>LPNX011019518.1:388288-492659 GCA_001517045.1 Pseudotsuga menziesii | reverse complement strand
AAGGGACTGATTCCTTGTGTTGGGTGTGGATGGGTTCCTTAGAGGTCAGGCTAGTTCTAGTGTAGGTGTTCTTGGCTCTGTAATGAGCTCACCAGCTTAGCAAATTTCCTTCTCCAGCTCCTCAATGGCCTGATAAACCCAACTGAGTTGGCTTGGCTGTGTTTTGGTTGTCTTTGGCTATGTGTCAGTCTGCTAGTTCCCTTATTCCTTGGAGAATCATGCCCAGCTCGGGGGTGGCAGCGCTGCTGAGAGATTAAGGAGCACGCTGGCCTATGGTTGGGTGGAACGTTGCAGCGACGTAGCTGGTTGCGGAGAAAAGATTTCATAAGATAAGTAATCTTGTGCATTTTACCTCTGCAATTCTATAATTGACTGTTAATTAAAAATGAAATGAACATGTTAAACGAATGCTTGTTTGAATGCTGTTGTTTCCGCTGTGCAAGGATAATTAATTATAGCTGTGCATATTCTACAATTGTAGTTGTGTATATTAAATACAATGCATTCTCTCCTTCAGCATTTTGTTTTAAGTAATTTCTAAGCCTGTACATGCTCATGGATTTCCGCTGTGTAAAATAAATGTTCAATGTGCATGTTTAGGCATGCTGTTTATGAATTTTTATTCCTGCATATGTTTATGGGCGGTTAGCCCAGTCTATTAGAGCCATTAGATCGCGTCCTCTTTGCCGGTCGGAGGCATGGGGACGTGACACAACTAGCCAAGGACCCTCTATGCTCTTTAAATAGAGATCATAGACCAATCGGGTGTTAAGCCACGGATCAATGGTAGGTATGATCTAAGAGAAGTTGAACCATCGGATCACTCTATGTCTATAACATATCGTGATCGTCGGATTATAATATTTACAAATGCATACTAATGCATACTAAAGAAACACACTTTTACCTAACGGATATATTACACAAGTTGACCTTAACTAACTCCTAAGTGTCTAAATATCCTAACATATTCTTCTTGATGACGATGCATTGTTTTAATCATTTTACTAAAACCTTCCGATGATAAGGTACCATAGTATTATGTACATCGTTCAATCCATTCCTCCATCCAATCAAGATTGTTTGCAATGTATAAATGTATTGCATCCCACACACGAGCAACTATATGAAAAAATAACAATTAAGAATTGTAAAATTAGCTATCATTAAAAGCAAGTTTACCTTAAAATACTGATGGAATAATAAAAATTACATAAATTGAAAAATTAATTGTATAATAAATAAAATGTACACCATTCAATAACCTTTCACTTTCCTCTTTCTACCTTTCCCCAACAGGGCCTCCCCTTCAAATTTGTTGATGGAGTCGACATGCCAAATGCAAGGCAGATTGATATTTTTTGCTAAATTTGGAAGATACTGACTAATGTACACCATGGATTGATATAGCATATAGCCCTGCGCCATAGAACCCCCAGGGAATTCTCTTTGTCTAACAAAAGCCTTCAATGACTTCAAATGTCTTTCCACCATCCACATTGACCTTGAGTTTACAGGTCCACACAATTCAATCTCCTCGACTTGGTGTATGAGATAGTGTTCTTGTGCATTGAAAATTGTTGGAGGTAAATACTTATGTGTTTCACACTTTAGACGAGGAATTTCTCTCTTCAAATACTTAATATCTTCTTTATGGATTTCTTTAGATGAAATCCACCTACAAAAGATGCAAGAAAATAACATGAATGATAAACCAGATTGAGGCATATAATATATATTAAATTTCCAAGCTGTAAAACACCATATGTCAATAAGCAATGCAACTAAAAGCATGAACATTTTTCATGCATATAAAATTGTTATTTACCAATTGTTTTCTTTTCATGCATATAAAATTGTTTTCTTTTCGGAATATAAAATTGTTTTATTTTCGGCATTCGTCGCTATAGCAACGATCGTCGGGGGAATTTTCAATTTTTTCCAAAAATTTAAACTATTTTTCCACGAAAACATCAATAATAACTGTTTTGTGGGACTTTTGATCCCTATGTAGTAGTGATAGATATCCAAAAATAGGATGAAACAATAGGCAAATCAACATCACAGTCAAAGGAGTTTTGAAGAAGGAAAAATCATAAGGGAACTTGAACAAATCATTGAAATAAGGACCAAACAATTATGAAATCAAACTATTATTGAGTACCTCATTAAGTGGAAGAACTTATTAGTTGCAAATTCAACATGGGAAGACAAGTCATTCATATAAATGCATCCACAACTACCCAAGCATTAAGGACAACACTTGTCTAAAGGGCAGGGGCATGTTAAACCCTAAATTTTAAGCACATGCCCCCCTCTGGCATGGCACATTACTCCCTATATTGTGGTGTATTATATATTATGGATGTCGTCTTGGTTAGTGGGTCTATTGATTGTTATTGTACACATTTGTCTCATATATATAGAAAGAAAATATTTTCATTTAAGTCATCAGTGTATCTTGTCTTGTCTTATGTACTTAGTACATTGTGTAAGGAGGTTTTGTTAAGATTATTAATCCTCCCTTGGTCAAATGTCTATTAGACTAATTTTTCTTAACTTAAGAACCTTAATTAATTAATTGGGTCCACTAGTACAATTGGGTCCACTTGGCCTAATGGGACCACCTGTACCAGTCACTAGAGTGTGGGGAACACTGCTAGAGGTTAACTGCCACTTACTACATGTGCATGCATCAGTTTGGGTGCCTCCTAGACCAATCCCTACATTTTAGGAGCCACCGGGAGTCCCGGCACCAACCTACTTCAGTTAGTTAGAGTTAGTACTAGTTAGTCTCAGTTAGCCCCCAGTTACTTTCAGTTAGTTCACAATCAGTTAGCTAGCACATGTCTTGCATGGGTAATGCATGGATGCATGTGAAGTAGGCGCCTTTTCCCATCTAACACACTCAGTTGCACTGAGTTAACTAGCCATCACTGATTGATTGAGTTGGTTGGACATCTGGGAGTTGATTTTGGACTCCGCTATTGATTGAGGCACCATGAGTTAGAGATTCAGTAAAATACAGTCATATCCACTTGGGAGATTTGAATTGATACCGCATGCATTCAAATTATTTCTATGTAAACTATTGTAACACCGGATATTATTATTTATGAATGATACTATAAATTCCTGAGCAATACTTGTCTGTTTTCTGTGTGATTTGTTTTGTTTAGTTTGTATCTTCATTCTCCATTTACTGCAAACATTATTAGAACTATCTACTTGAATATCTAAATGGCATTCAAATTCTAATATGGTATCAAAGCCTTCTTAGGAAGGTTTCATGCTTATTTCTCCCCATTGAACATCAGAAGAAGCTAGGTTTCCATAGAAGTCCCCTATGATGATTTTCTAGCTTTGGATTTATTCAGAGCAGTGGAGAGGGCGTGACGAAACCTAAAAACATGTTCATGTTAGGAGGAAAAGCATGATTCTAACATTTCATATGTTTTAGTGTGTTATTGCAGTGAAATTGACAGGTGCTACGTAGCTTGTGTGAAGTTTTGCAATACTTCCAGCCAGAGCAATTATGAGTTCTCAAACTCATAAACCACGGATCCTCACAACTTCCAATTATCTTGATTGGAGGATTGATATGCAGCTGGCCTTGTGCAAGAATGGATACCACATGATCATACATGGATGGGAGCCTGAGCCTCATTAGCTGGTAGAGCGGAACAATTTTTTGAACTATTGTGATGAAACATTCGGGTACTTATGTACTTACATTTCTAGAGATATCTCTCTTCCACATAGAATGCTTGAGGACTCCTAGAGAATCCTGGGAGAAGCTTGATATCTTGTTTAACAAACAATATGAGCTTCGGGGACACATTCTAGAGAATGAGTTGGTATCTTTACATCCCAGCAGTTTCGAGACTATTGAGCAATTCTTTACTAAATTCAAGTCTCTAGTACTCCAATGCAGACAGTGTGGGATAGAGCGGAAGAATGAGTAGAATTTCCTTTCCATACTCGGCAAACTAGGCCCTAAGTATTATGTATTTGTTTCCATATTTCATTCCAAGCGGGAAAGCTTTCCTGATTGGAAGGTTCCTTCATTAGATTATTTTTCCGAGCCCTTAATTAAGGAGCAAGACAAGTTGATGAGAATGGGAGTCATCAAGACCTCCAAAGATCAAGATCTCCTAGTTTCTGACTCTTCCAAAGCACAAGCAAAGGGGAAATCAAAGAAGAAGGATCCAAAGGCAGTTGACTCGAAGCCTAAAATAAATCAGCAAACTTCCAAAGGGGCCTCCAGCTCTAAGAAGAAGAAATTTGAAAAGAAGTTGTGTCCTTATTGTGAAAAGGGGTACCTTCTTGAAGATCATTGTATGAGCAAAGAAATTGATGAAATGTCAGCTCTTCTCAAGCAGCATAATATTGCTTCCCCAAGAGAAAAGAAGCCTGATGAATAAACACAGACAGAAGACACTGAGAGGGGTCATGCTTTGAAAGAAACTATCTCTCCATCCTCAGCATAAATAATAGATTTTGGAGCTTCCAATCACATGGTTCCTTCCAAAGAATCCTTCTCTACCCTCTCACTAACAATGGGGCCGAACATTCACATGGGAGATGATTCCCAGATTCCAGCAGAAGGAAGGGGCTCAGTCAGAGCGAAGCATGGTGAGTTCAAGAATGTCTTATATGTGCCCTCCCTTGCTACTAACATGTTATCTATTTATTAGATGACTCATACAGTCTCTCCCAAGAGAGTTACATTTTATTCAGAATCAGTTGAGATTGCAAAAAAAGCCACTGGACTACTTGTAGCGAAAGGTATTACAAATCACTCTACTAAAGCTTATGAGTTCTCACATTTATTACCTATTTCTCCTCTACAGCCTTATTGTCTCATGCTAACAACACCATCAATATTTTGCATGAGATATTTCACCATCTCAATTTCAAATATCTGAAGCTACTCCACAATGATAAAATGGTTGAAAGTTTAACCTCCATCCAAACTTCCAATGGAGTATGTGTTGTTTGCTTGGTAGGTAAGCATCCAGGAAAGAAGTATGATGTTGGGAAGGAACATAGAGCTGCCTCTACACTTGATTTTATACACAGTGATGTAGCAGGACCTATGTCCACAATCTCTATTAATGGTTGCAGGTACTTCCTAACCTTTATTGATGATTGTTCACGGTACTGTTGGATCTACTTCATGAAACAAAAACCAAAAGTTTTTTAGACTTTTACAGTTTTTAAAGCTATGGTTGAGAACATTTTTAATAAGAAGATCGAGTCAATGAGATATGATAAAGGAGGAGAGTACATCAAAGGAGATTTCCAAAGTTTCTATGAATCAAAGGGGAATCGAATGGAACACTCAGTTCCATACACACCACAGCAGAATGGTGTGGCTGAGAGGAAGAACAGATCACTAAAAGAGATGGCAACATGACTTCTCCATGCCAAGCATCTACCTCCTTCTCTTTGGGCTGAAGCAGCAAATTATGCTTCATATTTGCATAATAGGGTGCCCCACAAGTCAATGGTTTGGGTCACTCCATTCAAAGCACTGCATGGGTATAAACCCAATGTATTCATCTAAGAGTTTTTGGTTCCATGTTACACCAAAATCTCTTCACCATCATGTTATGAGATAGGTATTCCCTTGTCTGCTTCAATCTCTCAATTTTTTCCCTAGAGAAATGACAAGAAAATATATCCCCTTACAGTTTTTCCTTGTTTTGAGCTGGTAACGCTCTTTCCCCATTTACAATTACCTAAGAAGAAAAGAGCTGGTAATGCTCCTGATACATGAGCAAAGAACGGTGCTACCTAGCCTTAGTGCAAGAAGCGTTATCCCCTTAGCACCGCCTATTTGCTTCATTGGAGGAGCGGTGCTCGAGTTTTTAAGGCAAAAAGAGAAGCTTCGAGAGGCTTCTCAAAGCTTACCTCCGTGGAGCCTCATCCCTATGGTTTAGGAACCAGATGGAGCTCGAGATCCTCCCTTTTAGAATATTATCTCCACCTCACCCATGAGATCCTCAACCATTCCTATCCTCCCATGCCTTTAAATACTAGCTCATCCCCCATGGGAGAGAGGAGGAAGAATTGTGTTGCACACCCAAACTCTGTCAAAATCGTTCTTGAGTCTATTGGAGGAAAGGTGAAGCTAGAGGCAAAGATCCATTGGATGGGACTCTCAACACCAAGGCATCAAGGTTGTAGTCCTTCCAATCATTGTTAATAAAGAATGTTTTCTCTTTCCCATATATGATGTATCATGTGTGTGTATTTCTTGACTCCTTGGTCACGAGCATAGATCTAGTTGATTATCGTGTATGATATCATTCTTTTCTTGTTGTCTTTGATCTTTTACAAGTTCTTCTTCAGTATCAGAGGAGAAAGCTTCAAGGATAGCAAGGACAACCTTTGAGAGAAGTATCATGGAATTTCATTCAAGTGATTAACCAGATCTAGGGGAAGTTTAACATTTGGTGTTTGTGTTTTGTTCTAGATCTGAACGATTCAGACTAAGGAACCAGCTCTTGTCTGCAATAGGTGCGTATTTCTAGATAACAAAATTGGTGACCATACGAGGGAAGAGTTTTCAGTCTATCTAGTCTTCCTTGGTCTTCAACTCTTGTCCGAAATACAGGCTCCGTTTCTATCAGTCAGATCTACTAGAAGATATAGTGAGATTTGGGTTTGGTATCATCAGATCTATTCAGATATGAGTTTTCTTACCTTTTTGTGCTTTAAATTCCTGTTAGTTCATGATTTATATGCCCGTTTCACAGTGATTAACCTTGCTTTTTTCGCCATCTTTTTGTTTTTGGACATCTACATGGAACCGTGCATGCATAGTGGGAAGTAAGCAGTTCCACCGCCTGTAACCAGTGATCAAAAAGCGGTCCCACCGCCTAAACTCATAAATCAAGAAGCAAATCTCTCTCAGAACCGCTCTGTTAGTGACCCTAGAACGTGGTGCCTGGTAGGTTTTTTCCAGATTTGTTTTTTGCAAAGTTTTGTAAATTTTTGTTTGATTTGCTTTTAGTTCTGAGTGTCTAGGATTGTTTAAAAGGATCTAAGTGTTTGAATTCCAAAATTTTGATGTGGTAGATGCTTGTTTGTTCAAATCAAAAGCTAGGTTAGGCTCATCATCTTCATCGATTGTATGCTTGGTTTTTATGTTTTGAAAGGAGTGCTTGAAAATCTTAGTCAAGTTAGATCTCATCCTTACTATTTGATAAGACTAAAGAGAAAGACATCCTTATTGGTTTCTTGTTTTCATTTTTTGTTCATTAAGTGAAAGACTTCTTTTTGCTTCTTAAAAAATAATTTTTTTTGTTGAGATTCAACTATAATTCTATTTGAAGACGAAATATTGGATCTCTGACCAGCCTAATAAGCTTTCAGATCTCCGTTTTTCCTCTTTCTTTTTACGTTCTTGTCTCAATCAAAAGAAAAATATTAGGAGTTTCGAGTTAGATCTTTCCATTATTCAAGAAAATTTGAAAAAATGTTTAATATGCCTTTGAGTGTTCTTTGTATTTCTTTTTAGAAAAGAGATCTCTCCTTATCTGCTTGCTTTCAAAAGATTAGTTTAGAAGCATCTTGCTTGTTTTGTATTCTCGGAATGTTTTTTGAGTTAGATTGCTTGGGAAAGTTTTTTGGTTTCTAAACAAAATTGGCAAAAGAAATACTCTCTCTTTCCCATAAGTAGGCATGTTTTAAAAGGTAAAGTGAAAGAATTTGCACATCATAACTGCATGGTTTTACATTTCTGTCATAACTCCATGCATTCACCTAACCGTTCAAATTAAAATCAACGGTAGCTATAGGTTAAAAAAAAATTAGTAACTTGAGTGATAGGTTAGAAACGTGTTCCGATGTTGTAAAACATAGGAGCTGTTATTTATTTCCTGCACTGCAACCCGAGACTCGCACGGTTCTTCCACATACCGTAGGTATATCGAACGGCCTTTCACGTACCCTTGAGGTATATCGAAAGGTACTTCACATACTTGATTGTATATCGAAAGTCCCCTTGTGAATGATTGTGCATTAGACAACACTACTACATAGTGGAGCTCCCATGTACCTTGCATATATCGGGAGACACTTTTAGGAATCCTGTGACCATCCGAGTATAGCGCTTTGGTCGTCTTATCGTCACAATACACCAAGAATAGCACTCGAGGAGATTACTACACACGTGTCGTCCAGGTAGTCAGGTATTCAGGTGAGGGACGGTTGATCCTCCTTGCCGCGTTTTACTGTTGGACCGTACGGTATATAGTGAGTTGTGATGATTTGACAATCCCGTGAGGTTCTAGACCATTAATCCACTCCTTTCACATGTTTTTCTTGTTGCTTTAGTTTGAGTAGCGCTTGTTATCTATACAGTTAGGATTTTTTAGAAGATAGAGATAGTTTTGTTACATAGTTATGGCTTCGCCTTCCGGGACTACCAACCAAGAGACTCCTTTACCAAGCACACCTTTTGTTTTCCCTCCATATGGGGATGTTGGTCATCTTCTCATGGCTACGTTAAACCTTCCTGGATTGACTATCGGATTACCTGTGTGGTTATTCTCCAGTCCAGTTATCCCATGTATATCAATTGCTTCAAACCCTTACCTTTCATCGTGAGAGCACCAACCTCATGTTGATCCCTCTCCTTCTTTGCCAGATGTGTCTTCTCCCTGTTCTCCCTCTTCACCTATTGAAAGTTGTAGTACTAGTAGTCAGGTGGATAAGAAGAAGAAGAAAAGGAAGATTAAGAAGAAGAAGAAAAAACAAAAAACCAAGCCTCAACCAATTACTCCTCACAGTGCGGAGAGTGTTGATCTACACACCCAAAGACTACATAAGCCCAAATTCCCTTGCAGGATTTGCAACGGTGATCATATTATGAAATATTGTCATGGTCTAGCCCTAGTTTTAGAAGAGTGATCTAAGGTTTCCCGGGAACCAATGTCATCATCCTCTGGTCATCATACTCATGATCCCTCCTCAACCAGTGACTCTTTGGTTAAGAGTCAGAAGGGTAAAGTCATAAATCCTTGTTTTCTTTGTAAGAACATACACTTTACTTACCTTTGTCCTCTCATGGGTGAAGCTTCTAAGTTGTTGGAAGATATTATTGTTTCTTGTCAGTGACTTCCAATAGGTTATCGTAAGTTGTCTCTTGAACCTCCATTGGTTGACCAAGTAGTCGATTCGGTTTCATCTGTGGTTGATCCCACTCTTCCTTCCAAGAGTGAGTTCCAAGTGGTCAATTCGGTTTCATCCATGGTCGATCCCACTCTTCCTTCCAAGAGTGAATTCCAAGTGGTCAATCTAGATTCATTTGTGGTTGATCCCACTCTTCCTTTGAAGAGTGAAGTTAAAGTGGTCGAGTCGATGTCATCTCCACCCGATCCCACTCTTTCATCAGAGAGTGCTAAGACTAAAGTAGTCGCTTTGACCAAATCTTCGTCTTGTTCTTCTCTTCCAGTAGAGAATGAACTAAAACCTACTGAATTTTTTATGCTCCATTCTGATTGTTCTCGACAAGAGGAAATTTTGTCTAGTTTGACAGAACCCTCTCCAAGTACTGAGTTTATTTCCTTTGACTGGAGCAACCTAATAGAGTTGCGTCTTCATTTGAGTGTTCCTTTCAAGATAGTTGTGAATTTTACTGCTAGAAAGATGCTTCCAACTATTGTTGACGAAGGGGATTCTGTTAGTATTCTATCCTCAAATGCTTGGCAAGATTTAGGTTCTCCTAAGCTTGTGCCAGCCACCGATCAGATATTGGCTTTTAATCGTAGGCCTACTGCACCTTTATGGATCCTTCCTCGTTTGCCTATTGCATTAGGAGGAAAAATTGTCTGTATTGATGTTATTGTGGTCCAAGGTCCTTTAGATTTCAATCTGCTCCTTGGACGAGATTATGTTTACGCCATGAAGGTTGTAGTGTCCACACTCTTTAGAGTTATGCATTTTCCCATGATGGGAAGATTGTGACCATTGATCAACTTTCATTTGTTTCACCTGACCATCGCATCACTCATAGTAATCAGAATACCCTGAATGTGCCTCATGTTCTTGTGATTCCTTCCCCTTCTTCTAGTTAGCCTCTTCCCATCATAGGTAAAATGGGGGGCATGGCTCTAGTCTATGGCCAGCATATTGGAGTTAAGCCGCTAACTTTTATGTAATGGGGGAAACCTACAGACCTCTGGATATCATGTTGGGTAAGAGCAGGTTGGTGAGCATAGTTCTTTTCTGTGTCAAGCTCGTTAAAAAATGAAATAGGTTGGTGAGCATAGTTCTTTTTCTGTGTCAAGCTTGTTAAAAAATGAAACAATTTGTGAGCATAGTTCTTTTTTTGTGTTAAGCTCGTTAAAAAATGAAACAGATGTCCATGAGCAGAGTTCTCATTCTGTGTCAAGCTCATTTAAAAAATGAAACATACATTGTGAGAATAGTTCATTTTTTCTATGTCAAGCTCATTAAAAAATGAAACGGATGTCCTCAAGCATAGTTACTCTCTGTTTCAAGCTTGCATAAAAATGAAACAGGTCCCCACAAGTATAGTTATTTTCTATTTCAAGATTGTGTAAAAATGAAACAGGTCACCTTGAGCATAGTTTTAAGCTCGTTAAAAAATAAAGACTGGCCTTAAGCAAAGTTTACCTTTTGGTTTCATGATTGCAGAAAAATGAAACCATGTTTCAAGCATAGTTCTTTTCTGTTTAAAGCTTGTGTAAAAATGAAACAAGTCATTCAGAGCATAGTTCTTTCTCTGTTGCAAGCTCGTTAAAAAATGAAGCAGATGCTATGAGCATTCTTTCAACTAGTCTTCAAGCTCGTTAAAAACAGTAAGATGGTTTTGAGCTTAGTTTTCATTTTTCGTGCTCTGGGTAAAACATGAAAAGTGGTTTGAGCTTAGTTTATTACTTTTTCGTGCTTTGGATTCAAACATGAAAAGGGTTAACGGAGTCTTCTTTAAGCTCTTCTTGGACTCTTAAAATGTGAAAAGATTGCCGAGTGAATTTGTCTTCTTCACGCTCGTAAAAGGACCTAAAGAGTCGTCCTCCTGGTGATCGTTTACGTGTCGTTTACCCCTTTTTTGGACTAGGGGGCACTACTTACGAAAAAGGTACACTCCAGTCAATCATGATTGGAAGAGTTCTCCTAGGTATTATTTTATAATTTTTCGGGCCTTGAGGACTAAATTAACGGAAAATTTCCATTATGGAGTCTTCTTAGTCATTTCAGACTCTCTAAACATTAAACGACAAATGAGTTTTCTTTCATCAGACTCATAAAATCAAACAATGAAAGACCTTTTTGGGGGAACAAACCCATCATTTCTCAGGTTCATAAAACATATGAGTTTGGACTCATCCAAAGGATGAGCTATATCGAGCGTTTTTTACCATTTTCCAGCTCGTTAAAAAAAAAGAGGCACTCATCAATCATAATGGGGAAATTAAGAGAATGGAAATACATTTCATTTGCTTAATGGCAGTTATTAGTCACCTTTGGACATGGCACTTGTCTGCATTTCATTAAGTCAATTGGGTATTTAGCTTGTCTTTGATTTGATCCACTTTAATGAGTCATGCCACTCCTTCGAGTCTTTCAAAAAATACATTGTCCATTGTCGCATTGTGTTCCGCCTCGTCAAGTCAATGCTGCCAAGTCTTCGGTCGTGCTGCCTTATGTTCAAAAGGGAAATTGTCTTGCGAGTTTACGCCTGTAGTCAATGTGTCAGTTACTTTTGAGTCAGTCATATGGTTACATCGTACACAAAATTTCATAACTTTGTTCCGAGTTTCGTGTTGTCAATGTGGGATTCATCATGGCCCTCCTTCGATGAGATTGTTCATGTCGACTTCAGTTCATTATCCAGGAATTAGTCTTAGAAACGAGTTTAGTACCTTGAGGTCTATATACCTTAATGACAGATTATCTCGCTCTCGACATAGGTTTACATCATTGACCTTTGATCGATAGATTTGACTGAGTGTTCGACATCAAATCATCTATTCGCACTCAGGAGATTGTACTAGGGTGCCTTGGGAATCATTGACATCAATGGTGATTTCCCTCGCACTTGTTAATGGTTCACATCATTGACCGGTAATCAAGTGGTTTCTACCATGTTCGACATCAAATCATTGTAATTATATGGATAGAATCGTACTTTGTGGAAGACGAGATGAAGACCCTAGGTATCTGTTAAAAGCGTTCATTGCTTTCCCCAGATTGCGATGGAGTATTTTGTATGAGTCCTAACATGGATCCACATTTGTATGTTCATGGTTGTGCTCATATTTGCATCTGTATGGCACAGATCTACATTGTATGTCTGGTAGCTATGTCCAAATTTGAGTCTTCTTCGCATGGATCTACGTTGTATTTTAGTAGCCATGATTTTTTTGTATCTCACATGGATCTGCGTTGTATTGGTCAGCAGCCATGTTGTGAGTCATTTGGGACATGTATCAAAATGTGATGTAGAAAGTTTGTGATGTTTGAGAAGTTCCAACTATTGGACCTTTTCCTCGGGACTACACCTTCTTCTATCAAAGTATTATGCCTATCGTTTCCCTCTAGCCATCATACTTTGAGAGGCATCTCTGTTACACTGAAATATCATCACCATCGTGTTATGAGATAGACATTCCCTTTTCTGCTTCAATCCCTCAAAGTTTTCCCTAGAGAAATGACAGGAAAAAATATCCCCTTACAGTTTTCCCTTGTTTTGAGCTGGTAACGCTCTTTCCCCATTGACAAAAAGTGTTACCCAAGAAGAAAAGAGGTGGTAACACTCTTGATACATGAGCAAAGAGCGGTGCCACTGCTTCTAGCCTAACTGCAAGAAGCGTTACCCCCTCAACACTGCCTGTTTGCTTCATTGGAGGAGCAGTGCTCAAGTTTTCAAGGCAAAAAGAGAAGCTTTGAGAGGCTTCTCAAAGCTTACCTCCGTGGAGCCTCATCCCTATGGTTTAGGAACCAGCTGGAACTCAAGATCCTCCCTTTTAGGATCTTATCTCCACCTCACCCATGAGATCCTCAACCATTCCTAGCCTCCCATGCCTTTAAATACTAGCTCATCCCCCATGGGACAGAGAAGGAAGAATTGTGTTGCACACCCAAACTCTGTCAAAATCATTCTTGAGTCTATTGGAGGCAAGGTGAAGTTAGAGGCAAGGATCCATCGAATGGGACTCTCAACACCAAGGCATCAAGGTTGTAGTCTTTCCAATCATTGTTAATAAAGAATGTTTTATCTTTCTCATATATGCTATATCATGTGTATGTATTGCTTGACTCCTTGATCACAAGCATAGATCTAGTTGATTATCTTGTATGCTATCATTCTTTTCTTGTTATCTTTGATCTTTTACAAGTTCTTCTACAGTATCAGAGGAGAAAGATTCAAGGATAGCGAGGACAACCTTTGAGATAAGTATCATGGCATTTCATTCAAGTGATTAACCAGATCTAGGGGAAGTTTAACATTTGGTGTTTGTGTTTTGTTCTATATCTGAACCATTCAGACTAGGGAACCAGGTCTTGTCCGCAGGAGGTGCATATTTTCGGCTAACATTCCAAAGCTTTGGCTAGAATACCACTTGACAAGAGGAAGGCCTTCCAAGCCTAAAGTAGCGAATGCATTATGTTGGGATATGCAGAAGATGCAAAAGCTTAAAAACTAATGGAGGTTGCAACCAGAAGATGCTTCATTGAAAGAAGTGTCCAATTCGAAGCAGATCAACTGCATGATACTCCTCCAGCAGCACAGGAAGGTATAACTATTTCTCCACCTATTTTTTATGATGATGATGATGTGCTTCAGGTTTCAGATTCAGATGAAGAATATCACATTCAGCATGATCTTGTTATTGAGACTGAATATCAAGAGATTCTAGATCCAGATCTAGTACCCATTCCTAATCAGAAGCCTAAACCCATATGGGCTCAAAAGCTTCTTGATATAGCTGGAAGTGGTGCTGGAGATATAGAAGACAGAAGAAGAACAAGGTCCCAGTATCAGAATGAGCATGTTGCACTATCTCTCACAGATTCACTCTCCATAGTATGGTGCAGCAAAGTTCCAGGTTGGTGCTACTTCATGATGGCGAATGATTAGCTACATGGACCACAGAAGCATAAATTTGATCATTCCCTACCTTCACCATCCAGAAGAGACAAACAGAGTCATCAGTTCAGAAGTACATTGAGAGGTCCACTAATGGACCATGCCGTTGCATAGAGCTGCAATTTTACAACAGTGTTTTTCTCAAGTTATTTTTCCAAGGAGGTAGCTTCTTTCTTCTAAAGATAGTTTGCAGATTGTTATTTTCCTGCTTATTTTGAGGGGGTGGGAGGGGTTTCCCATGAGGTTTTTCCCTGTTTCCTCGGTTGCACTAAGCATCATTTTTTACTATCTTTTAGATTGTGTTTGGGTGACCTATGGTCTTGTTACTAGGGCCCACAGTTGTCCAAGTTAGGATTCAAGGGGGTGTTAGGATTATTAATCATCACTTGGTTAAATGTCTATTAGATTAATTTTGCCTAACTTAAGAACCGTAATTAATTAATTGGGTTCACTTGGCCTAATGGGACCACATGTACCAGTCACTATAGTGTGGAGAACACTGCTAGAGATTAATTGCCACTTACTGCATGCGCATGCATCAGTTTGGGCGCCTCCTAAATGTCTATTAGATTAATTTTGCCTAACTTAAGAACCGTAATTAATTAATTGGGTTCATTTGGCCTAATGGGACCACATGTACCAGTCACTATAGTGTGGAGAACACTGCTAGAGATTAATTGCCACTTACTGCATGCGCATGCATCAGTTTGGGCGCCTCCTAGACCAATCCCTACATTTTAGGAGCCACTCGGAGTCCCTGCACCAACCTACTTCAATTAGTTAGAGTTAGTACTAGTTATTCTCAATTAGCCCCCATTTACTTTCAGTTGGTTCACAATCAGTTAATTATTGCATGTCTTGCATGGATGCATGTGAAGTAGGCGCCTTTGCCCATCTAACACACTTAGTTGCACTGAGTTAACTAGCCATCACTGATTGATTGAGTTGGTTGGACATCTGGGAGATGGTTTTGGACTCCGATATTGATCGAGGCACCATGAGTCAGAGATTCAGTTAGATATAGTCATATCCAATTGGGAGATTTGAATTGCTACCCCATGCATTCGAATTCTTTCTATGTAAACTATTGTAACACCAGATATTATTCTTTGTGAATGATACTGTAAACTCCTGAGCAATACTTGTCTGTTTCCTGTGTGGTTTGTTTTGTTTAGTGTGTATCTTCATTCTCCATTTACTGCAAACATTATTAGAACTATCTGCTTGAAGATCTAAATGGCATTTAAATTCTTATAGGCTCTTCCCTCAAAGAGGATTGCTATTCATCTCTATTCTTCATTATTAAGGCATGGATTACTTTCTTTTGCTCTATTTTTGTTATTTCTAGGACTTGGTTGCATAACACAATCCCTTAGCATCATGGATATTTGTTTCACTCAATGGACTTAACATGCATTCAATAGATATGTAATGTTCCATTAAGCACATTCAATTTGAATGTTTTGCCCTAAAATTTATTTTCTAATCCAAATGGACATCCTTGAAACATATGTTTGCAATGTTAATTGCACCAAGAGAAGTGAGGTGCTCTCCAACCCAGTATGGGGGAGATCCTGTCACATTAGTCACGTTATGCTAGCCGATATAAATTAAAAATATTAAAAAATGAAAAATATAAATTACATATCGACTTAAATAAAATAATAATAAAAAATAAACTAGCATAGATCCATTTAAACTTGGATCTATCAAGTATCGAGAGGGATCCAAATGGTAAGAAAATGTACACCTCAAGAAATTGTATCCCTCTCGGTGCTTGATAGATTCGGGTTTAAAATGGATCTATGCTAGTCTTAAATCCACCCCATCTCGCAAAATCACAAAATCCTTCTTTTTTTTGGTTTGTTTTATTTTGTTGATTGTATGTATGCTTCCTAAAAGCTTACAATAGTTGTATTTCTCTTTTAGTGCAATTTGTCTGTGTTTTTTTGTTTTGGTAAATATCTTAGAGTTAATAAGATGCATTTTCCCTAAAGAAGAATATGGAATGCATCACATTCTTTTCATATCCTTGTGGGGCATATAACATCGCTCAAGAATGTGAAGTACTCCTCCCATAACCTCTCATTCCTCTCATTGAGGAATGGCTAAAGTAAGAAACATAAAAAAGTATAATCAGTGAAAAATACTTATTTCCTTAAAAGGAGAAGGGTCACCCCACCCAAAGCCTAAAAGATGGATCCTCCTAGTTATCAAGAATTTGAGGTCTTCTCACCTTGACCTCGAGTCACAAAAAGATGATGGAAAGGCTCTCAAGATCAAAAAGACCATGTAACCTTGTCCACAAGGATTTCCACATTTTTTTGGAAGACCATACAATCTGCATCCTAAGCCTTGTCTCAAAGGCTTTAGTTTACTCTTGAATAACAAACGTTCCTAATCTAGAGGAAAATCATTATGAAAGAGAAAAACAGTGTATATTTATAGTGTTCTAAATAGATGGCTTTCGACTAATCAAAGCCACTATTATGAACCCCTAGTCAACAATCAATTTATCTGGGTCTCTTTGCCTCAATCCCTTCGAATTATGGAGATTTGCCCCACACAATGCACTTGCTATGCATTTAATAGATCTATAATGCCCAATCAATTTGAATATTTTGTCCTCAAATTTGTTTTCTAACCCAAACAGACATCAATGAAACGTAATTTTTGTGATTTAAATCTTAAATCCACCCCATTTTGCAAAATCATGATAATCCTACTTATTTGGTTGTCTTATTCTCTTAATTGTTTATATCCTTCTTAGTCTTGCAATGATTTTTTTTTCAACACAATTTGTTAATGGGTTTTTGGTTTTATCGATATCTTATGGTAAGACTGACTTAGCCTTTTCCCTAAAGAACGTCATGGAATGCAACCTCATTCTTTTCATAACACTATTGAAGTGGACAAAATTATATGATTAGCATGTAGACTTCATTGTGAGTTTGATGTATTTGGTCTTTCATGTAAATTCATAACGAATCAGCTTAGGTGAATCAAGCGATGTAAAATATTTTCGAATAATATAGAACATGACAAAGGAGAATGATAAAATTCAATTCAACTCAATGGTGAGTGTTCTATTATAGGACCAATGCACTAGAATTGAAGTTTTAGATGTTTTTTTCAATAAAATAGAACATGATAAAGGAGAACGATCAAATTCAATTCATCTCAGTGGTCAATGTTTTATTGTAGGGCCAATGCACTAGAATTAAAGTTGTTAGATGCCTACTCAATACTTAGGAGACGGCCATCCACCACCTATCAAGAGGTGGTACACCGTTTACACACCAAGGCATGTGACCCCTTGGCTTGACTTAATGACCATGATGGCTTAATGGATGAATAACAATCCCACTTGAATGCTAAATAATGGCCCCTTTGTCAAAGTGTGCCACCACTTATTTAAGGAATCAAAACCATGTTGGGGGCTATAACATCACCCTACTTTAAATCTTTTAAAACTAGGCACATGCTTGAAAGTCTCTAACAAATTTTAAGCATGCCATATGAACCTAAACAAATAAGACAATTACCAAACCAAAACTCCTAATCCATGTTTCATCCTTTATTTTGCAAGGAGAATCTCACGAAGAAACCCAAGGGATGCTTCCCACATTTCTAGATGGCATACCTAGTAAACTCGTTGGCATGGGCTAGTGTACCTAACCTATAGGGATTAGGCCCATGTTTACAAATAAGTAAATCCATAATTTCAATGTAAAAAATCAACAGAACTTAGACGGTAAAATCCCTACTGAAACCAAAACTACACGCCAAAATTTTGATGCTTACCATAAACCTTTAAGGTTTAGATCATAGGAAGCCAAAAAATAAAATATATCAATACTAAATTTATGGCTTGCCATTAATGCCAATGCACATTAAAGAAAATTGCATCAAATTTTCTCTGGGTTTCCTTTTATATTCAACTAATGAGATGAAAAATGGATAAACATAACAGTTGGAGGAAAGTCTTATGAGATTGATATACATTACATCTTGTCTAAAACTCTAGGAGGGTACTTAAAATGGAGATGTCTAAAAATTTGACAATTTGGATCCCACGGCTCTTTTTTTTTTTACGGAATCTGGTGTTTTTAATTTTGCAAAATCAGAATTTACAATTTTTATGGTATAAATGGATTCAGCACCCTCAGAAACCTCTCAGGCACCCAAAATCCCAAAACTTGACAGCTGTAACCTGGATTTTGAAAAATTCCGACCTGACCGGATTTTTTTCAAAATCCTGCCCAAAAATTCTACCTATTCCAACCCAAATCATCAAAATTTTATATTATGCGGGTAAAAATAGGCTATCCAACCACAAACATTAATGTGTTCCTTGTGCACAAGTCACAAAGGCCAGTGAGTAAAAGGGCATTTGAATACCCATTGTTGCTGTAACTGTAGGCAAACAGGGCTTCAATTTGCATTTCAAGTTACACAATTTAACAAGAATTAATAATGAACTTTGAAGCATAACTACAGTAGTTACAAAACAGGCATCTACAGAATCAGTCAACAAAGACGCTACTGAGAAAAACGATCCGGTAGCATATATCAATATGCATCTTGTAAACCCCTCCAAAGAGAGGCCACTGAGGCAGTGAGCATCTAAATCTCATATTGCTAGATCGACTGTACAATGGCAATTTACATCCCCTTTGAGCTACTTAAATGATAAATAGCCCATTTTTTACAACTCAAAACCGGGAAACCTTGCATGCTCAGGCTTCACCATATCAAAGTATAAGCATGCAGTCCCTGCCAAGCCTTCAAATAGAGAGTATGGATGATCTCCACCATGCACCTGGCCAGATGCAATAAGTCTCCTCCCATTGTTATAAATAAATCCAGTGAATGCCTTTGCTTGATTAAGATATACTTCTTCTTTTGTTAAACGGTAAAGTGCAAGAAATGTGTAAGCATTTCCACTAATGCCATGGCATAGTCCAACTTTTCTGAGGAGACCCTTCTTCCATACCAACTCACCAGCCTCAACTGCAGCTTGACGAAAGACAGGTTCCCCTGGAAGTACCTATACAAACAAAAGGCCTTTTAATACTGAATATAGAAAAAAAAAATGCTGAAAGTGAACCTATAACACTTCCTCAAGGTAGAGTCCTGTCAAAATGCCAGAGAAGTAGGTAAGAGGTTCATTTATGTTCCATTTTTTTTAATGAATAGCGTACACATCCTTAATTGATCATGTAGCCTTATCTATTAGTGTTCAAGTCCTACCTGTGCTGCTTTGCAAAGAGACATTGCAACACCAGGTGCACCATGGCACCATTGCACGAGCTTGTCCCTCGTATTACCTTCACTTGATGGGTAATTTCCTGATTCTCGGAAACGGTTTCTAATCATGTAGTGTAATGTTCCCTTGACATCTGCTGCATCTTCTTTATTTAGTGGCAAATGAAGAAGAACATGCATTATTCCAGCCAGCCCATGTGCAGCCCCCCAGTACCTCGTCCCATGCCATTGATACATCAGTGGGCAAAGCGTATGAGATGCACCTGTTCTTCCACCAGCTAACACAGCATCCACAATTGGGCTCTGAAACCAAAGAATTGAACAATTAAATAAATGAGACCAGACACAATAATGAGCTCAAGCTCCCACAGATGATACAAGGGTCCAGGATTCTATCTTGTCATATCTCTCTACTTTTATACAAGTCTTAAAGGTCTATACAATGTGGCTAAGTGTCATGCCTCAGTTGTTCAAGAAATTCTAACCTAGTATGCATTTTCTACTCGCTAACCCATTTGAAGGAAATTCACCACAAGATAGGGGTCTATGATTTCATTCTTGAAAACTGGTTACTGAATGAATAAAATACTAACCAACACACTCCAAGGGATTGTTTCATGACCAAGATGTTTGTTAATGAACAATGCAGCCCATAGAAATCCTGCACGCCCATACATCAATTCATATGGCATGCCAAAACCCCCATCCTCAGGCCCCACTGAAAGTGCCCTCTCTTGTGCTACCTGTTGAAATTTGCAAATAAAAATTGTTACAGAATGTTTTATCAATTACTGTTCATAGCTTTTACATTTAAGAAATGATGGTAATAGCACAGAAAAAGAAATTGCTTTTAGAGTATCAAGACTTTAACAATAAAGGGCATTAGCAGTCAGCACAAAGAGTAGAGCTTTTCATGTTTTTTCTTGTACCTCACAGAAAAGATTTAAAAATAAGTCCTTTCGCTGACTATCGCCCTTGTATTTTGCAACAACCGCACCAAGAGCATAGATTCCAGCCTTGCCGCAGAGAAATGTCACACGACTTCAATACAACAACACACAAAATCAGCACTGGAGAAAGATAGGAGGATTGTCTTGTCTTTGTTACCTAAGGGTTTATAAGATTATGAAGGGATTATAACTGTTTATCATTACTTACTGTCTTAAACTCCTTGCCACTGCTGCACAAGAATCAATAATTTCACTGCATAATACAAGATCCTCCTTATTTCCAGTTATCTGATATGATCTGAAACACATGAATGCAGTTCCTGATAACCCTTTATACACTGTAGGGTCTGTGCAGCGGAATCCCCGCTGTGTCCATGTTGATTGGACCACCTTAACAAAAGCAATATCAAACAATACCGTAAGCTCAATTATTACACTTTGCATAAAATAGATAAATTCTTCTAGGATTACATATAAAATAATGCAATAAACTATCATGCATCTTGCTCAGAAAGACATCAAATCTATTAAGAGTAGAAGAAGCTTTCGGATTTCAATTCTGCTTAATAAAACAAGAAGTTTGACTTTCAAGTTAAAAAATACATAGGGTGTATCAGTAATCCAGATTCCAGATGACCATAAAGCCATAATTGTAAAAGTCAAAACCTGAAAGGTACCAATTTCTGAAAGTAATGCTGTAAACCCTACTGGTGTAAGGATTATTGTCTCATAGTTGGTCCTATTATGAATGCATATTAGAATTGCTTCGATTTTGGAAATGCAACAAAAGAGCTATACCAGGCAATACCATGTTTGTGGAACAGATATTGAAGGAATCTCGTAACTTACATGATGAAGAGAAAAGAGTTTCGCAAACACAAAAACCGATAAGTGAGACTTTTCAGCCAATTTTAAGTTCAGTCTAAGATTTACAAAAGTTGGGCTTATTTTTTTTGTCACGCCACAATCGCATGGAAACAAATTAAATAGGATTTTAGTGGATAATCAGTGACTTAAATTGAGGAGACGCAAGACATTTGTCTCAAACAGGACATAAAATAATCGAAAGCAGAGACAGAGTAACTGTCAAGGAAACAAAAAGACGCAGGGTATTGGTTCCAAATTCCCAATAAGCATAAGAAACACCAATAAATTTCTAAGCAGTAAATGAATGACTTATAAAATCACACAAACATGAGAAAATTTGGAAAAAAAATGATTTGAACGTTACAGGAAAAAAAAAACTAAAATCAAAGGCACAAATTCCACACCAATCAAGTTTGCAGCAATGCCAAGCTTTTGTTGTCAAGAGATAGAAAGCAGAGGAAAGCAAGTACCTGGAAAGAAAGGTCCCAACACCTTAGATAAAAGGATAAATTTGCTTCCAAATTTAAGCACTTACTCTATGAACTATATGAGCAGAGTAATGTTCAAGTCTTGTTGACAATAAAGAAAAAGAAAATATCTTAATCTCTAGTGCTGCAATTAAAAAATGGTATGAATTCTTTTATATTTATAGAATAAATCCTTTGCAAGAGAAGAAAATTCAACAATAGTATCCACCCATGTTTAATTGCACCCAGATAACAATTATAAACTACTAGAGTTAATATTAGTTATCAGCTTTCATCAACCAAGCAAGTTTTAATTAACTAATTCTTTAGTTTTTTTCAAAGCAGGAAAATGTCTACAAAGCTCAGGGTTACTGGCCTGGCCTTGGTTGATAACTTGATACAATGTCAAAAGCCCAACATGCAGCTACATCATAACCTGGCGATGGCCACCTGAAATAACCTGTCCAGTAGAGGGGCAGACTAACACTCTTGCCAGATGTCTCTAGGCTTGTTAACCTATTTCCTTACATTTGAGAAAAGCAGCTCTTAACCAATTTGAAGTAGAGGGGCAGAATAACACTCCTGCCAGATGCCTCTAGGTCTTGAACTGTTAACCTATTTCCTTATATCTGATAAAAGCAAGCTCTTAACCAATTAATAGCAGTTCCACGTAATATCCAGGACCCAAAAAGCAGTTCAGCTGGTCATTAGTATCCTTTAAATACCTAGTATCACATTTGGTCATAGCTGAAGCTAGCAGAGAAGGGTATGTGTCCAATAGTACCTAAACTAATTTTCTTGTATACATTATACTGTGTTATTAGTTTTATATTTATTTTTAAATATTATATTTAGCACTCATAACAACAGCATTTTTAGCACTCGTAAGAACAGAATTTTTGCAGCGTTTTTCAAATTCCAGACATTACAGATCTCGTTGTACTTTTCATACTGAGTTGTACTTTTCTAGATGCAACTAACGCAAACTCATTTAAACCTGATTCTATTATACAGACAACAGCATTTTTGCAGCGTTTTTCAAATTCCAGACATTACAGATCTCGTTGTACTTTTCATACTGAGTTGTACTTTTTTAGATGCAACTAACGCAAACTCATTTAAACCTGATTCTATCATACAGACAAGGTTCAAGTTTAGATAGATGTAGACTACCTTTATTCATTGAGCTTGCGCTTATGAAAACCAAATTCAATTGAATCCAAAAGCTCATACATATTAAACCCTGGTTAAATCGATATGGTCTAGTTTTATTCATGAACTTAGCAACTTCCCTGTGTATATCAAACCAGGGTATCAATGGATCTCAAGATTTAGGCTAGCCAGCAACCTTAAGTGCACACCATATCAACATTAATATTAAGTTAACCATTAAACAAAATGACAATAAACAAACCATATAGTATGGACAAACTCAACATGATGCACTCATTTTTTTGAATGAGTCAAAATCTCTAACAACAAAATTAAAATTATATATTTTCATCGATCAAAATCTCAAATCCAAATTAAATAGGATTTGCAAACTTAAAATTTATCATCCAAACTGTCAAACTTCAATTAAATTTCCTACTAAATTTGACAAAAAAACAAAAAAGTTGAATTTGTAGACTTCTCTTTAAACCTCCTTAAATCATACCAACCTAAGCCAAGCTTAATAACAACATATTCAATTAACTTTGTCAACTAAAGAGTAGATTGGGTGGTTGGAAAGGTTGGTTGTTCTTCTCCCCACCTAGATTCTAATCTCACTAGAGAGACTAGAGACATGTTATAACTCTATATATCTCGACTCTTACTCAACTGACTTTGTTAACTAAAAAGTAGTTTGGGTATTTGGAAGGGTCGGTTGTTATTCTCCCCACCCATATTCAAATCTCATTAGAAACATTAGAGACATGATATAACTCTATATATCTTTATTTTTACTCAACTGACTTTATCAATGTAGATTGGGTGTTTGGAAGGGTTGGTGGTTCTTCTCCTCCCCAGATTCTAGTTATCACCCAGATTCAAATCTAACTAGAAAGACTAGAAACAAGAGACATGTTATAACTCTATTGATTCTTACTCAACTGACTTTGTCAACTCAAAAGTAGATTGAGTATTTGGAAGGGTGGGTTGTTATTCTCCCCACCCATATTCAAATCTCATTAGAAACATTAAAGATATGTTATATTTCCATATATCCTGGTTGTTTTCTGCTACTGACAATGGTTTCACCAGAATGAAAAAAACACAACAAGCATACTCAACCCACTTGCATAAACAAAGTTAATCAAGGAGATTACTGGAAAAACAGACCTCATCTTTCAAAGTCAATGCTTCCTTGAGAAACGCATCTCCAGCGGGAAAATAGAGTTTTCTGAAAGGCTCCGCCAAAATGGCAGTAGCCGAACAGTCTTTACACTCAGATTGGTCCGTTTCCGTTTCCGCTGGATTATCCAACAGATTATTGACGAAATAGAATTCAGCCATTGTTATGAAGAACTCAGAGTACTACAGCAGCAGAATGATACAGCGCTGATTGCTTCGGCTATGATCCACCAACGCACTGTGAGCAAGCAAACAGTCTTGGGAAAATATAAATAGCTGTGAACAATCTTCTTGGTGATAAATAGGCTGGAATATAATTTTCTTGATGATGATGATGGAAAGCACCGCCATCGACTATACTGGGGTTGGCGTGACGCGTCCTTATAATTGTGCCATGCTTTTGCTGTGAAGGTTACGAGGTTGAAAGAGTATTGTGGAATGGGATTCGAACACAACACAACACAACACATGTATATGGTGGTCCGTGGATATTTCACCATCAGAACGGCCCACCTCAAGACATTATGTAGCTCCTGACCAGCTCTGTTCCTTCCGTGCTAGATATCAAATTGCAGTCCAGATATTTTATTTCATACTTTAATGGCTTGCTTCGAGATAACGCAATACACATGTCCGGAATGGGAGATGAGCTAAACGGCTTTATGGATGAGATAAAGATTTGATAGAATAATTTAAAAATGATAAAAAAAACTTAATTTTCTATTAATTAAATTAAATTTAATGTTATTTAATTAATTTTTTAATTTAATTATAAAAAAAAACTTTAAAAATAATGTTAATTTTTGTATTCAAAGTAGTGAGGTGCTTTACAATCTATTATAGAAAAATGTGTAACTTAATAGGTAATGAATTAACTTTATGTGCTATGTGCACCTAGAGTAGTGAGGTCCTTACAACCCACCATGGAAGAGATGTGTAATTTTACATGCCTCTAAGTGCTTGATAGATTTGAGTTATATCTAAATAGATAGGAAAGGAAAGGAAATATTTTAACTTGTGGGAGGCTAAGAATAGCCTATGGGACAGACCAACTCGCATGTTGTTTTCTGCAATTCAATCCTTTGTCTATTCAACATGACGATGAGCACCCTCAATTTTTCCACAGTCCCCTCGTTAAATAAATCATCCCAAGATTTATCCATATCAAGACATTTGGGTACCTGTCCCTATTTTCCTTAAAGGTTTCACACTCTAAAATAAAATGTTTTTCTATCTCCACCTTACCAACGGTGCAAGGCTTCACACTCTAAAATAAAATGTTTTTCCCTTACCAGCTGTGCAAAAAATACACACTCTTTCTGCCCAAGGGTTTTTTGGCCTTTTCCAATGCCCGCTCTCACAATTGAGTTGATGAGAATTAGTTCTTAATTGGGCAATGAGAATTTTGGTTTTCCAAGGTATATTGGCCCCTATGTATGCCTTTTGATGTTGATTGTAGGTAGGGTTAAACTCATCAATATAATCTATTTGTGTTTATTAAAACAAATCCTATTATCAAAATCTATTTGTATTTATTGAGAACCCAACTTAGAAACATGGAGTTAGTGTTTTTATATTTGATAATGAAATTGTGAATTTTAACTGCACCAAAAAAGATATTAATAAAAATAACTTCTTGGTTTAAATTAAATTTATATTATTTAAAATTGCATATATATAAAATAACATAAATTATATAAACTAAAACCATAAAAATTATATTACACATTTCCACTCTAAAATGGGTTTGCGCCTTGAGAGATTTAATCTCTTTAGGTGCTTGATAATAGATCCCCTTTTAGATAGATATATACGGGTTTGTAATTTTTCTTTAAAATTTTAATTTATAAAAACACAAAACAAATAAACCCATAATTATGAATTTTAATTTATAGTTACTTAAATAGATATTTGAAAAGATATTTTTCATTTGAAGTCTATTAAAATAAAATGATTCGATCTCGACAAAAAGCATCCTTCATATTGCAAATTTTTGCAAAGTTTGTCTCCCAACCCGAACACGCCAAAAGCATGTAAGTTCACCGCGTATAATCCTCCACCGTCCACGTACAAGTTTTGTTTTTGTTTAATTTTCCGAAAGAAATGTCAATTTTGAGATTGATGTTTTAATAAAAACACATTAAACACATTGGGTAGGGTAGATCTTTTGATAACAAAGTTTTTTTTTCCTTAGGTTAGGTTAATAATAAAGATTTTTTTTATTATTAGTTTATGTTTATATGAAACCTCCACGTACCTGTTTGGAAAAAACTCATCCACGTACCTGGTTGAAAAAAAATATCTTCCACATACCTACTTAAAAAAAATCCACCACGTACATGTTTTGTTTTTTGTTTTTCCAAAAGAAATGTCACTATAAAGATAGATGTTTTAATTAAAAAACATTGGGTTGGGATAGTAGCAAATAATTTTCTTTTAAATTAAAGTTTAGGTTAATAATAATGATTTTTATTGCTAGTTTATGTTTATATGAGTTATTATGGGTATTTATGGATTTAAAATATTTTAATTTAATTATTTTTTATTGGATAAAAAAGATAATGGGATAATTTTTTATTATTATTTTTTATAATGTCGATCAATATGTTTCTCTTTTTCAAAAAATTATTGTGTTCAACATTTGATTAATTTTGGATGTTTCTATATGAAGAATTCATCTTCTAGTATCACTTTTTTCTATTTACAAGTTCTTCCACTTGATGACGTACTTAGTAATGGCTTGATTAATTCTTGATTCTCGTGTTAATGATTATTTCAAGATCTAGTATCAATTTCCCTTATTCATCAATCTTTGGTAAAATAGTCTAGATTGAGATCTTATCACCAATTACCCTTTTTAGGAAAGAAACATGTAAGACTGGATTTACATGTGAAGATGGAGGCAACTCCAATTTGTAAGCCACAGTTCCAATCCTTTGCAACACCTTATAGGGGCCATAATACTTGGGTGCTAATTTATTGTCCTTTTTTGCTTGAGGGACATCTATTTGTATGCTTGTAGCCTCAAATATAACCAATCTCCCACTTCAAATTTCCTTTCACTACGATGTTGATATGCTTGTTGTTTCTTCCTATTTTGTGTTATAACCAAGTTATATTTCAATAGTTGGAGAATCTCTTGTTGGTTATCTATATGATGCTCCATTTCTTGAACCTTAGATTTCTCTTTCAAAGGTGATGTGATGGAAGGAGGATGATATCCATGAAGTGCCATAAATGGTGACATTTTTTTTCTAGAAGTATGGAATTACACGTTGTACCACCATTCTGCTAAGGGCGACTACTTAACCCATTTTAACACCGCTATGTCACATTTTCATTAGTTTAGAGAGACATTCTTACGTTATAGTGTAGGTGCAAGACACACTCATGATCGAGTGGGTCCTACCCCTGCACAATAGTACTATTAGATTATGTAGGTTCATAAACCTATAATATTATTATAATAAGTGCATGGGGAGATTGGTGAAAACATAAAGTTGCATAAATCCATATATTAAATTAATTTAATCTTTAGTTAATTATAGGAGGGGGTTTAATGTGGGAAGTGGAATAAAATAATAAATATTACATATTTATCTAATTCAAGAAGCTTTGCAAGGGGATTTTTGCAATTGTACATGTGTACAATTGGGGAAAACTTAGGAAAGTTTAAAAAGGGGGAAGGAGATCTTTTATTCTTCCTCCTCGTTTTTTCTTGGGGGCTTGGAAGATAGAAGAGTTTTGGAGCTTGATGGAGGATTATGATGTTGAGAGTGCTTTTGTCTTGGTGTTATTGAGTAAGGACTCTGAGGCTCTCAATATATGACTGGGAGGTTGGTTGGGAGGAGAGTGATCCACCACCCATGGCTTTCTATGTTGTTCATGAAGTGTTCTACTTCATCTACATAAACTAAGAGATACATCTTTAAGTTTTCCTTTTTAATTATAGGTACGCATCATTTACTTTATGACCAATCTACTATAACAATTGTGGATATTAAAAATATTGTTTTTAAGTTTTATTACATTACATTAGAATTGAGTGTTACATTTGGTATCTATGCTTGACCCTTATTTTGACTAGCCCTACTATATCAGAGATTGGAATTTTATACATTTTCCATCAAGAAAATTGCAGAGTGTTATGACCTTTTCTAGGGGTGTAATGGTGGTCCCATAGGTCCCATTAGAGTATTAGTGGAGGTCATTCAATGTAAATTGGACTAGGTACACTATATTGTTGTTATTAAATAAGATCCACCATATGAGTAAATAAATGTAATGGGACCTCATTAAAGAAGATCCAATTGGTAGTTAGGATTTTAGGAGGTTTGTATTGTATTGTGATTCAATATATTCTAGAGCTCCTTTTCATTCCCCTCTCTAACCACATGATGGCATCTTGTTTTGACTAGTTGTTGCAGTGGAATATCATAGAAAAATTTGTTTACTTATTTTACATACACAACTAGGAAATATTCAACAAATGTTGAAAATGAAGTATATGCCCCAATTGTACACTCGATAAAAATTTATATATGTTTGGTGATTACTATTTCTCAAATCATTCACCTAACATGTTCTAACCGAGATCTCTAGTGGATGGAAAAATTAGTCCATAGCACATGGAGGGACTTCAAGTGGCACATTAGAAACTATGTCAACTTGAAAGAATTAAAAATCCAAAGAATAAGTGTGATGCATACAATAAGTGCAATTATAGAGTAAGTTCACTCTTTGGCATATTCTAGACTATGACAAGATTGTTTTTATTAATGTTGGTACAACAACTATATATAATGCAACACTCTGTAACTATGGTGTGAGGTTAATAGAAGCATCAACTTTTACTTTCAACTAGTTATAGATCATATCATTGACATAGAGTCATATAATAGGGGTGAGAAAGAATTATTGAAAAAAAAATTTACATGGTGACATAATCTGCCAAAACACATGAACTTTTTGAAACATTTTTGGTAAATGACTCAGAAGAGGAGCTTAAAACCTAAATTTGTGGAGTTAATCCTCCAATATTATATGTTTTGTACTAAGAAAATAAACCGTTGATCTTTTTTCAAGGTTATGATTGCAATTGGAAAGTTCAAAATTATCCAAGAATTTGGTAGTGATGTTGCCCATGATTGAAAATGGAATTTTATGATTGTAGCTTAAGAACCGACAAAAAAATTTCTTGCTATGTTCAAAGAAAAAACGTTTTTATAATGAGATATAAGACAAGTTGAAGAAGAAAAACTCCTTGATGAGAATTAGAAACGAAACTTACTAATACACATTTAGATATATGTGTTGAATGTCTCTACTTCAAGGAGAGCATGTTATGGCATTGGCGTGAAGCAAACTACATAGAAAATGACACTACTCAATATCATGTTATTGTAGTTCATTATAACTATATGCTCCTTTTGAAATGCTTAAACATGACATTCATTCACACTATTTTGGGTTTTTATTATTTTTATCATGTGGTTTCATTTTTTAATGTAGATGCATAACTTAATCAATGGCTAAAATTTCAAGACAAAGATAAAGGCTAAACACCTAGCTATTAAGGTCACCTTGGTTAATTGAATTTATTGCATGCCATATCAACACATGAGATTTAAAGCATGGACATATCAATGAATTTTTTCTTAAATGCTCATGCAACTTTATTGGTAGTGATGTTGTTACATGCACATGACCCGATTCTATGAAATTGGAGTTTAGTTTGGCATGCTTTATCTGTCTGGTAAGTTCAACCTCTGCTTGCATTTTTAGCTCTAGGTTTTCTCTAATAACAAGTATCTATAGCTTCAATGCTCTAATTTAGAATTTTCTTGGTTTGCGCAAATAAAGTATTTTCTTTTCTTTTTCTTTTACAAGATTAGAATTAGGGACATATGGTGTTTTGTGTAATTCCATATTATATGCATTGAGGAGATTCTTCTAATTGATGGTCACAATTACAATGGTTGTATGCATTCATTCCATTAGATATCTGGATAGTTATTAGGGAAATATTATGTATTAGTGCAACATATTTTAAAGTTAGGCTTGGCACTTTGATGGTGTGATACCTTCAATCAGAAACACAAATACAAGGTTCCTCCTACCTTGCTTTATCGTGGCATCAACCCTATCACTTAATTTATTTTATAAATGTGACTTCTTTGCATATCACTCCACATAGAGGCAATCCTTCTATGGAAGAACATGCATGTGTGGGACTTTTGCAAAAGTTATGGGTCTTGCTATGAAAAATCATGTACAAATATTCTTATTAAAGGACGTGTTTTATGTTGGCCTAATAGCTACCTTGGTGGAAGCCCTTTCTTAGATAGATTTTATGTAAATTTCCTAGATCACTCAATGTATCATTTAAGTAAGTAAATTCATTTAGGTTTTGTGAGCATGGAATATCATTTGAATAAAGATGTTAGAATTCATGACATGGTTAATTTTAGTATTATTACATTTGGTGATTCTACTTCTACTCAATATTTGTGGATTTTTTGTAATTGTGTGATTTTAATGATAATTTTTATTTTATTTTTTGAATGCACCTACTTTGTTGTGAACAATACAAAATTGGTTACTTGGATGCACATTTATAGTGTTGTCCAAGATGTTGTATAGGAGGATAAAACACATGGATCAATGGTCCATGCTAATGATGCCATCAATTCTCATCAAGTTTTGGATGCTAGTGAATTCCCTAAATCACTGTGCAACTTTATGCCATAGTGTGGACTCTATATATAACATTGGACATCTAGACCATAGCTAGCATCTTGATCTATGTGACTACACCCCATCGACTTATGAACGCATGCCTTTTTTTCAACATGGTTGATGACTACCTCACCAAATGCTATAGGTACACTATGTTAAATCACTTGGAGTTAACCCCCGGATTTCAAATTCAATGGATCAAGAAACCATATTGACTATCAAGAAGTGGATTAGTTGAACATAATGTATTGTATACTACTCAAAGTTTATGTTAGCAAAAGTCTCCTTAGTGCTCATTGACAAAAAAATGAGCTAGATAACTAGTGCACATTGATTCATTATGCATGTATAACACAATATACTATAAAACAAGAACTCTCATTGATTCTTTATGCATGTATAACACAGTATACTATAAAACAAGAACTCTATCCATAAAATCTCCTATTTTTGCACCAAAAACAACCCTCGAATCGAAAAGTGGTGCTATTGGTAGCACCCCCTTTTTTGGGGGTAAAATTGCAACTTTTTTGAAACCTCGGTCAATGTGTTTGCGATCAAATCCCTAAATCAATACCTGAATCAAAAATTGGTTCTCCCATAATCGTCCTCTTTTTTGGGGGGTTAAAATTACGCTTTATTTGAAACAGTGGCCCTAGCAATCGACACCATTGCAACCAAAACCCTAAAATCATCCCCCAAATAAAAAATGGGTGCTACCATGGCACTCTTATTTTTCTTTTTGAGGTTAAAAATACATCTTATTTGAAATCGTGGCCTCAACATTTGGTATCGTGCAACAAAAATGCTAAAATGAACCCTTGGATCGAAAATAGGTGATACTAGTGACAACCCTCTCTTCTCTCGGGTTAAAATTGCAAGCATTTTCGAAACATGTCCCATTTTTTTAAAATTACTTTAAAACAAAAATAAAGACAATTTTTAACAACAAAAAAATAGTTTTTTGGAATCAAAAGTACTATAGAAATTCAAAAAATAAGACAAATATGAACGAAAATTAAAAAAAAAACCTAAAAAGCAGAAGAAAAAAAAACAATCAAACAAATATTAAAAAAAAAATCATTCTAAGACAAGTAAATAACCCAAAAAATAAAAATAAAAAGTAAATAAAACATGTGTGTGTGTGTGTATGATCATGCATATCCATATTTTCTTACAGAAATCAAATTCGGATACTTCTCACTCTGGTCCAATCTAATTTGCACTATCATTTTGAAACCATGACCCCACTATTCAAGGTTTGAACCAAGAATGCTCAAAGATGCAAATCCACATTTAGCACAAACTGCTTAAAAGGATCAATGCACAAATTTCAAAAGGTGGTCAACCACAATGTTGTTAATGAACGAGCGATCCCTCATCTCTACTATAACAAGTTTTTGTGTAGAAAATATATCCCACACACAATTCCCATAGTTCTTAACTCCAAGAGATAGTAAAAGTGATCAATTTTTTGCAAATTTTTTTGATTGCATGCAAAGTTTGACATCATCTACTCAGAAGGTGCATAAACAAATCAACATCTATTTGAGAAATAATCATTTTCATTTGACCACACATTGAGTCGTCACTAATCATCGCTCCCAATATTTTGATCACCTAGAAAGGAATCCCATGGGCACTTAACAATTCCACAACCCATATGCAACTTATGGAGAGGAATCACACCAATTTTTTCAGCAATAACATGCTACTGCCAATAATGTAAAGATTTTCCACATCTTTCTACTACGATCTGCAATTTGTCTCATGATCTGGGATCTAAGAAAAAGCAAATATTTGTTGCAGAATTACATAGAAGAACAACTTGCATGATGTGTATCTGCTTCTTGATTCACTTCTTCATGACTTTGCCTTTAAAAAATTATTTTTTTGCACCAATTCAGTTTTTCAACATTTTACTCAAATTGGAACTGTAATCTTGCATTTTTTTTCAATACTGTTGTATTTTAAATTATTTGAAGCCATTCAAATAATCTAAACTGTAAAAAACACTATGGAAAGAATCCTTAAAAAATTAAAAAAAAAACAATAATTTTAATTGCTAAACTTATTAATTAAAATTTCAATAATATTTTCAAAGTAATATCTTGTCTTAGTGTATTGGCCTTGTTAACACATTCATGTGCTTAAACTAAATGATAATTATATTTCAAGTTGATAGATATTTAATTAATATCAAGAAAATGAGTTGGAACATTTTTCAACATACTATTTATCAAATTTCATTACAAATTGGACGAGGGTGCTTATCGCTATTTTCCATCCACCATTAATATTGGATGTGCTAGACATAAACTTGGCTTGCACGTAGACTCAAGTAATTTGTTAAGAACCCGTGTCAACCCTCCTCTTTATTTTGTTAGTATATTTTGTCAGGCGCATATGCTTTGTAAGTCGTCCCGTTAGTATGTTGTATTATCCCACATTCATGGGGAGTAAGTAATAGTTGTTAAGTCGTCTAGTTAATATGTTGTATTATCCCACATTCATGGGGAGTAATAGTTGTTTAGATTAGACTTAGTTGCTAGGATTATTAATCCTCCCTTGTCCAAATTTGGTCATATGTCTAATTTGGGAGTCATGTCTAAATCGGGAGTCCATCCAGTCTATTTATAGTCATTAACACCATTGGGTCCACTTGACCTAATTGGGGCACATGTTTCAGTTACTAAAGTGTGGGGAACACTAATTGAGGCTCACTGCCACTTATTGCACTTGATTGCATAAGTTTAGGAGCCTCCTAGACCAATCCCTACAATTTAGGAAGCCACTGGGAGTGCCGAAACCAACCAAGGTCAGTTCACTTCAGTTAATGACTAGTCAAGCTAAGTTAGGAGTGAGTTACATTCAGTTCAAGTCCTCCACATTCAGTTAGCACTAGGTTTACTTGACTGCACACATGTGGGGTGCATTTCTCACCTACCACAATCAGTTAACCATTGGTCAACACTGAATGTTACACTTGAGTTGTGTTTTAGAGCTCCGATGAACTTCGGTTATGGTTTAGACAAGGTTAGTTAACCACTGAGTCCTCCGATAATGATTTAGACAAGGTCTTGGTTACCTACAGTCAAGTAGAGTCTAATCAATTCGAACTTCCTCATGTGGATTCGAATTGCTTATGGCTATTAAAGCCATTTTACTTCATTGTAATTATCATTCGGATTACTTTTTTGATTAATGAAAGCATTCACAGCTGCAAGCCTTTTGCACTGTTTCATTCTTCAATTGCTGAGTAAATTGTGAGATCTTCTTTGTGAGTTGTGTATTTGTCTACAGATCTATATGCTCAAATTTACATGGTATCAGAGCCTCGGTGGACAAGACTCCTCTCCTCCTCAGATCTCCAACCGAATCATTTTTTGAGCAAAATTGCTCCTTCCAGCACTGCACCAGAAGCGAAGAATTTACCACTTAATACCCCAAGCAAAGGAATTATTGATCAAGCTTGCTTGATTAACTAAGTTGGGTGTGAAGGAAATTCCAAAAGTGCAGACTGTCGACCTTACTTTGTATGTTTGATTGTGTGACAGATTATCAGCTTTTCTTACAACATTCGCTACAAGCAGCCTCTTCTTCTCACTGCATTCACTACAGCAGCTCAGTCTTTCTTATTACATTCAAAATGGCTCATCCAGTGGAGCTTCTCACTCCCTTCAACTATCACCAGTGGAAGGATGATATGAGAGTATTGCTCCGCACCAAGCATCTCTTCAGACTCATAGAAGAAACAGAGGAAGAGCCAGAATCAGATAAAGACAAAGCTAAGTACATGAACAGGCTTGATGAAGCCATTGGACTCATGCAGTCCTCAGTCTCTAGAGATCTTCGATTTCACATCCAAGACTTGGACACTCCCAAGGAGGTTTGGGACAAGCTTGCTTCCTTATTTGATAAGCATGATGAGATGAGGATCCATCAGCTAGAAAATGATCTGATTACTCTCAATCCATCCAACTTCGAATCTCTAAATGAATTCTTCTCAAAGTTCAAGAACCTGATATATCAGTTGAAGTAATGCAAAGTGAAGAAGGATGAAGATCAGCTCATCCTTGCTATTCTCACAAATCTCAATTTAGACTACTCAGTCTTTGTATCCACCTTCCAAACAGTAAGGCTCACTACTCCAAATTGGAAGATGCCCACTCTTAATTCTTTCATCCAATCTCTTATTTCTGAGAATGATAAATTGATCCAAATGGGGATCATTCGATCTCCCAAAGATCTAGATCTTGTTGCAAGAGGAGATAAGGTAGCGAATGACAAAGGGAAGCAAAGAGATGAGTCTGAGCAGTCAAAAGAACCTTCAGGTTCGAAGAGAAGCAAGAAGAATGGCAAAGGCAAGATCCTCTGCTCTTACTGTGGAAGGGGCTTCCATTCAGAAAGCTCCTGTATGAGAAGACAACTTGATGAAATGGCTCTTCTTTTGAAAAAGCACAACATTTCTGTACCTGCTAGCCCAAGGAAGGAAGACTCTGAAGAAGAAGAAGAAGAATACCAAAGGAAAGGACATGCATTGAAGGCTTGCTGCACATCAACACCTGCCTTCCTCATTGATTATGGAGCTTCCAACCATATGGCTGCATCCAGAGAATCATTCTCTTCTTTTCAGTCCTTTGATGGTCCTAGTATTCAGATGGGCAATAACAGTAAAGTCCAAACCAAAGGGAAGGGCTCTATCCAACTTGAACATGGAAGGTTCAAAGATGTGATGTTTGTTCCCTCCTTGGCTTCAAACCTGTTATCTGTCTATCAGATGACCCATACTGGATCTCCAAAGTGAGTGATCTTTGGTCCTGACTCAGTGGAGATCACAGATATGTCTACTGGGAGCATCATAGCAAAGGGTATTGCAAATCATGCTTCAAAAACATATGAGTTCTCACATTTCATGCATCCTTCAGAACCAGTGCACTCTCAACAGCCACCTGCAAGGGAAGGTAAAATCATTGCATCTACTTCTTTTACAGCTTCTACTAGTATTGCAGATCCATCTATATCAGTTTATGACATTAAGATTCATGGTGACTCAGATCTAGATTCAGTCCCTACTTCCAAACTAGAAGCTAGGAAGATGACTGGAAACTCACCTGACACTCAGAAAGGAAAGACTCTTGCGCTATGTCATAGTGTTTTACCTCCTTCAGAGGAATGCAATAGACTTCCTGTAAGATGCAATATGGCAAGGGCTCGGTCTTACTACATTTAGAAGAATGGATATAATCACACACCTCTTCATTCAGCAAGAGACAAAGGTTACATTCCTCCTTCCTCCCATCATCATTTTTGGAGAAGAAGGAGAAGTCTACATGCCAGGCCCCAGAATACCTCTGCACAGCACACCATGCATGCTGCTTCACTACCTCACAGAGATGAATATTGCAGCAACATATTTTCAAGTTTTTCAAACTTGAGACCTGATTCTACCTGCTTAGCTAGAGGAAGGGCTTTTTTCCCATGTGGTTTTTGCCCCAACTCCTTGTATTAAGCAGTTACTTTATTTTACTTGATGTAATGGGTGACCTATGGTCTTAGTTACCAGGGCCCATAGTTTGTCCAAGTTAGCATTCAGGGGGGGTGTTAGGATTATTAATCCTCCCTTGTCCAAATTTGGTCATATGTCTAATTTGGGAGTCATGTCTAAATCGGGAGTCCATCCAGTTTATTTATAGTCGTTAACACCATTGGGTCCACTTGACCTAATTGGGGCACATGTTTTAGTTACTAAAGTGTGGGGAACACTAATTGAGGCTCACTGCCACTTATTGCACTTGATTGCATAAGTTTAGGAGCGTCCTAGACCAATCCCTACAATTTAGGAAGCCACTGGGAGTGCCGAAACCAACCAAGGCCAGTTCACTTCAGTTAATGACTAGTCAAGCTAAGTTAGGAGTCAGTTACATTCAGTTCAAGTCCTCCACATTCAGTTAGCACTAGGTTTACTTGACTGCACACATGTGGGGCCCATTTCTCACCTACCACATTCAATTAACCATTGGTCAACACTGGATGTTACACTTGAGTTGTGTTTTAGAGCTCCGATGAACTTCAGTTATGGTTTAGACAAGGTCAGTTAACCACTGAGTCCTCTGATAATGATTTAGACAAGGTCTTGGTTACCTACAGTCAAGTAGAGTCTAAACAATTCGAACTTCCTCATGTGGATTCGAATTGCTTATGGCTATTAAAGCCATCTTACTTCATTGTAATTATCATTTGGATTACTTTTTTGATTAATGAAAGCATTCACAGCTGCAAGCCTTTTGCACTGTTTCATTCTTCAATTGCTGAGTAAATTGTGAGATATTCTTTGTGAGATGTGTATTTGTCTACAGATCTATATGCTCAAATTCACATTAGTATACAAGTACGTGTTGAGGCTAATGAAGGCATCAAAGACTTATTTTGTATTGAGCTAGCTCAAAGGAGGTTGCCCCCTTGAAGTGTCCTGCGATCAATAAAATCTCTTCTATGCTCCATTATTTCTATTAGATCGTGTATTCTCATTGTTTATTGTAGGAGGTTCTTCATATATGGTATCATAGCACTTTCTTGGGCCTACTGGGTGGAATTTCTGTCATTTTTTTTCTTTTCTCATTCTTCCTGGAGCTATGATTCTTGCAGTAGTGCTTCTTCTTTGCGTCAATATTATTCATTCGGATCAAGGACTAAACCTATCCACTTAACCGTGGGAAGTACTTGGGCATAGCCCTAAAACTCATTGTGAGGAGTACCACAGGAACCCCAAAGTAGCTGGCCATTGAGAGGACTTGCCAAGCGAAAAGGGCAACAACCCATACCTGATTGACTAGTTTCTACGCATGAGGTAAACCAAGAGTTGTCGTTTGTGGAAAAGTGGTTATCAGTTTTACTTGAGCCATGGAGTTAGGGGTATTTCCCCAATACGCAAGTCGTTAGAAAACATTGGTGGCCGAGTGAATCCCCTGAACCTTTAGGAAGTCGAACATACCTGGGGTCCATATCTATTTCCAATTGATAAAGGGCATTTTTCCAGAGCTGCCACAGATCATCTCCACCAAGTAGGAAAAAAAAGCTTCTTTATTTTAGCTCCATTTCCCTTGAAAATTCACTATAACCCCATAATTCCATTCTTCATATTTCATTCCTTGAGGACCCTATCCCAAATTCCACTTCCCGAAGCCCGAAATTCCACATTTGTCTATTTTTAGGGTTTTCCATAACTTCTTCGATTCTCACCCAATCGCCTTCAAATTTTGCCATAGTGCTTGTTTCCCAATTTTGCTTCATTGTCCCTCTCTGAAAAATTTTCCTATTCTTTCACCCGCCTTTGAAATTCGCATTTTCTGTTTCCTTGTCCCTCGGAAAGTGTCCAAAGCCTAGTCAAACCTCAATTACCCACCCGAGCTTTTCCCAACTCAAATTTTTCCTTTCCTAAAACCCTCTCTGTTTTTTTTCTTTTACCCATTTCCACATAAAAAAAACTTGCTTATGGTTGTCACCCGCATAGGAGAAAATAGATAAATGGACGTGGAACTTGTCTCCCTCAAGACCAAATTCCAAGATCTGGATAAAAAATTTCTCGGTCTCCATCTTCAACATTCAACCATGAGCAACCGACAACAGCCCGAGTCTTCTGCGGACACTGGGTTATCTTCTTCTCGTAACTTTCGTGGGTCGAAGCTTGATTGTCCTCACTTCAATGGTGATGATCTGGCTGGATGGATTTACAAGGCAAAACAATACTTTAGTCTGCATAACACTTGATGTCAATAAAGTCCCACTTTCATCCTTTCATTTGGAACATGAAGCCCTTCAATGGTTGTGTTGGTACATCAAGGCTCACACAGAGCCAAATTGGACATATTTTTGCCAACTCCTTTTGCAACGATTTGGCCCTAGTGCTTTTGATGACTTCACAGGAGCACTCACCAAACTTCGCCAAACTGGCACAATGAGGGAGTATCAAACAAAATTTGAGAAACTAGCCAATCACACATAAGGATTGCTTGATGAATTCTACAGGAGTTTTTTTTAGTGGTCTAAAGGATCCAATCTGATCTAAGGTTAACATGTTCAATCCCAACACAATGATGGAAGCCGTAGGGTTGGCTAAGTTGGTGGAGGATAAGATCATGGATCAACAACACTCCAAATCCACTTTTGTTCCATTCGGAAATATGGTTCCCCAAAGACCTCCAAATCCACTAGCTCCTAGAACCACTCCTATCAAGCATTTGTCTGAAGCTGAGATCTGGGCATGTAGGGAAAAAGGGATTTATTATAATTGTGACGAGAAATTCACCCAGGGACATCGATGTGCTGAGCAAAAGCTCTATCTCTTGGATGTGGGTCCTCCCCCTGCACTTGATATTTTTTATGATGCTCATGATCCAGTAGATGCTGAGGGTGACATTCAACAACTGTCTGTTGACCTTACTGCTCCAAACGACCAACCAAAGATATCTCTCCATGCATTAGCCGGAGTCACCGCCCCACAAACCATGTGGGTCAAAGATTTCTTAAAAAAAACTCCCTCTTTCAATACTCATTGATTCTAGTAGCACTCATAACTTCATTGACCTCGGGATCGCCACACAGGTTGATTGTTTTGTTCATCCTTGCTCCAACTTTGAAGTCATGATTCCCAATGGGGGCACCTTACCTTGCAAAGGGAAGTGCTATAATGTGCGAGTCTCTATTGGGGATTATAACTTGCACTCTAACATGTTTTCCTTGCCCTTAGGCGAATGTGACGTGGTTTTGGGTGCTCAATGGTTACACACACTTGGACCCATTTTATGGGATTTGACTGAACTTTGGATGTAGTTTTCAGTCAATGGGAAAAAACACACATTAAGGGGCTTACAACTAGGGTCTCTCATCATCATCAGTTCGCATCGCATGGAAAAGCTCCTTAAGAAGAGTTCACATGGTGTCATCGCTTAGCTCCATTTCATTCAGATGCAAACTTCAGTAGTCTCAACTACTCCCTTGGATCTACAACAAATTTTGGATCGATATGCATGTGTGTTTACTGAGCTAGTGGGATTGCCACCTTCAAGGCCAGAGGACCATCGTATTTCGCTCCTTCCTGGAAGTGTTCCTCCCAACATCAAGCCCTATCGCTACCCGTTTCACCACAAGACAGAGATTGAGATACTTGTTCGGGACTTACTGAAGCAAGGTGTTATTCACCCTAATACCAGTTCCTTCTCTTCACCGGTTCTTCTTGTCCAAAAGATGGGTCATGGTGCCTTTGCATCGACTTTCGAGCACTTAATCACATCACAATCAAGGATAAGTTTCCAATTCCTGTTATTGATGAGCTTCTAGATGAGATCCATGGATGAGCTTTTGGATGAGCTCCACTTAGAAACATGAAATTGATGTTTTTATAATTGCTAATGAAATTATAAAATTTAATTTATAATTTTTTTTTCAAAATTTTAATTTATATTTATAATTAAAATAAATAATTTCAACAAAATTAAAAAAAATCAAATTATATACATTTTTAAATTAATATAATTATGTTAAAAATTATTAGAATTTAAAATTACAACTGTAATTTCAATTGACAATAAACATGTGTTCACATCACTTTTACTAAGAAGATGCTTGAAGTATTCTTATTCACCTAACTTTCTCTAAGAATATATTTTTGAAGTATTTTTAGATCTTTCTTGACATGCCTTTTTTTCCAGAAGAAAATATTAGTTCCTTGTTATTCAATAGAATCAAAGGTAACTTGGTTACATCACATAAAAGTCTTTGCACGAGGCAAGACTACAACAGAATAAGCACAACCTCAAAGTTTCATATCAGAGCGTCAACAGAAAAATATGTCTCTAAAAGTCTATCAATATAGTGATCATATAACCATCACCCAATCTCCCTCCGAAACCGCCATAATACAAAGAGAACAAGTAATGACCGAAAGACTAATCCAGATCCAAAGAAGCACTTCTAAAATTCTTGACATGTAGGAAGATAACGAAGTATTCAAGTAACTCTTTTAAATGTTCTTTTTTAACGATTATAATAACATGCTTTTAAAATGTAATAAAGTCATAATAAATTGTTATTAAAATATAAATGTATTCAAAATTAAGGTTTTTTAAATGTTTTTTTACGATTATAATAACATGCTTTTAAAATGTAATGAAGTTATAATAAATTGTTATTAAAATATAAATGTATTAAAAATTAAGTTTAAGTTAAGTTTTATTAATGATGTTGATACACGTTTTTTTTTTAGATTTAGGGTGAATTATGATCTATGTTTTTTCATCTACGAACGAGGATGTGACAAGTGCACTGTCAAGATTGATTTTATGGTAGTCGTTCAAAATTCGAAATAAACAATTATTAAAAAAGGAATACAAAAATAACAAGATGAATGGATAACTGGTAACAATGCATGAATAACTCATAGTGATGAACAAATAACCAATCGTTCATGGCAGATAATTAGAAGAATGTGAGACAAAAAGAAAACGAATAAAAAATAATAATTGATAGTTGATAAATGGGTAACAGGAAAAATGTCAGTGATAACATTTAGCTAGGCATGTATAACTCACACTTGAATCCGTTTAATTAGAAAAATATGAGAAATAAAAAAAATATTTCCAAACTGTCTTCCATTCCATGCCTATCTCTCGACCATTTGATCCTTATCGACATGATCCAACCACAAACTATGTGGATGTGCTAGTTTATTTAATTTTTATTTTTTACCAATTCAGTTATATTAAATTTTTTTTTTATTAAAGATAATTTAATATTTAAAAAACAAATTAAAAATTTATTTAATTGGTTTTATTAAAAATAAAAAATATTTTATAATATTATTATACATTGTAAAGATGGTAAATTAAGAATGTTTTTTAAATAACAGCAGTTTTTTTAAATAAAATTCTAAAATAAATTAAGTATGATAAATTAAGAATGTTTAAAAAAAATAAATTAAACATAAAAAAATAAAATTCTAAAATAAATAAAATTTTAAAATAAATCAAATAATTTTTTATTGTGAAAATATTTAAAATATGAAAAATAAAATTTGAACTTTAATTTTAAAAAATCACACCTTCTACCATCACTTTCGAAATAATTGCATTAAAAACTTAATACCACCATCACCTTCGAGATAATAGCATTAAAAAGTCTAATATGGTTAGATCACGTCGAAATAGCGATGAAATGGTTGAGACATAGTTATGAAATGGAAAATATTTTTTATTCCTCATATTATTCTAGTTAAACGTGCTTGAGTTATTCTTGCCTAACTACATGTTATCACCAACATTCTTCCTATTTGTTGGAGCAGGGTCCTGCAGCTACAGAAGAAGCTGCTAAGTTTAGCGGATAGATAAGTTTTGGCGGAGAGAAAGATAAAATAGAGCTACGACGTCGTAGCACGTTTCCAGCTAACAGAGCAGAGGCGGAAACCATGACTTTTAAGATAGAAAAGTCAAGATAGATGACGGTACCTGAGCGGCCAAGAAGAGAGAGCTCACCCACTGCATTGAAGGCAGCGGTGGAGATAGGAGGGCTCAGCAACCCTCATAAAGGAAAAGGAGCAACGAGGCTGAAGCATTGAAGACGAAGGACAGAAAAGCGAAGCGGTGCACAGTGCCCATGATCAGCGCTAAGAAGCATGGAAGACTACAGAGAGCTGTGGTGTGATGGAAAGCGGCTACCTCAAGTACAGATATGGCCGACTGTCACTAATTAGGGTTTTGGGTTACTATTGGGACAGGCCCACAGTGTTGTAATGGCAAGACCTTCGGGCTGCCTATAAAGGGATACATTTTGTATTGTAAAGGGTTAGACATTAGTGGGTCCGTCCAGTTGGTAGTTGTTTTGTAGATTGTTAGATAGTTGTAAAAGTCAAGCTCTGGTTCTGTTATTAGCGGAAGCAATCTTACTGTGACCAGTAGCTGGCTTATAGAGCATGCATGTAACAATCCGCGGGGATTGACAGAGAGGGAAGAGTATATTGTAAGAAAGACAATATAGAGATAGAAAAAGATCTAAGAGAGAAGATCTTGAGCTGCATATGCGGTGCAGCAGAACTGTGTTTTACCTTCCCCTGAGCTATAATGAAAACACAGTTCTGTGGACGTAACTTCCATCCTGGAGGTGAACCACGTTAAAATTGTGTGTTATGTGATTGGATTATGTGTTATGTTACTTGTGCTTTTACCAGTTACTCCATGAACTTTGTTTACTGTTAAATGAATGAATGTGTTAATCATTTTACAACAATATAGGAGGATAAACATAAGTTAAAGTCTTTGGCATGTTGTATGCGGGTTCATTTATGCTTTACTTGACCAGTCACTAGTCGCAGTATTGAACAGTCTTGTATGTTGAGCTTTGCACGTCGACACAAGCAACGCTAAGTGCGCTGAGCCGCGGAGGTAGGGTATCACAGAGAGGCGATACCGCACCGGCAGAGGAGCTGCGGTGCGCGATACCGCAGGTTGAGGACTTAGTGTTGGACAGGAGCTGCGTGTCGCACGATGCACGGCGATGCGGTAAGGTTGGAGATATCGGGAGTCAGTGGAAGTGCGCGACGTAGAAAGGGACCGCACGGCAGTATAAAGGGACATCTCGCGGCTAGAAGAGCTGCGAGATGAGAAGATTGCGCGACGCGAGCAGAGGAGTCGCGCGACGTGCAGAGGAAGAGACCACGCAGCTAGAAGAGCTGCGAGTCATAAGAAAAGACGCCACAGAACCTGGTCCAAGACACTTGAGTCCTTGGCCAACCCATTAGAATCACTTCGGGTGAGACTTCAGGCCGCTTTGCGGTCTGTTGCCGAAAGGGCCAGTGAGCTAGGGGTGTTGTTGGTTGATTATAGTAAACCCGGGTCTGCCCATGATAACCAACACTATTATCCACTTATCAAGAACCAATTATTATTTATATTCGTTATCTTTTATCTTACATTCTTCTAGTTATCTACCATGAACTCTTGGTTATCCATTCATCATTTATGGGTTATCTATTCATCATCTATGAGTTATCCATGCATTGATGCTAGTTATCCATTCATCAACTAGCTACCAAGTTATTTTTTATATTCCTTTTTTTGTAATTGTTTATTTCAAATTTTGAACGATTGCCATTGAATCAATTTCGACAGTACACTTGTCTCATTCTCCTTCATAAATGAAAAAGCATAAATTGTTGTCCACCCCAAATCTCAAATAAAAACATCTATCACCATAATTATTAATAATTATTTGAAAAGACATTTTTCATTTGAATTATATTAAAATAAAATGATTCGATCTCGACAAAACGCATCCTTCATATTGCAAATTTTTGCAAAGTTTGTCTCAGAACACGCCAAAAGCATGTAAGTTCACCGCGTATAATCCTCCACCGTCCACGTACAAGTTTTGTTTTTGTTTATTTTTCCAAAAGAAATGTCAATTTTGAGATTGATGTTTTAATAAAAACACATTAAACACATTGGGTAGGGGTAGATCTTTTGATAACAAAGTTTTTTTCCCTTAGGTTAGGTTAATGATAAAGACTTTTTTTTATTATTAGTTTATGTTTATATGAAAGTTCACTGCGTATGATCCCCCACGTTACTGCTTGAAAAAAAAAATCCTCCACGTAATTGTTTTGTTTTTCCAAAACAAAGGTCAATATAAAGATAGATGTTTTAATTAAAATAATTAAAAACATTGGGTTGGGATACAAGCAAAGGATATTGAGAGGTTTAGAATTCATTTTTAGAGGCTTTCTTTTTAGCATATTTATTGGGAAAATAATTTCTAGGCTGATTTGCTCTCTAAGAAAGGTTTTCATTTGCCGGTTGGTTATATTGATAAATGGGAGTTGTCTGATTGCACCAAGATCTCGTTGGTTCGTAGATGTTACTAGATCTCTTTTTGTTTCTAAGTGATGTAGCAGAATTGTTTAGGGTTTTACTGTTTCGTATTTGATATATTTTTCTGGCTTTATATGGTTTTATTTAAATAAAGCTGTGATATTTTTCTATGGAAAAAAAACAAAGATTTAAAAAAAAAAATTAAAGTTTAGGTTAACAATAATGATTTTTATTATTAGTTTATGTTTATATGAGATACTATTGGTATTTATGGATTAAAAATATTTTAATTTAACTATTTTTTATTGGATAAAAAAAATGTTGGGATAATTGTTAATTTTTTTTATAATGTCACAATATATAGGGATCAACGTGCTCTTCCCTTTCAAAAAATTATTGTCTTCAACATTTGATTAACTTTGGATGTTTCTACATGAAGAATTCATCTTCTCGTATCACTTCTTCTATTGGCAAACTCTTCTACTTGATGAGGTACTCAATAATGGCTTGATTTAACAGTTTCTTGATTCTTGTGTTAATGATTGTTTCAAGTTCTAGTATCGATTTCTCTTATTCATCAATCTTTGGTAAAATAGTCTGGATTGAAATCTTGTCACCAATTGCCTTTTTTAGGAAAGAAACATGTAAGACTAGATGTGCATGTGAAGATGGAGGCAACTCCAATTTTTAAGCCATAGTTTCAATCCTCTGCAACACCTTATAGGGGCCATAGTACTTGGGTGCTAATTTATTGTCCTTCTTTGTTGCTTGAGGGACATCTATTTGTATGCTTGTAGCCTCAAATATACCCAATCTCCCTCTTCAAATTTCCTTTCTTTCACTACAATGTTAATATGCTTGTTGTTTCTTCATATTTTGTGTTATAACCACGTTATAACCAAGTTATATTTGAATAGTTGGAGAACCTCTTGTTGGTTATCTATATGATGCCCCATTTCTCGAACCTTAGATTTCTCTTTCAAAGATGATGTGATGGAAGGAGGATGATATCCATGAAGTGCCATAAATGGTGACATTTTTTTCTCTGAAAGTATGGAAATACGCGTTTTACCACCATTCTGCTAAGGGTGACCACTTAACCCATTTTAGCACCCCTCTGTCACATTTTCATTAGTTTAGAGAGACATTCTCAGGTTATAGTGTAGGTGCGGGACACACTCGTGATGGCCACACGAGTGGGTCCTTCCCCTGCACAATAGTACTATTAGAATATGTAGGTTCATAAGCCTATAATAACATTATAATAAGTACATGGGGAGATTGGTGAAAACATATAGTTGCATAAATCTATATATTAAATTAATTTAATATCTAGTTAATTATAGGAGGGGGTTAAATGTGGGATGTGGTATAAAATAATAAATATTACCTATTTATCTAATTCAAGAAGTTTTGCAACAAGAATTTTGCATGTGTACAGGTGTCCAATTGGGAAAATCTTAGGAAAGCTTAAAAGGGGGGAATAAGACGAGGAAGGGGATCTTTTATTCTTCCTCCTCATTTTTTCTTTGGGGCTTGGAGGATATAAGAGTTTTGGAGGTTGATGGAGGATTATGATGTTGAGAGTGCTTTTGGCTTGGTGTTATTGAGTAAGGGCTCCGAGGCTCTCAATATATGATTGGGAGGTTGGTTGGGAGGAGAGTGGTCCACCACCTATGGTTTTCTATGTTGTTCCTGCAGTGTTCTACTTTGTCTACATCAACCAAGAGGTACATCTTTAAGTTTTCCTTTTTAATTATAGGTACGCATCATTTACTTTATGACCAATCTACTATAACAATTGTGGATATTAAAAATATTGTTTTTAAGTTTTATTACATTAGAATTGGGTGTTACATTTGGTATCTATGCTTGACCCTTATTTTGACTAGCCCTAGGATGAAGGGTGAAGCCCTACTATATTAGAGATTGGAATTTTATACATTTTCCATCAAGAAAATTGGAGTGTTATGAACCTCTATAGGGGTGTAATGGCGGTCCCATAGGTCCCATTAGAGTATTTGTGGAGGCCATTAAATGTAAAGTGGACTAGGTACACTATATTGTTATTATTAAATAAGATCCACCATGTTAGTAATTAAATGTAATGGGACCTCATTAAAGAAGGTCCAATAGGTAGTTAGGATTTTAGGAGATTTGTATTGTATTGTGATTCCATATATTATGGAGCTCCTTTTCCTTCCCCTCTCTAATCACATGATGGTATCTTGTTTTGACTAGTTGTTGCAGTGGAATATCATAGAAAAATTTGTTTACTTATTTTACATACTGTTATAGCTCAAAATGACACATCTCTGCCTGTGACCACTTTCCCATGTTTTCGTCGCATGTCGACACTTCCATGACGACACTTCATGAAAGTCACTGAAAAAACACCTAACTTGGAGGACCCATATCTGGAGTTTTGTAACTCCATTTTACCTCACCTCTACACTGTTGGAAATATATTTCAGTTAGCTAAAACTTTCCAAAAGACACCAAAGTCTGAAAATGCCTATAAGTATTTAAAAATGATATTTTTTTTATGTATACGCGAGTTTCCTTAAGGAAACCCTCGTATGGTACGCGACTTGCTATATATAATACTCGCGTATGCCCTAAATACGTGACTATTTGCATTGCAACCTATGTATACCTACTGCATACGTGACTGATGTCTCTGCAACCTGTGTATTCATGTCAAAAATACGTTTTTCAAAGTTTGGGTAGTTTGGTTAGTTATGCAACTAACTTCTTCAGTTGTAACTAATTTGTCTTCGACCCTATCTCTTCAGAAACATATAAATAGAGGTAGGGAGGTCCATGAGAGGGGGCTGGAACTTTTGCATTGTCATGCTAGAGGAATTGGGACTCTCTTTGCCCACACCTTTGCCCTATAATCTTTCTCCTTGTGTTGCAAAGCTTGGAGGCTGAGTTCCTTGGAGAAGAGAAGCATCAGAACCAGATCAAGGTTTCGTGAGGTGCCCAACTTGAAGGGAAGGTATATTTGTACTTCATTTCATGATTAATAAAGATGTGATGTCCTTCTTCTTCCCAAATTATTGTTCAATCTATGATTGAATCTCTGTTTATGATCATATGATGATGTTAATCAGATTATTATTTCATGTTTATTTGATTATAATTGTTTTATATGTGGTCATATTGGTTTGAGTAAGGTATAATTCATTTTGTAGGTCTCTTTGAGCAAGAGGAGAGAGAGGAACAAGGAGAGGATCGAAGGGTTGCTTGGATCAACCTCCGTTTAGCTAAGGTATGAACCATTCCAATCTTTGATCTTGCTTGTATTTACTTGCAGAACTATATGATGCTTTTGAAGGAGCGTTGGGTAGATGGTAATTTAACCTTTTTTGGACCTTCCTGACTAAATGCGAAAAAGGCGCGCCTTACTTCTTCGGAAGCTAAGAGAGTTCTTTTGTGGTTTGTTTTATACTTTTCTGACCTTGGGAGACTAAATTGGATGAAAAATCCCCCCCTGAAGTCTTCTTTGGAGTTTTCAGACTCTCTAAACTATGAAAACACCGATGAGCATGTACTAGTTCGAGCTCATAAAATCCACGAATCAGTGCATTATCAAGCATTCTTCTGTCTCTTATTCGAGCTTTCCAAAAATAAAGAAGGTCTCGAGTTTGATTTCTTGGACTCGTTAAACCTTTACAAGAAAGAGGGGAAGGGAAGTTCATTCACATGTATTTTACATCATAGCAGCAAGTCTTGTTTCTTTGAACAAAGCACTAGTTTTGAGTCTATGAACAGTTAGGTCATAGTATATTGACCTTATCCCGATTCAGAGTTTCTTACTCGTCCAGTTGGTTTCTTTTCCAATGATATGGGGAATCTATCAATGTCTCCTACATTACAGATTTGTGTCCTTGGTTCTTTTGTGTCAAAAGCTGCCTAAGTCACTTTTGTGTCGTGTTCATTGTTTAAGGATTAAAGCTTTGTTGGCCATTCTGCAGTTGCCTTGAACTTTTGTGTCGGTCATTCCCTGGTATCAGTTCATTACATCATGTCTTCAGCGGTCCTTGTCGTGAAATTCAATACCAATTCCATATTCAATTAGTCTTTGAATTACCTTGTGTTGGATGATGAAGGATGCATTAATGCATTCCTTCCAATGGATCTATTCCTATAGACTGCAACACATCTTGCTCTGGGAATGAGATTTATAGTTTATGATAGTACCTTGAGGATTGCAGTCATCAGTGGCAATTTCCCTTGCTCTTGGGTAGTGGGAATACCTTATTGTCTCCTACTCAATGGATTCTTCAAGTGTTCGACTTCAAGTCCTTATATTCACACTTGTTAGAATGTACTAGGTACATTGGGGACCATTTTCATTAATGGTGGTTTCCCTCGCGTTTGTTAACGGTTTTCATTATTGACTGATAATCAAACGGTTTCCTCCATGTTTGACTTCAGCTCCTTTATTCGCATGTTTAGGATTCGTACCTCTTTTTGGGTGGTTTGGATTTAAGACCTTGGGTCGACAGTAGCATCATAATTTTTTTTCTATTGCCCAAGCTACGCAAGACCTTGTTACATTTTATATGACATTTTGCTGAGACATAGATCCACCTTGTATTTTTGTGGCTATGATCGATTGTTGAGCATGGATCCACCTTATTCATTTGTGGCCATGACTCCTTTATATTTGATATGGCACCTTTTTGAATATTGAGCAGCCATGATAGTTTCATTAGTTATACATATGTTGGATCTACCTGTATCTTTATGGTGATGTTTTGTATATGGACTTGTATGTCCCAGAGATTAGTTTTGTCAGACATTTATCTCTCTTTCAAGAACCTTTGTTCGAGCCTTTCGATCTTGGATTCTCTGCTGTCTCCATACTCAGTTGTTTCCTTTATAATGTATTTCGGCTATCATCTTCCCCTCTAACCTCATACATTAGGGGGCATCTGTTATATCTCAAAATGACACATCTCTTCCTCTGACCACTTTCCCATGTTTTCGTCACATGTCGACACTTCCATGACGACACTTCATGAAAGTCACTAGAAAAAACAACTAACTTGGAGGACCCATATCTAGAGTCCTATAACTCCATTTTACCTCATTTTTGAACTGTTGGAAATATATTTTAGTTAGCTAAAACTTTCTAGAAGACACCAAAGTCTGAAAATGCCTATAAGTACCCTAAAAATGAGATTTTTTGATGTATATGTGAGTTTCCTTAAGGAAACCCGCATATGGTACACGACTTGCTATATATAATACTCGTGTATTCCCTAAATACATGACTATTTACATTGTAACCCATGTATACCTACTGCATACGTGACTGATGTCTCTGCAACCCATGTATTCATGTCAAAAATACGTTTTTTGAAGTTTGGGTAGTTTGGTTAGTTATGCAATTGACTCCTTCAGTTGTAACTAATTTGTCTTCAACCCTATCTCTTCAGAAACAAATAAATAGAGGTAGGGAGGTCCATGAGAGGGGACTGGAACTTTTGCATTGTCACACTGGAGGAATTGGGACTCTCTTTTCCCACACCTTTGCCCTAGAAGCTTTCTCCTTGTGTTGCAGATCTTGGAGGCTGAGTTCCTTGGAGAAGAGAAGCAGCAGAACCAGATCAAGGTTTCATGAGGTGCCCAACTTGAAGAGAAGGTATATTTGTACTTCATTTCATGATTAATAAAGATGTGATGTCCTTCTTCTTCCCAAGTTATTGTTCAATGTGTGATTGAATCTCTTTTTATGATCATATGATGATGTTAATCAGATTATTATTTCATGTTTATTTGATTATCATTGTTTTATATGTGGTCATATTGGTTTGAGGAAGGTATAATTCATTTTGCAAGTCTCTTGGAGCAAGAGTAGAGAGAGGAGCAAGGAGAGGATTGAAGGGCTGCTTGGATCAACCTCTGTTTAGCTAAGGTATGAACCATTCCAATCTCTGATCTTGCTTGTATTTACTTGCAGAACTATATGCATATCTCTTTCAACTCCAGTACGTTGATGGCCTCTTAAACCCTAGCCATAGGAAATTTTCCTTTACAACACATACACAACTAGGAAATATTCAACAAACCTTGAAAATGAAGCATATGCCCCAATTGTACAATCGATAGAGATTTATATATGTTTAGTGATTACTGTTTCTCAAATAATTCACCTGACATGTTCTAACCACGATCTAGTGATACTTGTGAATGGAAAAATTAGTCCATAGCACATGAAGGGACTTCAAGTGGCACATTAGAAACTATGTAAACTTGAAAGAATTAAAAATCCAAAGCATAAGTGTGATGCATACAATAAGTGTAACTATAGAGTAATTTCACTCTTTGGCATCTTCTAGACTATGACAATATGGTTTTTCTTTTATGTTGGCACAACAACTATATATAATGCAACACTCTTTAACTATGGTGTGAGGTTAATAGAAGCATAAAATTGTGCCTTTAACTAGTTATAGATCATATCGATGACATATAGTCATAGAATAGGGGTGAGAAAGAATTATAGAAAAAAACGTTTACATGGTGACATAATATGCCAAAACACGTGAACTTTTTGAAACATTTTTGGTAAATGACTCAGAAGTGAAGGAGCTTAAAACCTGCATTTGTGGATTTAATCCTCCAGTATTATATGTTTTGTGCTAAGGAAATAAACCATGCTCTTTTTTCAAGGTTATGATTGCAATTGGAATGTTGATTTTTTCCAAGACTTTGGTAGGGATGTTACCCATGCTTGAAAATGGAATTTTATGATTGTAGCCTAAGAACTGGCAAAACATTTTCTTGCTATGTTCAAAGAAAAAACTTTTTTAGAATGAGATATAAGACAAGTTGAAGAAAAAAAACTCCTTAATGAGAATTAGAAACGAAACTTACTAATACACATTTAGATATATGTGTTGAATGTCTCTACTTCAAGGAGAGCATGTTATGGCATTGGGGTGAAGCAAACTACTTAGAAAATGATTCTACTCAATATCATGTTATTGTAGTTTCATTATAACTATATCCTCCTTGAAATTCTTTGAAATGCTTAAACATGACATTCATTACCACTATTTTGGGTTTTAATTATTTTTATCATGTGATTTCATTTTTCAAAGTAGATACATGACTCGATCAATGGCTAAAATTTCAAGGCAAATATAAAGGATAAACAACTAGCGTTTGAGGTCACCTTGGTTAATTGAATTTATTGCATGTCAGATCAACACATGAGATTTAAAGCATGGACGTATCAATGATTTTTTTCTTAAATGCTCATGCAACTTTATTAGTAGTGATGTATTTACATGCACATTACCCGATTCTATGAAATTGGAGTTTAGTTTGGCATGATCTATCTGTCTAGTAAGTTCAACCTCTGCTTGCATTTTTATCTCTAGGTTTTCTCTAATAATAAGTATCTATAGCTTCAATGCTCTAATTTATAATTTGCATTTCTTATAGGGTAGGTTTAATAGAGTGAGATGTTGTAAGCTTAGATTCATGTAAATATAATATTTTCTTTTCTTTTCCTGTACGAGACTAGCATTAGACTAGCATTAGGAACATATGGTGTTTTGTGTAATTCCATATTGTATTCATTGAGGAGGTTATTCTTATTGATGGTCACAATTACAATGGTTTTATGCATTCATCCATTAGATATTTGGATAGTTATTAGGGAAATATTATGTATTAGTGCAACATATTTTAAAGTTAGGCTTGACACTTTGAGGGTGTGATACCTTCAATAATAGACACAAATACAAGGTTGCTTCTACCTTGATTTATCGTGGCATCAACCCTCTCACTTAATTTATTTTATAAATGTGACTTCTTTGCATATGACTCTGCATAGAGGAAAGCCTTCTATGGAAGAACTTGCAGGTGTGGGGATTTCTACAAAAGCTATGGATCTTGTTATGAAAAATCATATACAAATATTCTTATTGAAGGCCATGTTTTATGTTGGCATGATAGCTACCTTGGTGGAAGCCCTTTCTCAAATAGATTTTATGTAAATTTCCTAGATCACTCAATGTATCATTTGAGTAAGTAAAGTCATTTAGGCTTTGTGAGCATGGAATATCATTTGAATAAAGATGTTAGAATTCATGATATGGTTAATTTCAGTAGTATTACATTTGGTGATTCCTACTCAATATTTGTGGAATTTTTGTAATTATGTAATTTAATGCTAATTTTTTATTTTTTGAATGCTCATCCTTTGTTGTGAACAATACAAAAGTGGTTGCTTGACTACACATTTATATTGTTTTCCAAGTCACTATATAGGAGGATAAAACCTATGGATCAATGGTTTGTTCTAATGATGCCATCAATTCTCATCAAGTTTTGGATGCTAGTGAATTCTCTAAATCAAGTGCAATTTTATGCCATAGTATGGAATCTATATATAACATTGGACATGTAGACCATAGCTAGCATATTGATCTATGTGACTACACCCCATCGACTTATGAACACATGCATTGTTTTCAACACGGTTATTGACTACCCCATCAAATGCTACAGGTACACAGCGTTAAATCACTTGCAGTTAACCCTCGGATTTCAAATTCAATGAATCAAGAAACCATATTGATTATCAAGTAGTGCATTAGTTGAACATAATGTTTTATATACTACTCAAAGTTTATGTTAGTGATGGTATCCATAGTGTTCTTTGACAAAAAAAAATGATCTAGATAACTAGTGCTCATTGATACTTTGTGCATGTATAACACGATATACTATAAAACAAGAACTCTAGCCATAAAAACTCATATGTTTGCACCAAAAACAACAAAAACAACCCTTGAATCAGAAAGTGGTGCTACTGGTAGCACCCCCTTTTTTCGAGGATAAATTACAACTTTTTTGAAACCTCGATCGATGCGGTTGCGATCAAAGCCCTAAATCAATACCGAAATCTAAAGCTTTATTTGAAATAGTGACACTAGCAATCGACTCCATTGCAACCAAAACCTTAAAATCATCTCCCAAATAAAAAACTGGTGCTACCATGGCACTCTTATTTTTCTTTTTGAGGTAAAGTATACATCTTATTTGAAATCATGGCCTTAACATCTGGTATTGATGCAACTAAAATGCCAAAACGAACCCTTGGATTTTTTCTCAACATTTTTGTATTTTAGATTATTTGAATCCATTCAAATAATCTAAACAGTAAAAAACACTATGGAAAGTCTCCTTAAAAAAGTAAAAAAAAAATAATTTTAATTTTTACAAGTAATATTACTTATTAATTAAAATTCTAATAATATTTTTCAAAGTAGTATCTTGTTTTAGTTTATTGGCTTTGTTAACACATTCATGTGATTAAACTAAATGATAATCATATTTAAGTTTATAGATATTTAATTAATATCAAGAAAATGAGCTGGAACATTTTTCAACGTACCATTTATCAAATTACATTACAAATTGGACTAGGATATTTATCTCTATTTTCCATCCATCATTAATATTGGATGTGCTAGACGTAAACTCGTCATGCACGTTGACTCAAGTAATTCTATCTTATTTTAAGTTTGCGTAGGGGAGGGATGCCAATAGTGTGGCAACATTTTTACTCATTTTATGTAACTTAATTCTCCATATACCTGAGTTCTATTTTCCTCCATTTTTTTCTCACAAATATTTTGGTGTGTTTTCTATCTAACCATATTGTTCTTAAGGTGTGACGAATCCAAAACGATGCCATATCAGACACAAAGTTCCAAGTTGTCTAGTCCTATTGTACTTTTGTGTATTTGTTGCTTGGGATCAATGGGTGAACATTGATGTGACTTAAAGTGGATGTGATTTAAATTGAAATTTCAAATATTCATTTTATTTCAAAATATAGAAGAAAGTTTTTTAATAAATAGTTTTAAAAATATGAAAATATTGACAATGACTTGTACATAAAGTACTTTATAAACCACTTATGGTAACTAGTTTTTTCAAGATTGAGGTGAGCCAATACCACTACTGTCTCCACTAATGGTTACCCATTCGCCTAGTGGCATCTCTCCACTAGATTAAAAGTAATCATATTTTAAGTGAGAGTTATAGAGATATCAGACTTTTGGGCCAATGTGCAAGTAAGGAAATTATGAAAAATTATATATAAATGTATGTGGATTTGTCAGAAATTGGAAAAGCCCGGAATAACAAGAATAGTATACGACGAGATTTTCTCCCCTCATCTGCCACCTCTTTGTCTCTAGTTATTGATAAATTGTTCAATATGGAAACACGCATTTAGACTAAATTATTCCGAGTTTAAGTCAACGTGCATGTAGACATAAAGTAATATGTAGTGCATGTATAGACCGGAGATTGGTTCATGAAGGAGGAGGGAATTCAATGATGATACGGTGCAGAGGGAATGATTAGGGTTCATTTGTAACAGCTGTTGTGATAGAATTCTAGATCTCGTCATCGATCTACTTACTGAAAAGATTCTACAAACAATTATTGACTGGTCACATGGAAGCATCCAAGGGAGGGGCGACAGATCCCTCCCATCCTATCCATGACCAATCTGAAAAAAACAACACACCTGACCATGTTACAATCAAAACCATGCACATTGGTACCATAGAGATACTGATTTATGATACAGAAACAATGAAAGAGACCTAAAAGGACCACATCGAGCTGAATAATGGACCCCAAAGTACCAACACCTGCATATCAAGAACCACAGAAAGGGCATGCATAATTCTACCTGCAGAAAGAATCAATGCAAGATCCCAATGCATGCGGGACCATGCACTAATTGGAAAATTCATTGGCATATGGCCCTCGAAACAAACACTCAGAGGCTAGATTGAATAGAAATGGAGGCCCAAAGCACACTACGACCTTCGACTAGGATCCAAAGGTTTCTTTACCATCATCTTCCGTAGGTTAGAGGAAAAATCCAGGGTCGAAGATGGATGTCCATATTTCTTCAACTCTACTGAGTTGTACCTGAGGAACTGGACCGATCGATTCAACCTAGAAAAGGAAGACTTTACTTGGGCTTTGATATGGATTCACATGTATTCCCTACCACAGGAATATTGGGATGAAGAAACCCTCAAGGACATAGGAGATGCACTGGGAAGCTATGTTCAAGCGGCTGAATAGACAAAACACAACAAATACACTTCATACACCAGAATATGTGTTTACATGCACATTGCAAAAGCGCTCCCAGATTCAATCATCCTAATGCATGAAGACTTTGAATGGATTCAATCGCTTGATTATGAACATGTCCCCTTCATATGCCGCAAATGTGATGAGCACGACCACCTGTACAAGGACTTCCCTCTCAATCAACACCACTCCAACCTCAAGCCTGCGATGGAGAAATATGAGGAGGGTTTCCAAAAATATGAAAGGAAAAAAAGACACACCCATAAGCACCCTCCAATGGAGAAAAAAGTAGATCATCCCACTACCAGTAACAACTTCGAGATCTTGGAGGAGCCCCCCGAAGATCCAAAGGAACTCGAAACTGAAGAAGGAGGCAACGAATATCTGAAACAGTCAAAAGAAGATGAAGCATCAAATGACCTACACAATTGTAAGGAAAGATCTACACTCCACACCTCTGAATCGTCATAACAACATAATGATATCGCCCCATAAATACTCATGGATGAAGAAATGGCGGAGATAGAGATAGGGGGGATGGATCTCTTAGGTTTGGAAGATGCATGCACCATAAAATATTTCATATCGATACTTCCAACTAAGATCCAACTCTTGAAGGAATCCCTGGAAAAAGAAAAATCTCAAAACAAGCATTGATTCCAGAGCACACCCCAAAAAGACAACAAAAATACCAAAGAGACAATCGAAAAAAAGGCCTAAAGACGAATCTGCAATGAATCAACATGCTTGGCACAAGGTTAGTTGAATCATGCCAATACGCCCAACTAACTGAATTCTTTCCTGCTTTAACTCCTAGTTCTTAATGAAGATCATATAATGTAATATAAGAGGTGTCAACGGGTGCTCCAAGCACAGTATGATCAAAAGGATAATTCTTCAAGATAAGCTGGTAGTTTTATTATTACAAGAGACCAAATGTTCCAACCACACCTTTCAAACCCCGTTAGCCAAACAATGGAGGGGTTGTCAAAGTATAGCAATAGATGCTTGCGGAGTCTCTGGGGGAATTACAGTGGCCTAGGATCCCTCCCCAATTTCATTGAACAATTTCTCTTCTACTAAAAGCCCCTTATCTGCCTCTTTCCACATTCTGGAGAATCCACTTCCGAAATAGACATATAGTCTAAACTCCAATTCACATGGACTAATGATAATGAGTGTACCTTAGTAGGATTAGATAGTTATTTGTTTTCTAAGAGTAGAGTAGTTACTAACTTTTTGGTTTTATATTTTGACTGTTCAAAAATTCAAGAAGAGGCATGAGCAGGATGTATTGATCTGGTATATACACTCCAATGCAAAATCTTATTTTACTGACATTGCAGTTTGAATGCACTAATAGCATAGTTGAGTATGAGCACCTAGTATAAGGTCTTCGAAAAGCTATCAATTTAAAGGTAAAATATTTAAAGGTCTTTGGTGATTTAGAAATGATTTCCAAACAGGTAAGAAATACCATACACTATTTGTCTCCACACTTGAAAGTTACCAAGATGAGGTATGGAATATAATTTCTAATTTTAATACATTCAACATTAGCCCAATTCCTTTCTCTATGAATAACGCAGTTGATACCCTAGCGACCACTACTACCCATTTCATTCCTTTAAGTGACATTTTATATTCAAAATATTTTCAAGCCCTCTACCCCCAACAATACTACAAATTTGAGGGTGTTTAATTATGATCAATAGATTTTCAATTTCCTCACCATTGAATATATGTTTAGATATTCGATATTGATGACAAAGAGCACAAGTAAAATTTACTTGAATGCACAAAAGAAAAAAAAACTAATTAAAGGGAATATTATCCCAAAAGGAGTCCTTATAGTGGAAAAGTTATTTGGTCTCGATGATATAATCAGAAAACTAGTAAATGTAAAAAAAAAAGTCCCTCCATACAATATGAGCTAGTCGGCTTGGGCACTAAATAGGAACCCAAGAATGTAAATATGGGGTCTTGTTGTTCTCAAAGGGAAAGGCAGGAATTTGTTCAATTATTTAACCAATATAAGGATGTTTTTGTGTGTACCTATGATGATTTAAATATGTATGATACAACAATTAGGTAACACATCATTCCCTTGAAAATAAGTATTAAACCTTTCCAAGAAAACTTAGAAAAGTTATTCCAACCCTTGAACCATTGATCCAAACAAAAATAAAGAAATTGTTGGATGCAAGGATCATTTTTAAAGTTTGACGAACGCATCGAGTTGCTATCTTAGTACTGGTAAGGGAAAAATGGGAGCGATACTATTGTGTGTGGAATTCATAAATTTAAATAGAGCCTCTGACAAGGATGACTACCATGTTCCACCCATGGAGCAGATATTACAACTCATCTCATGTTCAAAAATGTTTTCCTTATTATATGGGTTCTCAAGCTATAATCAAGTTCTAATGGTTGAAAATGATCGATTGAAAACTAATTTTTGGAATAAGTGGGGTGCTTATGTATACCGATGAATGTCATTTGGTTTGGTGAAAGCAAGAGCCATATTTCAATAACCTATGGACATAACATTCAGAGGACTGACTGGTTGAAGTGTAGTGGTATACCTTGATGATGCCACAATATTTTCAAGGAAGATATTTGATGACTTCCATCACATGAAGAATATATTTGAGAGATGCATAACATACAACATATCTCTGTCAGAATAATAAAAACCCATTCCCATACTTAGGATATGAAATTTAATCATTGTGGTTAAATTCCTAGGTCCTACACTAGCTAGTTGGCATCCAATTGCTTCCTTATGGTCAAACTTGACAAAACTACCTACAAGAGCACTTTGGAAACATTCTAGATAAGATTCTCACAAACCATCAGACTGCCTAGTTTATTAAGTGTGCATTCCTACCTTATCCATAATTAGACTATTTTTTAGTAGCTTTTAAGGAAAAAGGTAGAGCTAGTCTTAAGGAAACTGCCTTGTTTTTTGTACAACTCACCCTCCTTATTTTTCCCTTACAAAAGAATTATTTTATCCACTTTCCTTCACTTATCATCTAATACACTTCATTCATCCTATTCACGACCTTCTTGACAGATTACGAAAGTGTTTTATGCACCTATGCGGGGATTTTGATTTTTTAGTAAGCCTGCTTTTGTGCTAAATAGAATACCATCCTTATTCATTCGAATCTCTAATGTAATTATATAATTTGTTAGCCTATTTTTTCATAATTTTGGCTAAGATAAACTTATTCAATAGAAGTTTGTATTATACTCCATTTACAGTCTCCAATTTGAGTGAATCTATGCATGCTTTACAAGCAATTTTGTGAGTTTAATTGATCTAATATTGGGCTTAGTTTCCACATGGTATCATATCCTTGGTAGCTCAATTGTTCTCCTCTTCTATTTATTTTGCAGGATCAACATCACTCACTAGGAGCACATTCTGTTTGTTCAAGGGAGCAGTTGCTGAAGAATGGATCAATCTCACCATATCATCTTGACTCCATTCAACTACTTCGAATGGAAGGAACAAATGGATATTTTGATGAGGATTAAAGGCCTCTACAAAGTGGCCATGGAAACTAAGGTTGATCCTAATGCAACAGCAGAGAATATTAAGTGGCACAATAAGATAGATGAGGCATATGGTCTCTTGTGTCTCTGCATTTCCAGAGACCTTCTTTTGCATCTTGATGGATTGACATCACCAAATGAAGAATGGGAAAATCTTCAAAATTTATTTGGAAAGACATATGAAATGAGGGGAGATCAAATCAAGATCAATTTGATTTCACTGATTCCAATCAGCTTCGAATCCTTACAATTCTACTTCTCCAAGTTCAAAGCACTAGTTTTGCAGTTGAAATAGTGTGGTATCAAAAAGAAGGATGAACAACTAATCTTGGCCATACTTTCAAAGCTTGGCCCTAACTATTCAATATTTGTATCGACCTTACATGCTACTAAGTTGAAAACTCAAAACTAGAAGATGCATTCACTGGTAGATTTCATGGAATCCTTGACTCAGGAGCAAGACAAGTTAGTCATGATGGGCACCATCAAACCTTCCAAAGATAAAGCTTTGGTTGTTGGATATGCAAAGGTGGATTCCAAAGGAAATAAGAAGGCTAAGAAGCCTCCTGATCAAAAGGGAGACAAGACCATGTCTCATGAGGAGTCCTCAAACTCCAAGAAGAAGAATTCTTAGAAGAAGAAAGGTAAAGGTGAAATGAGCAAGTGTGCATACTTTGGAAAGGGATTTCATCTTGAGAGATATTGCATGAATAAACAAATTGATATGTTGACTCAACTCCTAGAAAAACAAAACATCTCTCTTCCTGTAGGTGCAAAGAAGAAAGAAGGAGGATCAAGTTTCGAATACAAGGAGAGAGTTCAGGCCATGGTTGCAAGCACTGTAAGATCTTCTTCCTTTATCATTGATTTTGGAGCTTCAAGGTATATGGTTTCGACAATGGAGTCCTTCTCCTCTCTTGATGATTCAAATGGTCCAAATATTTTGTTGGGAGATAAACTATGAAATTGAAAGTCAAGGAAAGGGTAGAATAGATCTTGACCATGGTTCCTCCAATAATATTTTGCATGTCCCAGGTCTTGCTAATAATATCTTGTCAGTCTATCATATGACCCACACTGGGTCTCCTAAGAAGGTTGTGTTTAATCCCAATGATGTTGAAATATCTGAGATTTTGAATGGTTGATTCATTGCTAAAGGTTTTTTGAATCACAGTTCTAAAGTGTACAAGTTCTCACACTTCATTCCCTTCTCAAACCCCTCTACTCTCCTCACTCATGCTAACGAAGCTATAAAGCTTTGACATGAGAGGTTTGGACATCTCAATTACAAATACCTTTCAGATTTGTGTGACAAAGATATTGTCATAGGGTTTTCCAAAGGAGTCTATTAGGGTTGTATTCTAGGAAAACAATTAGAGCATAAGTATGAGAGAGACTGCCATGAGAGAACCTATGCACCTCTTGAGATTATCCACATTGACATTAATGGTCCTTTTCCTCACATGTCCATTAGTCAGGCCAAGTATGTCCTAACCTTCATAGATGAATTTTCTAGATACTGTTGGTTTTAGTTCCTCAAGTACAAGTCTAAAGTTTTTGACCTCTTCAAGGTTGTTAAAGCCTTGGTTGAGAACCAGTCTGGAAGAAAGCTCAAGGTCCTCAGATCTGACAATGGTGGTGAGTATGTAAAGTATGAGTTTATTCAATATTGTGAAGATGTAGGTATCCAGATGCAACACTCCATTCCCTACACACCTCAACAAAATGGTCTTGGTGAGAGGAAGAATAGATCTCTCAAAGAGATGTCTTGAAATATTGTAACTTTGAATAATATTCTATTTATTTTAGTATTGTAATTTATTTGAAGATGTTTTATTCCTCTGTTGGGATTTTATTATTCTATTTTTTCATCATAGAGTCATGAGGTAAAACCTCTCGTGTAAATCGGGTCGATAGAACCCTCCCGAAAGTAATAGTATATTGTTTTGAGTCTTCCTAGGTAAGTCAACCCAGTTAAGCTTGTTGGGGCTGACCTAGTTAGTGAAAAATTAAAGTGGAACATAAATTATAAATAGGAGTGATGTGCTCATCATTTGGACACACACACTCACTTGTGCAGTTTACATAGGAGACAGAGAAAGAGAGATATCTGCAAGGAGAAGGAGCACTTGTTTAGGGTTTTGTCTTTATACTTTTGATCATATATATTGAGGAAGTTTTGATGGGTTTTATTCCCCTGAAGGGTTTCCCAAGATAGATATATGTATATGTTGTTTTTTTTTTTCTTTCGATGATCTTGTATATGCTATTGTTGGTAAATTAAATTGAATACTAATGTTATCTATCTTAGCATATTGAATCTTAACATACTTGTATGATGGAGTCTAAGAATTTTCCACCATAGTTTTGGGTTGAAGCTATAAAATGTGAATCCTACATCCATAATAGGGTACATCACAATCATATTGATGGAATCACTCCTTTCAAATCTTGGAGTGGATACAAGTCTGATGTGTCTCATTTTAGGATTTTTGGCTCTAAATCTTGGGCTATAATTCCAATAGAAACGAGGAAGGATTTGGAACCCAAAGTCAAGGGTGCCTATTTGTTGGGTATTATAAATATTCCAAAGAGTATAATCTGATCAACATGATCACTCAAATATCCTTTATTGAAATAAGTGTTCAGTTTGAAGAAGCTCCCATGCCAGCAACAGAAATTGGAGAGTCCTCTTCACCACCACCACCTCTGGCTGTAAGTGAAGAGGTTTATATTTTTTATGATTCTGATATGTCTGATAAAGATGATTTAATTGCATATACTAATACATCCTAACACACCTACAAGGCCAAAGTGAGCAGAAAATACCATTCATGCAGCCGGGGAACTAACTAGGAATCCTAGTGATCCTAGAAGAACTAGATCTCAATTTGAGAGTGCCCTTTCTGTCAAGGACCCATTGTTTGCTGAGAAGTGCTATATAATGGTTGAATCAGATCCAAAAAAATACAAATAATCATTAGAAGATCCAATATGGAAAACACCCATGAAAGAGGAATACCATTCGCTCTAGAAGAACGAGACGTGGGAACTAGTCAATCTCCCACTAGGGAGAAACCTAGTCAAGTGCAAATGGGTATTCAAGAAAAAGTTTGATTTTGATGGATCTCATATGAATTATAAGGAAAGGTTAGAAACCAAGTGATTCTACCAATTCCAAGGCATTGACTACAATTATACCTTTGAACTAGTGGCAAACATGGAATCCATAGGACTAGTTTGGTCATTGCAGCTTCCAAGCAATGAGGTACATCAAATGGATGTGAAGAGTTCCTTTATAAATGGAGATATCAAAGAAGAGATATAAACACAGAAGCTAGAAGTTTTTGTTACTAATCCATCTCTTGTGTGCAGGTTGAAGAAATCACTATATGGGATAAAACAAGATCCCAGAGCTTGGTATGCCAAGATTGATGGCTTTCTGCTATCATAGAACTATTATAGATGCAAGTATGATCCAAATGCCTATTTTAAGTTGATTCATGGTTCAATTATAATTATTTTTTTGTATGTGAATGATATTCTTATCATAGGAAGTTCCATGAAAGAAATTTCCTCCTTGAAGGGTGCAATGAACCATGCTTTCTCTATGACTGATTTGGGATTGTTGATCCAATTTTTGGGGCTTGATATTTCTCAATCATATCTTGGAATCAAGGTACATAGGTACAAGTATGCTTCATACTTGTTGAAAAATTTCAACATGAAGGATTTCAATCCAAGAAAGACTCCTTTCCTTTCAGTAGTTCATCTTGAAGAAGCACATTCCACTCCATTGGTAAACAACACACTATATAGGAAACTGGGTGGTTGTCTTCTTTATTTGACTCATACTTGACCTGATATATCTTATGCAGTGAGTGTGGAATATATACACATGTATCAGCCTAATTAAATCCATTGGAGGTAAGAAAAAATAATCTTACACTTTGTGCAAGGAACAAGGACACATGGAATTCACTATGTTACAAAATTTGACCTAGAGTTAGTTGGTTTTACTGATTCTAATTGGGCAAGAGATAACATTGATAGAAAATAAAATTCTGGATATGTGTTTATGCTTGCATATGGACCAATCATCTGGTCAAGGAAAAATCAAAGTTCCATTGCACTTTCATCTACAGAGGCAGAATACAGAGGAGTTGTGATTGCAGGGTATACTTGGAGAGTTTGGGATTGAATATGAGACTTCGATAGTCATGTATTGCGACAAACAAAGAAACATTCGAGTATTAACTAATCTAGTATAAAGGAAGTGAACCAAACACATAGATATCCATATGCACTGCATAAGAGGGATTGTGCATGATGGGATCATTTCTCTGCACTATTACACATCATCTGAGCAAGTTGCAGGCATCTTCACCAAGGTGTTTTCTGAGAATAATTTCAGCAATATCCAATCACTGTTGGGGATAGTTGATCATATGGTTAATACTTATTAAATACAAGATTTCACAAAAAAAATTTCATGTCCATGTTTAAGGGAGGATTTTCCCCTTTGTGGTTTTGCCTCTTTCCTTGTTATATATGGACAAGAAGTATGTAAATAGTGACTAAGCCTTGTTGCTAAGCCATACATATCTTATATATTTCTGATATTTTACATATGTTAGGATTAATAGGGGGTGTTAGAATAATCAAAACCCATTCCCATATGTAGGATATAAAATTTAATCATTTTGGTTAAATTCCTAGGTCCTACACTAGCTAGTTGGCATCCACTTGCTTCCTTATGGTCAAACTTGCCAAAAATGCCTACATGAGCACTTTGGAAATATTTTGGATAAGATTCTGACAACCCATCAGACTACCTAGTTTAGTAAGTGTGTATTCCTTCCTTATCCATAATTATATTGCTTTTCAGCAGCTTTTAAGGCAAAAGGTAAAGCTACTCTTAAGGCAACTTCCTTGTTTTTTGTACAACACACCCTCCTTATTTTTCTCTTCCAAAAGCTTGAGTTTATCAAACTTGCCAAAAATGCCTACATGAGCACTTTGGAAATATTTTGGATAAGATTCTGACAACCCATCAGACTACCCAGTTTAGTAAGTGTGTATTCCTTCCTTATCCATAATTATATTGCTTTTCAGCAGCTTTTAAGGCAAAAGGTAAAGCTACTCTTAAGGCAACTTCCTTGTTTTTTGTACAACACACCCTCCTTATTTTTCTCTTCCAAAAGCTTGAGTTTATCCAATTTCCTTCACTTATCATCTGATACACTTCATTAATCCTATCCGTGACCTTCTTGACAAATTAGGAAAGTGTTGTATGCACCTATGGGGGATTTTGACTTTTTAGTAAGCCTACTTTTGTGTTGATTCAAATAGAATCCTTATGCATTAGAATATCTGATGTAATTATATATTTGGAAAACCTGTTTTTTCATAAGGTTGGCTGAGATAATATTATTCAATAGAAGTTTGTATTATGCTCCATTTACAGTCTCCAATTTGAGTGAATCTATGCATGTTTTACAAACAATTTTGTGAGTTCAATTATTATTATATTGGGATTAATTTCCACAATATATTAATCTAAAAAAAATTATTTTTCATTGTTTCAAAAGTAAAATAAGTAGGACATATCATCTCAAAAGAAGTTGTATCCGTGGATCCAAAATGGATCTAATCTATTACATAGATTCTGATGCCTAACATTAAGAAATCAATGCAATATTTTTTGGGAAAGATTAATTTTATTAGTAGGTTTATATCATACTTTGTAGAAACTATTAAGCATATTCAACAAATGATAAACAAGGATACAAATTTTAGGTGTATTGTTGTAGAGAAAGAGGCATTCCAATAAATTAAAACAACTATAACCACTACTTTGTCACTACATGACCTTGATTTCAATAGGGTTTTCTTGCTTAATAATTTTTCATATGACCATTCCATTACAACAGTGCTCGCTCAAAAAGGATAGCAAGGGGATGAGTTCCCTATATAATTTATAAGCATTGTATTACACGGGGATGAATTGGATTACCCAGTCATAGATAAGCAAGACTTCACTATTAAGGAATTCAAATAGTTCAAACCCTATATACTAAAGTATCACACTAAGGTGGTTGTCCCACACACAGTAGTAAGGTCTCTCTTTTTTCATAAAGATTTGGTGGAGAGAAGAGGAAATTGGGTTACCGTTATGTAGGAGTATGACCTGGAATTCAAACCAACTGACATTAGTTAAAGTTCAAGGCTTATGAAAGTTGGTTAATGAAGCCTTAGATCCTACGGTAGAAAGTGGAGAAGGATAGGAAAACAATATTTCACTTTATATTCAAGATATCCAATATGTCGCTTTGTTGTACAGGAAAATACACCCTTGTAACCTAGGTTCTGGGATTACCAACTTACTAAAAGAGTTGCAGACAATCAGCTTTTACAGGAAATGAAATAAGAATAGGAAGAGAGTTTGTCTTACCCGATTTATGACGGTTGATCCAGGATTGGTCTTGTCCTACTTCAATATTCTCCAAAGCTTCTAGGGCTGCTTCTGTTCACCTGCAAAGAGCCAATTATTCAAGCAATATCTCATACATACATACATACATACATCAGAGGTTAGATGAAATGCATATTAATAGAATAATTGAAATCATTCATTAACCAATATACATGAGAAAAGCACAATACAAATATTGGAAGAAGAATTCTCTTTATTAACAAACAATCAATATATGAGAATACAACCCAGCTTCTGACACAAGGACTCCTCTGCAACCAAGGACACTGAGTTCTTCTTCTCCAAGACTCTGAAGGTATACCACCAGCATAACTTTGCTCTTCTAGAATTGATTGATTAGCCCCATCCCAAGGCCCCTATTTATACATTGGAAAATAGAGTGGTTTTGAAGGTTAGGATGGTTGAGACAGTTGGGAAAGTTATGGATTAAGGCCTAACTAATCTCATATAATCATGATTTATATTTTTTAATGTCGAATTAAGGTACACGTGAGTGTTTATATAAGTAAGGCATGTGTGACACACTTGTTTCTCAAAGGAAACTCACGTGTTCAATGTACACGCAGGTTGCAATGCAAATAGTCGCATGTGACACACTAGTTGCAATGAAAATAGGAGCATGTGCAACCCTAAAAATATATCATGCTGGTCTGGATATCATGCATCAATGGTCATGCACATCTATAGTGTTTTGGCCACTTCAATCCAATTTGTCCTTTTGTGTCCCAACATAGTGAATTTCAGTACTCAGACGAAGAAGTGCCATTTAGGTTGATAACAGATGCCCCCTAATGTGTGAGGTCAGAGGGAAGCAATGGCTGAAATACATTACAATATTTATCTTGTAGAACTCAAATGTCCAAGGCAACAGAGGAAGTACCTGAAACAAATACATATCAATGTCATATACAAAATCATATCTAAGGATTCCATGTACACTAGCTACTTTACAATAGTTGATTACATCACATGATACGAGTACAAGACCACGCATATTACAAAGGTGAATTGAAGCCACAATATACAATGACGAGTCTTCAAAATATGGAGGCTGTGTAACCGAACATAACACAATCTTGTGCAAATTAGGTTATAAAGTTGAACCTAAGGTCTTCATCAAAATCCAAGTGAACCAGTACAATCCTTACCATGTGAATAGATGTGCTAAAGTTGAACATGGAAAGGACTCAATAGATTGTCAATCAATAGGTGAAACTGACAACTGAAGCAAAGGAGTTCACCAATAATGGTAGTGAATCCTAAGGTACCATCGTCAAAACTCTAGGTATTTGTCTTCAGGAAGTGCTGATGAGAAACCATACTGTGATGAGGAAGGCAATAGATCCTCCAACGGATCACAAGAGTGACTAGGAATTGGATGTAGGAAGGTAGACACAAGTAACACTCAGATAGGATAACAATGGAATCATGATAATAGTCAGATGCAGGGATATATCCTTGAACAATCAGCATGGCACAGAGATGAACTAAGGCAACTTTTAACTTTGTAGATAGGACAACTAAACTTATCTGTCATGTAGGAGACATGATCAGATTCCCCATGTATAAAGGAAAAGTGGAAGAGTAAGAAACTTGAAGTAATAGCTGAGATGAAAGTGTACACTGAAACACGAGTATCAAAAAGTTCAGAGAGTGCTATGTTCAAGGAAAACATGCTGCCACCGTTTATAACCCAAAAAGAATACTTATTCCTTATCTTTCCTATTAAATTTTAAGGAGTTTAGGAAAGTCAACTCAGGTCTCTCTTCATTTTTGACAAGCTTGAAGAGGGGAGAGAATAATGCTTAATAAAGTCACTGATTCATGGATTTTACGAGCCCGAACTAGTACATGCTCGTTGGTGTTTTCATATTTTGAGAGTCTGAAAACTCTGAAGAAGACTCCAGGGAGGGTGCTTTTTCATCCAATTTAGTCTTCTAAGGTCAGAAAAGTATAAAACATACCACATAAGAACTCTCTTAGCTTCTAAAGAAGTAAGGCACACCTTTTTTGTACTTAGTCAGGAAGGTCTGAAAAAGGTTAAATTACCACCTACCCAACACCCCTTCAAAAGCAGCATATAGCTTGAGTTTTACAAGTGTGAAGGAAAGCAATATCACTCGAAAAGATCCATTTGGTTAAGAGAAATGGGGCTTACAATAGTAAACTCGATGCTTTGTTCTTTAGGGTTTAACGAGCATGACAAAGGCATAAAGTACGCTCGAAATCTTTTTCATGTTTAGGTCCAGAGCACGAAAAAGAGAAAACTAAGCTCATACCAGGCTCTCCTTTTCTGTAAATTTAGTCCCTTAGGTTCGGAAAAGCGATAAACCTATACCTGAGAATACTCTTCTCAATTCTGAAGAAAATAGAGTGTTCATTTTTCGTATTATTCCACATGGTCCGAAAAAGCGATAAAATACGACCAATATGGATGCCCATTCACATATTATTAATGAGCTTGAATGGACAAGTTTACTCGGCAGTAAAGTCTATTTTGAGGAGTTAGAACTGGTCCTAAAGAAACTCCATAAGGGTGGGGAGCCTTATAAATGGGATAGCTTATAAAAAGAGACCAAAATGAGGCTCAATTTGGCATGAAAAATAGCTAAGAAGGCTCCCCCGAACCTATGACAAATGCGACATGAGTACCAAAAGACAACAAGGTGTTCTAAACTAGGGTACTCACGGAAGGAAGGCCCTATCCATGGAAGAACAATGGTATAGACAAGGTAACAATGGTTAAACACCATAGTCCATGGTCAAAGAAGTGATCCTAGGGTCAAAAGTGGATTAAGCATAGATGCAAAACTGCACATGGAGGACCAAAAAACTATCCTATATGAGCGGACAACAAATTTAAACGACCTTGAACTTGTTGCATTAGGAAAAAAGAAGATTATATTAGTTCAAATATAAAAGTAATTTTCAAACTATAGGCTAAAAACCCCAAAAAATGAAAATTTACCTATATATAGTTCAAAAATAGAAATCAAACATACTATTTTAATTTTTTACCCAATTTGGAAAATTTTTACCTCTCGTTTGGATTGCTTGTAGTGGACAAACCGGTGGAATATTTCAAATTCTGCAGGTGCCAGGTAAGCTAGCTCTCCTTTCTCTTCCATTTTAACCGTTTCAATTTTCAATTTTGTGCAAAATTTTGATGTTTAAGCCTGCCCTAGGAAGGCCATGCGGTACACGCAGGTAGGAGACTTACACAGTGGTGTACACACGTTTTACACGTGAGCTGCCCAAAGGAAACTTGCGTGTCACACACCACCTGTCTAAAAGATGGTCTTGTGTACTGCACGACATAGAAAAAGTAAAAAATGGCTAAAATTCAAAGAATTTTGATGGATTCTTCTGTTAAATCTTGTTCAAATGGGCAGGTTCAACCATGGTGTTGGAGTGGAGGGAGCGAGAACATGAGGATATGGACCGAGACGCACTCCATAGTGCCTCCACTGTGCAAGCATTACGTCAAAGTGGGCTATTGAAATTATTTTGCACTTCGCCCATGCGGACCAATGTCCGCTTGCTCAAACACTTGATTGGCTACTGGGACCATGACCTTGGGGATTTTGACCTTCAAGGTGAGATCTTGGAGGTGGATTTGGAAGACATATATTTCATCATGGGGTTGTCTTGATAGGGAATTCTTGTCAACCTCGAAGGTACTGGCAGGGGTGGTGACCCCATGAGTGTCCAAGATTATGTGGACACCTACCGCATGCCCGAGAGTTAGAAAAAGGGATCATGCATCCCTATTGTGCATATTACTAACTTCCTACTGCAGGTGCTGGTAAGTACCATAGTGAGGGTTGCAGGATCTTCATCGCTTCATATTGCCCCTCAGAACCAAATGAGGATTCATGTAGAGTTCTTACAGGGAACTGTGTTTGATTGGTGCTTGGGAATAATCTCGATTATGAAAAAACAACTCTCTGACTACAAGATAGGTCGTCGCAAGAATTTTGGGTATTCAAGTGTATTAGTGGCCTTATTTTTTGAGAGAGTTCCCACAATCAGTCCTGCGGTGCCACTTCTAGCATTATCTCCTCGTCAACCTATACTGACCAGGTGGGGAGAGATTTTCCTTCACCAGGGCGACGGTGGATCAGTTTAAAGTGTGTATGATGATGATTTCTACTTGTGGTGGGGATGACAGTTGCCAGCACTAGAGAAGTTTCCATATGCTTGTTTAGACTTCAAGGTGACAATGATCTCTTCCTCCCTCTAGGAGGAGTATGGGGAGCACTAGGTATTTTACTTTTTATGTTTTTAAATTTTTTATGAATTTTTATCATAAAGATATATACATATGTATAAGAGTTTTTAATCCATTTTAATGTTTAAAAGGAAGATATTGGGCCTGTCCGCCCTAATGGGCATCCGAGGATGTACGTGCGATCAGTGGCAGGGGAAGACCAAGGTTTTATGAGGGTACTTGAGGGGAAGATGGCCCGACTTACCCAAAGAGTCCCAACCATACAGATTGAGCAGATCCCTGCCACCATGCAGGAACTTGTTGTAGGAATTCCACATACTTGGATACGCCTTATGCAAAGGGTAGCTAGGGCTGTACTAGTCTATATAGAAGCCGCAGAGGCTGCTGCAGTTCAAGAAGCTGAAGATGTTGGTGATCAGGGTGATCAGGGTGATCATGGCTAGATCTAGAGGCATTTTATGGATTGCGATCCAAATTTTGTATATTTTTGCATATTTATACAATTATGACTAGATCTGAGGATCAAAACTAGACCTATCTTATGGACATATTTTTACATATATATATATTGCTGATTTATTTACATGTGTTCAAAATGTATCTGTTATGTATTTTTATAAAATGTGTGTTAAGTGCCAATCTAAGATATAGTTTGCATGTGCATCAGTTAATGAATTTTGATTTCATGGAATATGATTAAATGAAATATAATCAAAATTTGTTTCAAGTAATCTAAACTGCAAAAACTGATGTAACAAGATAGGGTTTCACACCTGATAAGCTTGATTGAGCTGGGAAACCACCAGTTGAGAGTCAAGTCTGACTTCTAACTGAGTGATGCACGTGACAAGGCATCCCATAAAATCTCAATGAAAACCCTGTATTTGGCCACATTATTGGTAGCAGGACCTAGACAAGCACCTCTAGAGGCCACTAGCTGTCCTGAGGGTGAGTAAATGACCCATGCAGCTGAAGCCAGGTTGCAAGTGTGACGACTAGCGCCATCTGCAAAACCTACGAACCAATCGGAAGACATCTGTAACAACCAACAGATGATATAAGAACATAAAAAAACTAACTATTGTACATAAAATTACATACAATAAAAGTACAAGAAAAAGTGTTAAGCCTAAGCATAGTACTTCTTCAGGTAGAGCCCATTTCTAGGCTCAGGCGGCTTATTCCCTTCAAAATTAGTTAATTCATATGCCCCTTTCTTCAAAACTTTCGACACAATGTAGGGTCCTAACCACATGGACCTGAATTTCCTTTTCCCAGGGGGTACTTTGTCCTAATCCCAGAGCAAGACAAGCTTCCCCTCAGAGAAAATCCTAGGCTTGACCAATTTATCATATTGATTTTTAACCCTATTTTTATGAGTCTCGTTTTTTGTCAACGCATCTCTACATTGTTCATCTAGATGTTCCAAATGTAGCCAACATTCTTCTAGTTCAGTTGTGTCAGGTAACACATGAATGACAATTTTAAGTTATGGGATTTCACATTCAACCAGAGTTACTGCTTCCACCCCGTGAATGAGTTGTGAAGGTGACAACCCCCTGGAAGTTTTAACATTGGTTCGGTACGCCCAAAGTACAGGATACAACATAATGTGCCAATTTGACCAAGCTGCGTTAATAGTACGCTTGAGAATAGTCTTCAAGGTCTTATTGACTGCCTCGACTTGACCATTCGCTTGAGGGTAGAAAGAAGACGAGTGATCTTGTTTAAACCCTAGCATAGTAGCCAATTTGGTCATCATGCTATTCTGGAAATGACTACCATGGTCATTGACAATCTCTTTTGGAATACCAAAATGAGCGATAATATGGTTGAAAACAAAAAAAGCTATAGTTTCCCCGTTATCCCTGAAGGTGGGCATTGCCTTTTCCCACTTCGTAAAGTAATCAACATCGACAATGATGTATTTGTGGCCCCCAGCCGAGACTGTATTGCACATCACGTAATCTATCCCCCACTTGGTGAAGGGGCCCACTGTGATGACGGGAAATAGTGGAGCAGGATGTGACCGCATCTTTCTGGTGTAAAGCTGACAAGGATGACAATGCTTCACGTCTTCCACACAATCTTTAAAGATTGTGGTCTAGAAATAACCAACACGCAAAATATGTTGGGCCATTGTTAACCCAGATAAATGACTCCCACATGCTCCACTATGGGCATCATTTAGGACACTCTCGGCTGCTTCGTGGGTGAGGCACTGACTTAAAATAGAGTCTAACCCTCTATGGTATAAAGTATCCTCGATGATAAGGTAGTTTTTCGCATGTACACGTAGTTTGCATCGCTCTTCCTGCGAAAAGGTCACAGGACACTTCAGAGTTTGGAGATAGATAAGTATATCTCCATACCAAGGATCAGAGGTGGAAATCAAAAAAATGTGTTTATTTGGGAACAAGTCTTGTTCAACTGCTCCATCCTCTTCCACTGGAAATTCTGCAATAAGATCTGTAAAAACTAAGGATTTTTTTGATTTGGCAGATTGAAAATCCAAGTCAAACTCCTGGAGAATGAATATCCATTTGTTGAATTTTCCCCCGACTATGCATCAGGACAAAACATACTAAAAAGGATTGACATCTGCCACTACTATCGTAGTACTTAGTAATATGTAGTGACGTAACCTCTGCACAACATAAACAACTGCTAAAGCCAACTTTTCAATGTGGGAGTACCGAAGTTTAGGGCCAGCTAAAGCACAACTAAGGTAATAGACGACATACTCTTGAAGTTCATCATCTTCTTGGACCAGCACTACCCCAGTGGCCGACTCAGATGCGGCCATATACAATATAAAATAGCGAGAGTAATCTGGCAGACGTAACAAAGGAGCCGAAAACAAATCTTTCTTTAATACCAAGAAAGGAAGTTGTGCAGTTTCATCCCATACAAATGGGGTGTCCTGCTTCAACAGGCGCATGAAACCTTTGGTGATCTTGGCATAATTCACGATAAAATGTCAAAGGAAGTTAGAATTTCCTTGCGGGCTCTGAAGTTTCCTGATAGAACGAGGAGGAGGCAGATTTACAATGGCGTAAACTTTTAAAGGATCCACGTGAATACCTTTGTTAGAAACTATGAACCCAAGTAGCTGACCTGACTCGACATAGAGAACACACTTGTGGGGATTCAAGCATATTTTGTAATGCATGCATCGTTCAAAAATTAAGCATAAGTGATATGGATGATCGATCCTCTTACGAGAATGAGGAGGCATATCATCTAGGTATGGCTCGACAATAGTCTTCATGTCATGGAAGGAAAAATTCATTGCCCGCTGAAAGGTAGCCCCTGCATTTTTCAATCCAAAGGGCATTTTCGTATACACAAATTTACCCCAAGGACAAATAAAATTCGTTTTATGTTGGTATTCCAGCTTGATTTGAATCTGATTGTACTCGAAAAAACCATCCATAAACGAAAAAACCTCACTCCCCGCACAAGCATCAATGATTTGATCTATGAATGGTGTGGGGTAGTTGTCCTTGGGATAAGATTTTTTTAAATCGTGAAATTTTGTACATACACGTATCATCCCTTTCTTTTTATTGACTGGAACAAGATTGGATACCCATTCTGTCAAAGCGATCGGGTAGATGAAACCAGCTTTCAACAACTTTTCCACTTCAGGCTTAACGACTACCACTTTACATGGGTTGAAAGGTCTAAGTTTTTTTTGAACTGGTTTGGCATCAGGGTAGGTTCGGATTTCATGTTTGAATATCGATGGATCTATGCCTAGAATCTCCTCATATGACCAAGAAAACACGTCATGAAACTCCTTGAATAAGGCCATATAGATAACAATCTCTTATGGAGAGCAATTTGCACCAATATATACATTTTCCATGATGTTGGGATTTGTAGAGATGTTGATAGGGATAGTAACGGAAATGTTTTCCATATTCCCCTTGGTAAATATTCCCTCCCTCTGTAAGCAATTGATCGGTATATCAACATCACCTGCTAGTCTCACATGGAAATCTTGATTTTTAATCCTGCTTAGCTCTAGAAGAAAGTAGGATCTATTGTGAAGATATTTGCAGATCTTATCTCACCCGCTCATAGCTTCCAAAATGGATTCTCCTGAAGGAAAAACCATTTCTAAGAAATCATCAGTCTACAAAGAGTTCTCTGCCCAAGTAGGTAGATAGGCTTCTTCTGACTCCTCTAAGACTATAGGAGGAATCAGAATGGGATCAACAATGGTGTTAACGATAGCCTGATAAGATACTTCCACTGCTGATAAGGGTACTTTAGGTTCGTAATGGGAAGGAAGGATGTAAGGATCCATTCTATCGACAACTATAGCAATAGAATTCCCTGCACTAGTAGAACCTAAGTAGTGTATCGGGGCTAGGATATCAAAAGTTCCCATTAATGATGAGTACATACCAACCCCCAGGCTCTCACTAGCTAGTTTAACCTGATAAACCAATGGTACGGTGGACTCATTTGTTTCCATACGTCCCTTTCGAGTGAAACTAAGTTGGTCAACAGTGACCAAATTCCTTTCGTGTGGAAGCACTACCACTCAAAGAACGACCGAGGAAATTGCACACATAGTGTAAGTCCAGCTTCTCCCCAAAAGCAAGTTATAATCCAATGGAGCATCAATCACCTCCACTTCAACAGACACTGCCTTCCCTACCAGCTTAATCTCAAAAGCTGGTAGGATACCATGTGGACAGAATGAACTTTCGTCGAAAGCAGTAAGTAAGGTGTTCGATGGAACTAGCTTTGGGGATCCAAGATCCTTCTAGCAAGATAAAGACATGACACATGTGAAAGCACTTTCGTCAAAAACTATCCTTCCAATGGTCTTTCCACCATAGATGACATCTACTGACAAAGCCACATGATACGGCAAGTGAATCTTAACATTAGACAAATTAAATTTCACCATAAGGATCGACAAATCCATACTACCTAAGGCTGCTAAGAGTGCATCTCGCTGGGCGGGACAAATCTGTAGCACCTCCAATGCCGATATCGCACATGGGGTTTGGGCCAAATCTTCAACTACAGAGTAATTGGCTACATCCCTCATGTTGGGATGATGCAATGCTTTCTTAAAGACACCTTTTGGTATCTTGGGCATTGGATCAGCGAGCTCGTGAGAGGTTTATAATTTTCACCTATAGACCTACCCTTCTCCGAAGCCTCCATCTCATAGTTCTTATTTCTAGTCTGGAGTAATGTCTCGAATCATACCATGTTGATATAATTTTGGTCAGGGGAATTAGCAGTGCCCCCAGCTACATTAGAAACTGAAGCTGTATTCTGTCCCTGGGGTAATGGATCCTTTAGGACAATTGGTTGTTGATTCTTGAGCAGCTTCTGAGCTTGATCAATGAGAGGGAATTGCTGGGTCAGGTGATCTTCCTGGCACAACTTATAGGGAAATTTCACCTTCTTCTTCTCTTTTTTCCCCCCATCAACATATTTGTGAGTCTAGGCTTAACAATTCGGAAGTGTGGACGGCTCACTCAGTCGCTGCATTGGGTTGTAACAGAGATTATTGAGCTACCAATGTATGAAGGATTACCTAATGTGGCTAAGTTCATCGATTAATTTGAAGAGAAGGTATCGACACCTCAGCAATTGTTGGCATTGGAGGAAGCGCTGAAGGCCACTCCAGCACGATGGTGGGCGACACATAAGAAAATGATCGGTGGGTGCTCATTGTATCGTAGGTTAATGGAAGTTCACTTCAGAGAACCAGATCGCTATCAATTCAAGAAGTACGATGGTCAGAATGATCCCAATGATAATTTGGTCACATGTCAAGCCACATGGGTGGCACAACCAAAGGATGAGCAGGTACATGCTTTTGTACACATAGTGGATGAAATGTCATGACGGTGGTATGTATCAACAGATATCCAAAGGGATATCATGACATCGGAATACTTTACGGTCTATTTCAATTACACTTTTTTCTTTGTGGATGTTGATCCAGTGATTCATAGCACACTTTAGCACATCCAAGATGTTGTCTTGGAGATAGTCCTAGTTTCATTTCCAGCAGAATTGCATGAGATACCAGTAATGCATTCGATGATGGAGTGTTCAAAATGTAACAAGAGGACTTGACAATGGGGATGATCCAAGAAATATCAATACCCCAGAATCTGTAGGAAGTCAAGACATCGCAGCACCAGAGATATCGATAAACAAAGTTCACCAACCACTGAAGATTTAGAAGGCCAACAGTGGGATAGAGGACGAACCAAAGTTCACAAATATTGGAGATTACTAGAATGAAGCTACTATGGTGAATATTACCAATCTGTTGCATGAGTTCTGGGACTTGTTTCTGACCAATTCTATAACATGAAAGGGATTCTAGGAGACTTGGTAGAAATGAAAATCCCACTCAAACCATATGCGAAGCCGGTAAAGCGATGTCTATATCGATTAAACCCACAATACAAGGAGCGAGTGAAGGTTGAATTGGACAGAATCTTGGATGATGGGATCATCAAACCAGTGAAAGAATATGAATGAAATAGTCCAATGGTGGTTCAAGATAAGAAGACAGGCGAAGTCTTGATCCGTGTCAATCTCAAGAAGTTAAATGACACATGTCTTCATGATCCATTCCCCACACCATTTACTTATGAGGTTCTTGAAGGTGTAGGTGTCCAAGAGTTCTATTCATTCACATATGGATTTTCAGACTATGATCAGATCAAGATTGCGAAGGAAGATCAGCATAAGACGAATTTTGTGACTGATTGGGGATGCTTTCAGTACACGGTGATGTCGTTTGGGATAAAAAATGCACCAGCGGTATTCTCAAGGATTGTAGTCACTGGATTTAAGGACTTCATTCAGAAATGTTTGGTAGTATACATTGATGATTGGATTGTTTATGGACTGGTGAAAGACCACATTGCAAATTTATGACTGATGTTGGAAATATGTGGACAACACTAGATCGCACAGAATCTGGGGAAGTATATATTTTGTGCAACATTTGGGATTTTGTTGGGGCACATCATCTGTAAGGAAGGGTTGTTGGTAGATCCGGCTAAGATTGCACTAATTGTTAATCTACCTCCACTGACAAATGTGAAACAACTCAAAGCAACATTGGTACATATGGGATACTATCGGAAGTTCATACAAGGTTACGCAGTGATCACTACACTGATGGAGAAGTTGTTGAAGAAAGATGTGCAGTTCGAATGGAGTCACGAGTGTCAAGGGATTCTCGACACTCTAAAAAATAAGATGGTCACAATGCCAATATTGGTCTTTTCAGACTCGACAAAGGAATTTCATGTCCATGTCGATGCATCATTAGTATCATTAGGATTGGTTTTGGTGTGACCTAGTGAAGGAGATATTAACCATCTGATCTCTTTCGCAAGTTGAAAGTTGTCCTCTTCATATTAGAACTACACCACGACAGGACGTGAAGGCTTGGTGATGGTGTACATGCTCCAAAAATTTCATCATTATCTGTTAGGGGGACATTTAAATATGTTCATTGATTGTTCTACATTAAAATACTTGGTCAACAAGCCTATGTTGGGGGGGAAGATATGTCGATGGCTACTACTCTTCCAAGAGTTTGATTTCGAAATCATCGTGAAGCTGGGTCACCTGAATGCAAGACCTGACCATTTGTCATGGATTGAGATAGGCAAAGAACTAACCAGCATTGAAGATGGATTACCTGATGCGCAGTTATTTAAGGTTGGAATGGTCGAAGATCATTATGAGAAAATTGTTCAGTTTTTGTCGACAAGGAAAGCACAGAATGATTTTACCATTATTCAAAAGAAGAAATTGGTTGTTTGAGCTGAGGTTTTCAGCTAATTGTTGGATAGCTCTATAAGATGGGGTCACATGATATTCTATGTCGATATGTTCTACCGTAGGAACTGGGGAGTATATTGGGTGAAGCACATGACGAAGTGGTAAGATGACACTATGGAGGTCACACAATTTGTAGGAATATACTTTCAGCTGGCCTCTGGTGACCAACCTTGCACAGTGATGCTGTAGATTATGTCAAAAGTTACAATGTTTGTCAACGTACGGGGAATCCATTGCGACGAGGTGAGATATCATTAGTACTATAGATAACGCTGTAACCATTTGATAGTGGAAAGTGGATTTTGTGGGACCCATCAACCCACCAAGGAAAATGATGGGTGCGTGATACATCATCACAATGACAGACTATCTCACTAGATGGGAGGAAGCAACACCAATGATGGATTGCATCGTTGTGACTACAACAAGGTTCCTATTCGACGATGTCATCACTTGGTTTGGTTGTCCAAAGATATTGATAAGCGATAAAGGGAGTCACTTCATTAATCGAACTATTAGCGTACTAATGGAATAATTTAAGATTCAGTACAAGAAGATAACTCCCTATCACCCACAAGCGAATGGAACAGTCAAAGCATTCAACAAAATTATGGAGCTTGCGTTAACAAATGTATGTAATCCAAACCATGATGATTAGGATTTGAAGATTCCTGCAGTACTGTGGGCCTACATGACAACATGTAAGAGTTTGGCAAGGAAAACACCATTCAAGCTCGTCTATGGTCAAGAAGCAGTGATGCCAATGGAGTATATTGTTCCAAGTTTGTGCATTGCAACAACGACATGTATGAGTGATGAAGGATCACTTGAGTAATGGTTGGCGTAGTTGGTACAAATGGAGGAAGATCGATTCATCTCCAGGTTTCATCAGAAAGTTGAAAAGGATTGTCAAAGGGCATGGCATGATCGACACATTCAAGCAAAGTACTTCCAACAAGGAGATATGGTGCTACTCTACGACAACAAGTTTGTAAAGCATCATGGTAAGTTACAAATGCATTGGTTAGGTCCCTATGTTATTCATTTCATTACTGACGAAGGTGTGGTACAGTTGCAGCAGCTAGATGGTGCAATGCTACCTAAGTTAGTGAATGGAAGCCGACTAAATACCTATCGAGATAACCAAGTGTGGCATGATGCTTAAGGCATTGCGTAAAAGTGAAAAAAAAATTGAAAACATGTCGAAGGGAAGGATATCACAGCAAGAAAGGTTGCAGCGAGAGGAAATATGGTTAAGTCGTAGCAGGGAAGTAGTTTGGTGACATCTGTGGGGATGCGATATGGTCAAATCAGGAAATTAATGGAGAAATTTAGCCAAATGAGCGACGACGAAACTGGATGGGACCCACATTTATGGGGAATTCAACCGTTAGATTTGCAGAATCAATGGTGGATTTGGTCGATCGATGGAGGATTTGGTCATGATGATTCAAAATATTTTTCACAATTGCATTTAAGCTATAAGAATCGACAGGGGCGAGTTGGATGAACCATTGTGATTGTTGAGCTGAGTAGAGCACAGAGCATTAGCTGAGATTAGTCGTGAGTAGTGGTGTGATAGAGTTATGGAAATGACCCAAGTTTTTTCGAGTGGTAGTGTTCATGACTCCTTGCTAGTAATGACTCCAATTGTGGAGGAGAGGCACAATCTACAAACAGAATTGCCATGGGTTACGCGCAAGAAGAGGGGCACAAATCAACCCAAGTCACCATCGCATAAAAAGCGAACCACAAGAAGTTCTAGCAGGGCCGAAATAGAAGCAGAAGCCTAGGAGAGACCATCGAACACTATAGGAGAGGATTCTACGGCTAGAAAGGGTGTCACCATCGATGACATACCCAGGTTTATCCCTCCCAAGAAGGTGGGTGCATCGCAAGTAAAGTTGTCGAAGAATCAATGGTACCCTGTGAAGATTCCCATGATACCGCAAGGAATGCACATCACACTCAACATTATGCCCTTTTTGAAAAAAATGGCCTACAGTGATCATGACCTATTTTCCTATGTAGAATGTACAACTGAGCCATTCGAGTCACAAGAATAAGGAGATGGAGGACCTATTATTCAAGCGTCATAGAAGTGGGCCATGGGGTTGCAGCGATCGGGGCTATTAAGCCTCACGCATATGCCACATTTTGGTCGCCTAACATAGGCCAATGCCTGCATGAAGAAACTATTTCCTTTTTTCCATGGAGGTTATTTGTGGCTCAACACCAAAGTTCTAGTCACCGTTGAGTTAATTTCACAAATTACGGGGTTGTCTATGAAGTGGGGTGACCCGTCATAATACTTCTGCGAAAAGGAAAACGACAAGCGGTTGGCGGTCAAGTTAAAGAGGAAATATGATTTTGTTTGAGACAAGAGGGCTTATGTCATTAGCACAATCAATGACAGAGTTATTCGAGTTGTAGTAAAGATATTGGTGGTGAAAATGGTCAGGAAAAACCGAACCAATGTACTTCTGGGGTCATTACATGCGCAGAGCAGTGCACAGAAGGTGTACAAATGAATTGGATGTTATTTTTGTTGAATCAGTTGACAGAGGACACTATTCTCATCCAAGAAGGTAAGAGCACCTTCACTTAATCTTGGTTGTTGATTTTGATTGCGCTAGTCAGATGGGTGGAGCCCAAATATTATCAGGGTCAGGAAGTTGAAGTCGCCCAGGAATGCAAGGGCCCAAGGTATAAGAATTTGTGGTATATCAACGAGAAGGAGAAACAGATTGATAACATGATCCAGTTCTATATTTACTATGATGCACTACATGATGCAGCAAGGAAGGTTCCACATATTACAGAGGGAGCAGCAAAAAAATACCGAAGGATCACACGGTTTGTGATGGGTCTGCATGTTATTTACATTCAAGCACATAGGGATAGCGACAAGCAATGGATTACTACCTTGTACAAGTTGAAAGATCATGAGGTGGATGCCATCATTTCTAATTTTCCTATTGAGTGGAAAGTTCTAGTGAGCATTGAGGACATATTGGATACTGAGGTGGGTCCCCCACCCAACGCACCAGCAGAGAAGGCGCAGACGTAGGAAATCGATAAGGAGTCGCAAGAGGATTCATCCAAGACTCCAACGGATTTTGAGGTCAAAAGAATATGTGAGGAAGGAAGAATGAAGAGGAGACATGAGCAGGGTGAAGGCAATAGCACCAAAATAATGGTGGATGATCAAGTCGATTGCATCATAGCTGGGATCACAACCGCAACTAGTTCAAGCGAGGTGTAGCCGAAAGACCATTCAACTGGGTTCTTTCACTTGGTTAAAAATTTGTTATCTAATTTGACAAATGCAGTGTTAGAGATGATGTTGCACGCTGATGTAACACAAAGAGCAGCATAGATCACCATGGGAAAAAGGGTTTTAATTGTACGAATTCCACCACGGTCGCTCGAGTCGGGTAGCGAGGAAGTTCTTCCCTTAGTACACCAGTTCCAAACTATCAGCTTAGATGCCAATGAATTTTCTACCCACACACTTTCCATATTGCAGAAGACTGCGATCTAGGAGATCGTCGAGTGCAAGGCCATTGTCTGTGATCACCTCTCTAAATCGCAAGAGCAAGTAGTAGTAGAAAATGAAGAAATGATGCGCATGAGGGAAGCGAAGGACATGAAGTCAAGGTCTAAGGCACAAGATTTAGATGACAAAGAATTACTAGAAAAAGCTATTGCAGTCGCATGTCAGGAAATCCTTGACATCACAGATGAAATGTACATAGAGGCAAATATTATGTTCTTTGGAGAAATCATCACGGATTTGAAGCGGGAAAAAAAGGAGTTGCAAGAGAGATGTTGATGTATTTGTAACTTCAAAATGTATTCACTTGTATATCTTATGTATTGTACCCTGATGTTTATTCTGAGAAGTATCTATAATGTAATTGAGTCATGTCATGCCCCGTTGTTTTGATCGGGAGATTCAATAATGAAAACAAGTCATGTAAAATCATTGATTTTAACCCTCCATTGTAAGTCGAGGCAATAGTCCCCACAATTGTGTCAAGGTTAACCCTCCTTGTTGATCGGAGGGAAAAGTCCCCATAGTTGTGGGGCACTAGGGTTATTAGACTCTCTGAGAGATGTCGGCCCTAGTAAGTAATTGTTAAGTGAAGCTGACATGTTGAAGTGGACAATAAGTGAACGAAAGAATATAAATAGAGAGTGAGTCTCTCTATTTATCACACACACACACACTCACTGGGGCGCATGAGTGAGAGAGGAGAAGCTCTCTTAAGTGAGAGAGAGAGAACAAGCTGTTGGAAATCATCTTTATGTTTTCGGGTTTTAATGCTGCCATTTGTCCTCATTTTATCTCTAAGGAAGTTGCGGGGTTTTATCCTTTATGGTTTCCCCAAGGAAAATTCTTTATGTCTCTTATCTCTTGTGTTTATTGTTGTGTATGTTATTCTCTCAGATAAGATCCTAAGATCATATTGCTTAAATGATAAAAGTCTAACATGGTATCAGAGCCAGGTTGAGAACAAGACATTATGCAACTGCAAAATTTATGGCTTCTTACTTTTTGGGTCTCTCTCCACAATACATCAGCAAAATTATGCTAGGCTGAATCTCCATTGAAGGGCACATCTTTCTGTCGAAGCAGAATTTGATTCCGGGCATTTTCAATTTTTGGTGCGGGAAATTAGGGCTTTTTACAGAAGGGGAATTTTTTAGTGAGCCTGGCATAGGATTTATCTCCTCATAAAAATCAAATTTTAGAGACCTGGGTCAATATTTTTGGTTGGGTGAAACTTTGGGAAAGTCAAACCCTAGTTTGACCCCGGTCCTGAAAAACCCTAAAATACTGAAACTGATAAGTTTTGGTACATTCACTATATCTAGGGATTGAATAAGTCTTATGGGCTGAAAATTGCACAGGTAGAAGATAAATTCCTGATGTACAATGTATCCAATTTGTAGCCTCAGATTCTCTATATTATAGGATATATGATTCCTCCAAGTTAGGGTTCCATCCTCTTCTAGGATTCATCCCTAAACAGGACACCTGGGGAGAATTACTATATCTCTGACTACGAAGGTCCAAATGAATTTTTTCAAGATGTTCCAGAAAGGTAACAGAATGTACGTTTTGTGTGAGAAGTTTCAGACCTAGAAGATGAAAAAGTGACACGTGGAAGTCTGTAGAACATCGCTATGTTGAACAGTCCTAAAACAGGTCACCTTGGGAAAATGATCATAAGTCACAATTTGGCGGATCCAATTATGATAAAAACTATGGTGTTGGAACAAGGACAGATGAGGATACTGTAGTATGAAATTTCAGACATATAGGAGCAGTAATTGCAAATATACCATAGAAATAGTATTATGAATTTATGTAGAAGAAATTGGTAAACTAGGGCTTCCTGTTCCGGGAGCTTCCCTCCACTGTTTTCAGAAAAGGAGTACATCGGACAGATTGCCTTGAAGAGGTATATCTTTCTATCCAATCAGATCTGAAAGATTCTAAGTTTTGAAAATTAGGGTTTCTCTGACAAACCCTAGATCATCCATCTCTGGAACCAGGATGGACACCTCAAATCTATAAGATCTAATGTTTTGCTATTTACAGTTGAGGTTCTCATTTCAAGATGATTAATCACACCAGCTTAATGACAAGTTTGGTGAGGCTGAAAATTTCCAAGCATGCAATCATAGGATCTCACTAGTTATTGAAGGAAATGAATTCGATACCCACATAAGTAGAGAGGTTCCAGTTCCAGAGGGAGATGAGGCTAAAACCTTACTCAAGAAGAACTTGGTCAAGGCCGAGAAGATCATTGCTGATTCAATAGAGGATCACCTTATACCTCAAGTGTCTTGCCTAAAAACACCTAAAGAGATGTTTGATTCCTTGAACAAGCTATTTGAAGGGAAGAACATAAATCAAAATATGACTTTGAGAAAACAGTTGAAGAATGTGAAGATCTAGAATGCAGAAACCATACAGTCATACTTTACAAATCAAAGAACAACTTGAAGCGGTAGAAGAAGAAGTAGAGAATGCAGAAGTTGTGATAACCACCTTGAATGGTCTCCCAGGATCATGGGATTCATTCATTCAAGGAATGTGTGCTAGAAGGAAGTGATTACTTTTAGTAGACTCTGGGAAGAGCACACACAAGAAGAAGCTCGACTCTTAATAAGAGAAAAGAAGATGGGAGCAACTGAAGATCAAGTTCTCACCATCCAAAGAAGATCCCTCAAGCGATGAGGAATACGAAGGACTCAAATCTTAAAGAACCTCTTATCCATCTTATCATTTGGATAAGAAATGATGTTGTTATGAATGAAGAAGATGATGAGGCTCAAGAAGGATTCTACCCACAAAACAAATAAAGATAAGTATTCAATTGTCATTTCATGATATTGTTTTGTTATGCAATTGTTTGAATTCAGTTGATGTATTATGCATGATATAATGTTTGCATTAATGACAATATACTACTAATATGCATGTGATGGGTAAGTAGCTGATGGTGCTATACAACTCTCCATTGCTACTTATCTAGAATGAAACCTCTTTTCTGACATATTGGATTAGTGCACAATCTCAATGTTGTCCTGGTAGAGATGGAAGGCATCTAGAAAGTTTCCATGAGATATGTATGGATGAATGTTGTATTGGCTAAAATAGTTACATGATCATATATTTATGCATAAGAATTTACCATTATGAATATGCATTATGAAATGTTTCTAATCATACAACTGGTGCATTTGAATTGTAGGAAAGATCGCATACAATCGCCTACAAGAAAAGAAGGATGAGACTTGTTCCAAAGAACAAGTGACGACAGTTCAAGATGAAGAATAATATGACAAATGCAGCGAAATCATTGATGCGGAACCTTCTAGCTATGAAGAAGTAGCTAAGAATATAGGGAAGACCAATTCAAGAAGAATGATGTCTAGGATGCGACATCAAGACCTGAAGGGAAGTCCGTAATATCTTCCATATGGATCTACAAGATCCAGCATACAGTAGATGGAAACATCATGGGATACAAGGTAGGATTCATAGAACGAGGCTTCTCATGGAAAGAAGGAATAGACTACGAAGAGACATTTGTAGCCAGTGGGAGTTGAGGCACATGACAAGCATAATCATGTGTGTAAATGAAGGAATGCCTTGTACAAGCTCATAAGACACCCATGGGATAACACATACATGAGGAGCTTCAAGATCACCTAGAGTGATGAAGATCTTAACCTTTGATATAGGTTCAAGATAAAAGCCTATAGAGGATGACAAGCTCACAGATGGGTGCTAGAAGAACCTTTGAAAAAATTCAAGATAGAGGATCTTGGTATCCAGTGATCCTAGATAGATACATAGAATATTAGTAGCAGAGGAAGCTACTTGTCACTCCGGTACATAATGTTTCAGTGCATAGAGTACGAAAGACAGAGCGAGAATGATGCTTTGCTTCAGAGGGAGTGACTGCAGAAGATCCTGAGGTTTGACATGGTACGACAGGATGGACAGATTACTGATGACTATAGGCTTTACTAAGAGTAAAGCGGATTCCAACCTTTGCTTCAAGGTTAAAGGCGAAATACCAGTGATGTTCATGTTATATGTCAATGACTTGTTCCTGAAAAAAAAGAGGAACTCATTAAAATTGCAAGAAGGAGACTTGCTGTCAAGTTCGAGATGAAGGACTTGGATATGATGCACTACTTTCTAGGCATGGAGGTGTGGCAGAATATTCCTGGAACAAGGGAAGTATGTAGTAGAGATCTTGGAGGGGTTCAAGATGATGGACTGCAAGGCCATGACCACACCTATGGCATCGAACCTGAAGCTATGTAGTGTTGCTTCATCAGAGTCAGTTGATGCCACGATGTATCATCAGATGATTTGTTCCTTGATGTACCTGACGAATACGAGACCAGATATTTGCTTTGCTGTGAACACATTGAGATATGTTCACCTGATGGTTGCAAAGAATGTAGTGAGGTACCTAAAGGGTACAGTTGAGTATGGGCTCAAGTATGATACAAATCAGAAGATTAACCTAGAGGGTTATGTTGATTCAGATTGGGCAGGAAGTGCCATTGATAGAAAGAGCACTTCAGGGTGTTGCTTCAGTATGGGATCAGGTGTGATATCCTGGTTTAGTAAGAAACAATCTTGCATGGAACTGAGTACAGATGAAGCAGAGTATGTCACAGCTTGTTCATCTAGTTGTGAGGTAGTATGGCTGAGGAAGCTATTGTCTAATTTATTTGATCTCCATTTGGATGCTACTTATATATATTGTGACAACCAAAGTTGTGTGAGAACCCGGTGTTCCATGACAATTTGAAGCATATCGAGATGAAATATCACTATATCAGGGATATGGTGCAAAGAGGAGCAATGGATATCTAGTATGTTGCGATGAACGAATAGATAGCTGATGTGTTGACTAACCCATTAGCCAGAGTGAAGTTTGAGTACTTTAGGGAGAAGCTTGGTGTTCTCCAGATCAAGGTTCCCTCCAAGGGGAAGTGATGAGTCCCAGAGCCTTTTTGACATGATGTGTGATGAGTTTCCTATCATGGTCAGATATAAGTGCAGATCCTTTCTGACATGATGTGTGACGAGTTTCCTATCAAGGTCATATATAAGTGCAGAGCCTTTCTGACATGATGTGTGATGAGTTTCCTATCATGGTCATATATAAGTGAAGAGCCTTTTTGACATGATGTGTGATGAGTTTCCTATCATGGTCAGATGTAAGTGCAAAGCCTTTCTGACATGGTGTGCGATGAGTTTCCTACCATGGTCAGATGTGAGTGTTGAGCCCTTCTGACATGGTTTGCAATGATTTTCTGACCATGGTAAGATGTGAGTGTTGGGCGGGCCTTTCTGACATAGTTGTGATGTGTTTTCGACCATGGTCATATATAAGCGTTGACTCAAGATGAAGACCTACATGGAGGCTAGGCCTACAACTAGCATGAAAAAGGGTTGGATCTGTAGAACTTCCTGTGACGAGAAGAATGAAGAGATAGCACCATTTGATTGAGATAGCTAAAGTAATGATGATGATGATGATCCAGTTTTGATGATGATCCAGTGATGATCCAGATCCAGTGATGACTTGACGATGAAGATGATTTGAAGATGAAGATGACTTGATGATGATCCAGATGATACAGAGAAGAAGACTTGTCTTGATAAATTGTGTCGAGAGAATACCCTCCTAGTTAGGAGTGTTGATGTATTTGTAACTTTGGAATGTATTCACTTGTATATCTTATGTATTGTACCCTGATGTTTATTCTGGGAAGTATCTATAATGTAATTGAGTCATGTCATGCCCCAATGTTTCGATCGGGATATTCAATAATGTAAACAAGTCATGTAAAGTCATTGAGGTTAACCCTCCATTGTAAGTTGGGGCAATAGTCCCCACAATTGTGTTAAGGTTAACCCTCTTTGTTGATCAAAGGGAAAAGTCCCCATAGTTGTGGGGCACTAGGGTTATTAGACTCTCCTAGAGATGTCAGCCCTAGTAAGTAATTGTTAAGTGGGGCCATCATGTTGAAGTGGACATTAAGTGAAAAAAAGAATATAAATAGAGAGTGAGTCTCTCTATTTATCACACACACACTCACTCACTGGGGCGCATGAGTGAGAGAGGAGAAGCTCTCTCAAGTGAGAGAGAGAGAACAAGTTGTTGGAGATCATCTTTATGTTTTTGGGTTTTACTGCTGCCATTGGTGCTCATTCTATCTCTGAGGAAGTTGTGGGGTTTTATCCTTTATGGTTTCCTTGAGGAAAATTATTTGTGTCTCTTGTCTCTTGTGTTTATGGCTGTGCATGTTATTCTCTTAGATAAGATCCTAAGATCATATTGCTTAAATGATAAAAATATAACAGGATGCAGATGATTGAGCATATATTTGTATCCGAGAAAAGGAAGAAATTTATGCGCTACAAAAGGAATACGATGACTTCAAGGTCCATATCAAAACCCATATGATTTCCAATTGACGTGGCTCAAGAACGAGCCATAAGATTGTGTTGTGGGTCTTTTGGAAGGAGATATGGATGCGCATGGTGTGTAAGCGATGAAGACCAAGGAAGACTGTGCAAGGCGAAGAAGTTGACAAGAGTCAACTTGGGTGTATTCTTGTACTTTTTGGTCCGAGTTAGTTAGGTAGTTGGTCGCATGTGGACCATTGTTTAAAGGCGGAAGCCTATATATAGGGTTAGAAAGGTAGTAGGAAGGGATCTTAACCATTTTGGAGATCCTTTTATGAATCATATCTGGGATTTTGTCGGGGATTGTCTTTTTGACATCTTTGTATCTAGGATTTCGGTCTGAAGCTATCGACTGGGAGATGTATTTTGGAAACATGTTTTGACCTGCGAAGTAATATGACATGGGCGGATGGTGTTGGAAACCTTGTGTCTTGGTCTATGATCTTATGTTTGCTAGTTTTATGGTTTAAATGACTAAATGTCATGATATGATTTATGTTTATGAATGATGATATGCCTTTGCATGATGAATAACTCCATACTTGTCTATCTCTTTGTGGAATGAATAAGATGATGTGATGACTACTCTGATGTGAATGGTTTTTAATACAACTGAATATGAATAATTGATGTTAAAAACCTTGTCTGGATCACTAATTAACACTCTGACAGAGAGAAAATAAATGCACAAGTACTCCTCCCTAATGCGGAAAGGCGGTTCCTGCAGCCCTCCCTCAATTATCTCGGGTGAGACTACATCTGCTTTGCATGCATTGCTGGGTAGGGTAAAACCTATTTGGGTCGGTGTTTAGAGAGTCGCGTCGAAGAGGGGTGTTGATGGAGTGTGAACCCTTGTCGACAGATCTGTGTCAACATTATTTCCAACGTCTTGTATTTAGAATAGGGAATACTCTCCATTTCATCCCCCTTAAGAAAATATAAATTGCACACCAGGCTGCAATTGGTAAATCCCAACCATTAATTATTGTCAAGCTAGAATTTGGAGGGGTTCCCTATGCTAAATGGTTTTAGGTATAATTGGTACTTTACAAGGGAGATCCCCATCTATTCATATCGAACAATTATGCTCGTCAACAATACTATTACTCAATAAGTTTTAAAAGATAACATATGTTTATAAGGAAACAACCATTTCATAAAATTGGGTTGATAAGGAAAAATTTGGACTAAAAAACTGTGAATTTTTATTTTGAAAGCGTCAATATCAACCTCTATATAGTGCAAAATTGGGTTCTTAAAGTGGTGATATTGATTTCCAAGAGTGTGATTTTTCAATCATTTTGAACCCGGGAAGTGTGATTTTCAATTCCAAAAGTATAATTTTTTATTCCAAAAGTGCAATTTTTTATTCCAAAAATGTTCATTTTGAAGTATAAAAGTGTCAAATTCAATTCCAAATTTGTGAATTTTGATTAGAAAAGTTCCAACGTATAATTGCAATAATGTGTATTTAGATTTCAATTTTTCCAATCTTTTTCTTAATGTGTATATAATATCTTAATCCAAGATTAATTTACACTTTATAAACTTCCATTCTTTCTACCCAAAAGAACCATTTACCACGTAAATTATATCTATTATAGTGGAAGTGTTACAAATTTTCAAATATATATAAATGGATCTTCTCTTTTATTATTCCAATATCAATAGGTCCATCTAGAAATTCAAAGCAATGTTTATATATACTTGCATGTTAACAGTATTTTGAAATATAAATAGAAGTCACTGAAATATGCCACCATTTATTAGGCCTATAGAGTATCTTTGGAAATTGTATTTCAAAAAAAATGGAATGAGAAAAGGTAAATAGTATTTCAACATTTGTTGTTAAAAGTTGTGATTTATCGATTGATATAAAAGTTAGTATATTAATGATATGAAGATGTTGGAAATCATTTACGTAATGTATTTGAAAAAAATAGAAAGTAAAGTTATCAATTTATAAGATGATGATCATGATGGTTAATGTCCATTGAGACCAAATTTTGGTCTATTAGACCTATAGGAACGAATTAATTAGTTTGTTTAAAATTGTATTCCTATGCTCAAAGAGCTTGGAGAGAAGCGTCCTGAGCTCACTATAGTTTTGACATGTTAAAAGGCTAGGAAGGTTGGTATTGCAACAAATATTATGAAACTGAGATCTAATGTGTGTGTACGTAGGGCACTCTAAGAGGAAGTGATTTTCATCTTCAATGTTCCTATTCTCGTAGAGATGGCAGATCCTTTCCACACATGGTGTTTTAGAAACTGTACAATGACCTGTTTCACTATGGAGCTCATGAGAGTTCATTCTTATCTTGGCTATATTAATTTTTTTCCTTGAACTGGTTAAAACAAAGAGATAATTTTGATCTTCTAGAGTTGGGTTGATGAACTCCTTATAATATCTTAACTTTATTTTAGCCTCTAAATATTTCTCACACCACAATTTCTCTTTAAACTTAGAAGTAACAATATTTTTAATGTTATTAATATTTTGCAATGCAAAATTTTTTGTCGATCTCCTAATGGTTTAACCAGGCCCTGGTATCTTTATACCAACCTCGCTTTAGCCTTAGATGGTTTTGTCTAGAATTAAAAAGATATCTTAGGAAGTCTATGGTCTCCCATGTTATTGATTTTGTGCTTGTACAACAGGAGCCTAGTCATAGCTAGGCTCTCGATAGGGGAAAGACCCACTTCTATAAGGAGAATAGGATACGATGTATTGCTTTTAATTTTGAGGTTGTATGTTATAAAATGCTTATGGATTTGCTCAATATTTCTTTAGTATTCTATAGAGATGCTACAACCCTAAACCTCACATCCATACAAGATAACATGAGTGACTAAAGTTTCAAAGAGGAGCTTCTTTTTATCCCACATCACAAGGTTTGTTGCTTTACAATTATTTTCAAGACCAAAATAAGATTTTCACCCTCCATCAGTCCTTTTCTCAATGTTATAGTTCCAGTTGAGCTTGTGATGAATATCAATTCCTAGGTATTTGTAAGAAGACACTTCCTCCAAGTTGCTATTGTCATACACAAAATTAGGGTAAGTGTCCTTCTTGGATTTTATAATCATAACTTTTGTTTTGTCAGTGTTGACAGTCATACCCATGGTAGAACAGAAATCCTTAAGAAGTTGTAGTTGCTTATCAAGATCAGATGGACACCTTACTAGAAGAACAATATCATCATCTTAGAGAAGAAGAATGATGACTATTCTAGCTAAGAATGTGTCAGCACAACATGCTTCTTCTAAACAACCTTCTAGCTTATCGATGTAAATGCCAAATCGGGGAGAGGGGGTGTAGTAGGGTTTTAACCCTAGCTACAGAGCAGGAACGACTTCCATCCATCTATAGGACGGAAGGGTAGGGTTCCTGTGAGAATGGAAGAACAGAAGGAAATAAACAGAAAACAAAATGGAACCCCTCTGCACACAAGGTTAGGGTTAAGCTCCAAGACCCTGCATACAACTGTTAGAAAACCAAAAGACCTGCAAGCAATCAATGGAAACCTGCAAGAAAATGTTAAGCAATAAACCTGCAAACAAATAATGTTAGAAAACTACAATCTACCAAAGCAAAAACATGAAAATACAAGTATACCTTCTAGTTGGAATGGGCCACCATGCCCTAGCTTGGGAGAGCACCTCTCTTAGGAATGGGGAGTTATGGCTCAATGGAGGAATGGAGGAGAGGGAGGGTGAATGGCTTGAGAGGAAAATGGTCTCAAGGCACGCACACAAGCAGCATAATGATAGGGAGTGAAGGAGTGATTTGAGAGTAACCCCCACCCCTCTATTTATACTTTTTCTCAAGATTTTTAGGGTTTTAAGCCCCTGGTTGGGGATTTATCCTTTTTTGGGGATTTTAGCCCCTTTCGCCCAATATTTAGCTCCTTTGGGGGTTTTAAGCCCCTTTGAGGGGTTTTAGCCCCTTTTTGGAGGCTTTAGTCCCTATGAGAGCTATTTTGGCTCTTTTTAGGGGTTTTTAAGCCCTTTTTCATATTTTTAATCCTTCTTGAGGGTGTGGGTGTCAAATGGGGTCAAATGAGGGTCGTACGTAGATGTTTTTAGGTGGTGTAGGTCATGTAGAGCTCATTGTGGGATTTTTTGGGTTAACAGATTCCCCCCTGACGTGTAAGGGTAGGATCTCATCGTATGGCCGACAAAAATCATAGGATTTTCTGGGGAGAGATGGTGCTTCCTGGGCTGGGGCATGGTGGCTTTTGGTTTTTGTAGTAATATGGTTCCCATCAATGGGTGAGATACAAATAATCCTAGAGGAGTTTACTAGAGAGCTAACAAATTGGCGATGTTTTAAGGGAGATGAGTTTGAAGCTCAGCTTCGATAGGGGATGACATAGACCCTACTTTGATGATAGACAAAGTCTGGACACTATTTTGGTTGTAATCATCTACCTGATGACTCCATTAGAATAATGCGGCTTCAAGAAGACCAAGTACCAGAGAAAACCCTCAAGGGCCACCAGTAACACCTGTTTCATATCTAGAAGAGATTTTAAGAAGAGTAAGGGCTTCACTAAGATAGACCTCCAGAGTTGCAAAGGGACCTACATCAGATATTTCTAGAGGTATTTCTGTTGTTATATCAAATAGACCTCCATTTCAATCTTCTTCTGCTGAAACATATAATTCTCAGGAATTTATAATTGAATCAGAAAATTTTAGGGTTGAGGAATATTCAATCACCGCTGCTTGTGTAGATCCAATCCCTGGCGACTCCACTAAGATAAATCCACCATGAATACTCTCTCAGCTAATACCCACACCAGCAGTATCTCCTTCTACCCTTTCCATACCCACATCCAATATGGCTGCCCCTCTGACCAAAATGGAAAGGATCCTTGTTGCCAGATATGCCCCTCTAAATTTGCCTAACCCCCTCTCTGCTATGCCTACTAGAGATTATCTAAAATACATGCCCAAGTTTACTGGGGAGGGAGATTTCACAACTGAGGAACACTTAGAGGCATTCTATAGTTATGCTGAGAATATAAACATTGAACAAGAGGATGTGTGGACTAGGGTTTTTGTGTAGAGTCTAGATGGTCAGGATAGGAAATGGTTCAAAGAGTTTCCTGCTGGATCAATAGCAGGCATTGAAGCCCTAGATGACATATTTTTTAAGCATTGGGGAGAAAGAAGAGACCATCTCTACTATATCACTGAATTTAAAAATTTGAGGAGAGAGAATGGTGAATCTGTTTCCAACTTCACCAAAATATTTAACAAAATTTTCAGCAAGATCCCTGCTGAGAGCAAGCCAACTGACACTTCAGCCAAAATCACTTATGCCAATGGCTTTGATTTTGAGTTCTATCTTCTTCTCAGAGAAAGAAGATCAGCTTCTATGTCACTCATGCAAGATGCTGCTCTTGAAGTTGAGTCCAATATCGTTGCATCTCAAAAGGTTAAGGGAAAAATGGGGGGGAACAAGCAACCCTCATATCGTCTAGGGGGTTCTTCATCAGAGAATAAAATGGAGAAAATGGGCAAAATTTTGGATAGTCTGACAGCTGAAATGTCTAGACTTAAAGACTGAGGGAAAATACCTGTGAGAGGTAAAGGGCCAAATGATTTTGCTCCTAGAAACCCTAATTGTTTCCCTTACAAAAGAAATAATCCACCAGCTCAGATCCTTCAAAGGGATAGGAATCAAGCTGAGGATCAAAGAATCAGAGCTCCTTTTTAGAATGTTGTGCTAGAAGAAGAACAAGAGTTTGCTCAAGAAGAAGGGGAGGCAGAAGACAATATCAACTGTATGGAAGATGAAGTAGATCCCGCTTTCCTGACACAAGCAGATTATGAGGAAGCCCTCATGAATGAGAAGATCATGGAAGAATCTTTGTATCAGGAAGATGATCAAGAAGGTTATAATTTGAGATCCAGAATTGTTGCTCTTGTGAAGAAGAGTCATGCCCCTACAAAGCAGCCTATTGCTCCTGCTAAAAAGTTTGCTGCTCCTGCAAAGAATATGGATGATCCTCCAAAACAACAGCAAATGCCATTACAGCCAGCAGCCCATGATCCTATTCAACTCAAATCCACACCACAAGAGGTAATAAATTCTGACAAATTATCCTATTCTTTCAATCTTGAGTCATAAATTTAGAAGCTAAAAATCCCTTTTCCCTTGATAAAGATGATGAAGAATGATTCCTTCAAGTCATCCATACTGAAATCACTTCAGCTAAGGACACCCATAGATGCCAACTTTGTGAACTTGCAAGATGATAAGCCCACAGTAATCCTAGGTCCTATGATTGAAGAGTTGGATGAGTTTTTCCCACCTTTTGACATATCTTTGAACATCCATGATAATATCCTTCACAACTGTTTGCTTGACTTAGGAGAATCCCATAACCTAATGCCAAAAGCAGTGATGGATGAGCTTGGCCTCAACATTACAAAACCCTACCATGATCTGTCCTCTTTTGAATCTAGGAAGGTCAAATGCCTGGGCCTCATCAAAGACCTTGTCATAAACCTCTCCCAGCTGCCTTCAAAAATCATAGTGATGGACATAGTAGTGGCCGACATCCCACCTAAGTTTGTCCTCCTTTTGTCTTTCTCATGGAGTAAAAGGATGGGTGGTACCCTTCAAATGGACCTTACATATGCTACAATCCCAATGTTTGGAGGGGAGACTAAGAGACTCTATAGGGAGAACCAGTTCACCTACATCATCCGTAATGCCAAGAACTCTATAAATAATCCCATCTATGCAATAGACGCAGATGTTGGGGCATGCACCTTGCAGATATATGATTCCCAGCCAACATCCATGCATCTTACAAAGCCTACCTATGAGCCACCTGTGGAATTAACCACCTCTGTCTGGAGCATGTTTTTTGATGGGGCTGATACTCAAGCCTCAACAAGTGCAGGTATAGTCCCGATTTCTCCTTCAAAGGAGACTATACATTTGTCTTATAAGTTGGATTTCAAGACTACTAACAACATAGCAGAATATGAGGCGTTGCTGTTGGGAGTGAAGGATGCCAAGGAAATTGGAATCATGTGCCTGAAGATCTTTGGAGATGCAGATCTCATCATACAGCAAGTGAACAATACTTTTCAAGCAAAGAATGTCAGGTTGAAGGCATACAGAGATGAGGTATGGAAACTCAGGGATTCTTTCATGTTTTTTGAACTCTCATATATACCTAGGGCTGTGAACCATCTAGCTGATTCCCTTGTTGTCTCTACAAGTATGTTCATTCCCCCTTTGCCTCCTAAGCTGAGCTATGAGATCCAAGTCAAGTACAAGCCATCCCTCCCTGATAATGTAAAATTTTGTAAAGTTTTTGAAAATGATGATGAACTCAGTAAATTCCTCCAAGTCATTGATGAGTTTTTTGATATGCATATTTATCAAGAAAACCTAAATATGGAAGAATCCCAGAGGCTCAAATTAGGAGATAAAATAGGAAATCAGAATATTGTTTAGCTGCCTATCAATTATATACCTCAGGGTCTGGTGCCCCTAGAAGAGCTTTTTGATCATAATAATGTCCCCTTTAAACCTGTCAAAAGGGAGAAATACCCTGCTATCCATGAGCACAACCTAGGTAGCCATCCAAAATTGGTAAATTTGTCCTTTGAGTTAACTGTTGATCAAAAGTCAGAACTATGTAGTATTATGAAAGAGTTTGCTGATGTATTTGCTTGGGAATACAGTGATCTTAAAACCTATGACACAGCTATCATCCAACATAGGATTTCCCTGGAAAAGGACACCATCCCTTTCAAACAAAAGCTAAGACCTATCACTCTCCTCCTTCTGCCAGTGATTGAGAAAGAAATCCAAAAGCTCCTTAATGCAAAAATCATAAACCCACTGAGATATTCCAAACGGATTGCAAACCTAGTGATAGTGAGGAAGAAAACTGGGGAGATCCGGTTATGCATTGATTTCAGAAACCTAAACAAATGTTCTAAGAAAGACAACCACCCCTTGCCCAAGATGGAGAATCTGTTGCAAAGAGTCTCAGCAGCTAGTGTCATGTCATTCCTAGATGGTTTCTCTGGCTACAATCAGGTTTTTGTACACCCTGATGATCAATAGAAAACTGCATTTACCACTCCTTGCGGTACTTTCATGTATGCCAAGATGCCATTTGGGATAATGAATGCTGGGGCCACCTTTCAGAGAGCCATGGACATAGCTTTTGTGGGATTGAAAGACTAGTTTGTTCTCATATACCTTGATGACCACACTGTTTACTCCAACAACCATGAAGAACATTTGCAGCACTTGAGGAAGGTGTTTTTGAAATGTAGACAATTTGGGATACCTCTGAACCCAAAGAAGTCTCAATTTTCTCTCAGGGAGGGAAAACTCCTAGATCACATAGTCTCAGTAGAAGGTGTGAATATTGATCCTGTTCAAGTTGAAGCAATCTAGAAGTTGTCCATACCTAGGTCAAAAAAGGACATTTAGTCATTCCTGGGTAAAATAAAGTTTGTTAGGAGGTTTATCCCAAATTTTTCTAAGTTGCCAAAAACACATAACCTCTATGTTGAGGAAGGAATCTGAAATCAAGTGGACAGAGCAAGCAAGAAACTCTTTTGAATCCATCAAGAAGGCTATCATGGAATCTCCCACTCTTATTAGTCTAGACTACACCAAGGGTTTCCACATTTTCTCCTTTGCTTCCTATGACACAGTGGCAACAGTTCTGTTACAGAAAGATGATGAAGGCTTTGATCACCCTATTGCCTTTTTCAGTAAGACATTGAGGGGTGCTTAATTGAAGTATAATCATATTGAGAAACATGCCTATGCTCTCATCAAGTCACTGAAAGCCTTCAGGATTTACATTCTACATGCAAAGTTCCTTGCCTATGTCCCTTCAGCTGCTGTGAAGGATGTCTTGACCCATCTTGACATTGATGGAAAGAGAGATAAATGGATTTCCAAGCTCATTGAGTTTGACATATAAGTAAAGCCCACCAAGCTAGTGAAAGGACAAGGTTTAGATAAGCTCATGGCTGAAGAAAGTTGTGATCTATTAAAAATGAATTTCATTGATATAAGTTCAGTGAACCTACAGATAGAGGTAGTAGTAGAAGAAAAAGTAGAAGCAGAGGCAATTCAGGAGCAGCATGATAGCCAACAAGTGGCTGAGAACTTGTCTTCATGTGAGTGGTACTTAGGTATTATTCATTTCTTCCAAAGTTTAGAAGTTCCCCCTGGGCTGAGCCTGACTCAAGCACGGGCTCTTAAGATTAAGTCTGTTAAATTTTGTCAGGGATGGAATTTGACAGGTAAATGCCTGTCATGGGTCAATTTAACCATCAAATACAGCTAATATTTTGCCGAGACTATCAAAATTTGGCTTAGAATACATAAAATGTTTCAGATTTTGTTTGTTACCGAAAATTTTGATGGGTGTCCATCATTTGAAATTCCAACCTTGAATTTTGTATATTGATAAGCTATTGTATTGGAAAGATCCTTCTGGTGTTTTGCTAAGATGCTTAGATAAAGAAGAGTCAGTTCAGGTCATGCATCAGTTTCATTCAAGCACATGTGGGGGCCATCATTACTGGAATACCACAGCCCACAAGATCATGAGTGCTGGGTACTATTGGCCTGTTCTTTTCTCTGATGTGTTTACCTTTGTAAGAGCCTGTGACAAGTGTAGCAGGGATTTCTCCTTGCTACAGGGGTAGGAATGGCTCCCTTCCATCTATAGGACGAAAGGGTAGGTTCCTGTGTGGAGAAATGCAGCAAAGAAAAATTGAAATGAAACTAGACAAAAAGAAAAGCAAAGATTGAGAATCCCTCTGCAAACAATGGTTATGGTTCCGCTTCCAATAACCTGCAAACAACTATTAAACATAAATAAACCTGCAAAATGAGATAAGAAGCAAACCTGCAAACAAATATTGGTTAGAAACAACTAAGCTACTAAAGAAAATACATAAGCAAAACTAGGTTATACCTCTCCTTTGGTGAAATGGGCCACCATGCCCTAGCTAGAAGAAGCACCTCCCTATCTCACTCAACAATGGGGGAGCTAAGGCTCAATGGGGAAGATGAGTGGAAGAGAGGGGGATGTGGGTGGCTTGAGAGGCAAAGAGTCTCAAGGCATCCACATGCAGCATAACAATATGCAAGAGAGGAGTTCTTTGAGAGTGACCCCCAACCCTCCTTTTATAGCTTTTTTGGGGACTTTTAGGGTTTTAAGCCCTTGGTCAAGGCTTTAGCCCCTTTTTTGGGCTTTTAGCCCCTTCCACCCTAACTTTAGCTCCTTTTAGGGTTTTAGGATCCTTTTAGGGGTTTTAGCCCTTTTTTGGAGGCTTTAGCCCCTAGGAGAGTTATTTAGGCTCCTTTTTGGGGTTTTAAAGCCCTTTTACTCATTTTTAAGCCTTTTTGAGGGTGTGGGGGTCTAATGCAGTGATACGAGGGTTGATCATGGGTGTCCTTGGGTTGTGTAGGCCATGTAGAGCTGAGTGAGGGATTTTTTGAGTTAACAGATTTCCGCCCGATGTGTGAGGGAAAGAGCTCATCGTATGGCCAACGGACATCATAGGATTTGCTGTGTAGAGGTGGTGCTTCCGGGGATGGGGCATGGTGGCTTTTGGTTTTTGTATTAATATGGTTCCCATCAATGGGTGAGATACAAATAATGTGTGGCATGTATATGGACGAGGCGAGCATCCCCATGCTCGTGACAATGTCAAAATAATAATGTGATCTATGCTCTAAAATACAAGAGCCGATCATATACAACTGATGATACAATAATGGTTGCCTCAATTAGAGGTTGAATACAATACTGATCTGAAGAACTGGTACATTGGACCCATGGCATTCTCATGGAATTCTATATCTTCATGAATGACGGCCTACTGGATCTAGGATGGTACATAGCCGTATGGATTCGTTGATTGAGAGTTAGAGTCTATGTGGTACAAGTATGCTGCATCAATCATAAATCTGTATAGAAGCACTGTTGGGGTTTCTGAACACAGTCTCCAATGTAAACTGAAAATCACAAGGGACATAACTTGTTTAGGTCCCTTGAATAGACTCATCAATGTGCTAGAGCTAGGTGACATCCGGGGTCTTTGACCAAATACCGCACGGACCAAACCTTGTACGAATATCAACGGTGTGATGATGTAATTGAAGTCGAGCACGTGAGAAACAACCATCCCGAGAGGCACTAAGGACTCCTCTCAAGTGGTCCAAGGAACTCATCAATGATGTTAATGAAACCAAGGTACAGAGACCTATGGGTCTATCCTCTGGAATATGTGTGTTGTCGTCGATAGAGGGAGACCTGCCCCTAGTCAAGGAAATGATGTTTCCTTGATCAGAAGTGCGAGGGAGATAACCAAAAGGTGTGAGACAATCTGCTGACTGACCCACTGAATGGTGAGCGGGGGAGGGGGAGGGAAATAATTAAACAGGGGCATGGGGAGTATGGTAGACTCAAACTTCCTTTGTTTAGAGTATGACGGTAGGGAAAACCAGGAAGCAAATGAAACTGACTCATGGGAATGGGATCATAGCTGTAATACTGGGAATGTCACTGCAGATGGGAAATACTTGGAGGTAGACACTTTTGATATTGATGGGGTCCAAGGAAGACACATTGCAGATTACTATGAACAAAGGAAACCCAAAGGGGGAATGCTTCCAAACTATTTTTTGTGGGGTGGTGTCTAGGGACACCGTTATGGTACGATCTCGTGGATTTTTGGTGAGCCCGAGAAAGTAAATGCTCGATGGTGCTTTCAAGTTTAAAAAGTATGAAAGCATGAAGAAGACTCTAGTGCAGGCTCTTTGTCGTTGGTAGTCTCCTGTGCCTGAAAAAGGATAAAAGTTTACATAGGAGAGCTCACCCATCCTATAGGGGATGAGAGACTTATTTACCGTTGGTAGTCCAATCAGGTTGGAAAAGGTTAAACCTATACTGACTGGACAGTCATTCAGATACTTTTACGAGCATGAACGAAACCAAGTTTGCTTGGCAATATTTTCTTGATGAGAAGGCTAGAAAAGAGCTTAACGATAACCCATGGTGAGATTTTTCGTAAAGTGCAGCCCCTCTTCCCGAGAAAGCATAAAAGTATGCAGAGAGGAATGGTCTTGGCTTGAATACGCCAAGGTGGTCATGTTATCTCCCAAATAAAATAAATTTATTTTTTACAGTATGAAGAATTAAAATGATTCAATGAAGGATATGAAGATCACTAACAGTTTTGAAGACCTCTATTTTTTTATGCAAATTTCACAAAGATGTGGTTTTGGTGACTTGGGAGAGGATCAAAACATCTCATTAGCCACTGAAAGATGGAAGATAAATAGCAAGTGGAAGACCCCTTCAGCAGATAGGCATATTGCTGAAGTTGTTTACACCATCAGAACGTTTTTCAAACATCAATCAGAAGTTATGAAGACTTCAAATAGACGAGTTAGTTCTCAAAGGCGCCGCAACAGCGGAAGAAAGATAGACTATGGCTTCCACTAAAAAAGTTCATAAAGTGCAACAATAAAAGATCATCGGCGATCATAAAGACTAATTGTCAGTACAACAGTCCATTAAGGATCCGCAACTGCAGCAAACATTCAGGCTTGGAGTGCCGATGGGCTAGAGGAAACCGCTTTCGATTGTCGATGTAGAAACCATTGGCGAATTAGTCCTTTGAGGAGCTGCAACTGCGAAAGAAAAACAGACTAAGGCTTCCACAAGTAGATGAAAACTTCGTCATCGGAAAGGCTAAAGACTAACCGATGGTGAAACAGTTAAATGCGGAGCCTCAACAGTGGAAGAAGTATAAACTACGGGGTCCGCAAGCAGATGAAACTTCGGCATCAGAACTCAGAATCACTAGATGTCAGCAAGATAGTGAAATTGGAAGTCTCAACGGTGGAAGAAAGAAGACGAACAGCTCTGATACTGTAGTTATTACCGCTCCCGATCACCGATGTGTTAGTTATGGAGAATGCCGATTAGGAGCGCAGATGTGATAAAAGAAGAAACCTTTGACCGTCGACAAAGAAGCCATCGCGACATTGATGATCTAAGGAGTGCCGATACTACGGCAACAAAGTAAAAAGGGGTTTCGGGTGGATTGAACGAGACGGGGTGCTTTAGTTAAATGCCGATACACTGGTTGTTGGCGGCAATTTCACAGCAAACCAGTAGTAGTGGTTATCAGCTACCACTCTAGTCATTAAAAGATCGCCCAGTGAACTAGATCTTCACAATGAATAAACAAATTGTTAGCAAGGGTTTGAAGCCCTAGTCGGGAAAAAACTATGACTTTCATTTTATTTTTGATGTAAATAGATCGGATTTTCAGGATCTATAAATTTTGTAAAAGGCTATCAAGCCCATGATTATTCCATTAATAAAGGTTCGACTCTGGGGATTTATGAGCTTGTTCCATTATCAAGCGTCTCATCTGGTTTATTCTAAGTATAAGCTCTTTTGTTGTGATTTGTTCAGCCATCCCTTTCTTTACTATGTTTATTGCATGAATGTGCATTTAGGTAATTTTCAGAATTATTAAAGGGTCGATAACTGTCATCCTATTGGTTATTTAGTGATATTTGATTTATAAACACCATCCTCAGTAGGATTTATCCATTTATATGCATGTGTTATGTGTGTAAGTATGCCAGCTTGGTGAGTTCTCCATCCCTGCACCTTTTTGTCAAACTATTGAACAAGTTGTAACTAAAAGCCTTGTGATTGAGTAAGCTTCATGCATGTCTTGAGAGTGAGAGGTTATATAGGTTACCTGGCTTGATACAATTCAGAAAAAACCCAAAAAACAGTTTAAGTTACCAGGCATCCTCGAGCTACAACCTAGAGGAGTTTCCTGGAGAGTTAACAGGTCCTTTTCATTTGATGATATATATGGTCCACAAAAGGAGGTAAACATGACGATGTAGATGCCCTTTCCTATACTTTAGCAAGTGGGAAAGGAAGCAGTTGTGCTCAGCTATCTTTTCATTGTTTTTAGGAGTCAAAAAAGAGCTTAAATGAAACTCCAGTGCGGTCAACCGATTGCAGTGGCACAGGCGGTACCCCACGTCGAGACGGTGGATAGTGGTCCAAAGGTCATCTGTGCAGTATGGACAGATCAGAAGGCTCTTAAACATACCAATACATGCACGGGATAGATCGTGGCAGAGGCACGTAAACCGTGGTGGCTCTCGAACAGAGGTCAGGAGAGCTGTGTGTGAGTTGTAGTGGATGGACTTGAGTACATGTGATGTGAGTGCAAGTCTGGGGGCAATTATGTGCCAAATACGTACAAGAAAAATAAATTGTTATGTGGAAAATGGTCCAAAGGTCCACGTAAGGTGCGGTGGATAGAGAAGACAACTATGTGTTAAAATACAAAACAAGAAGAAAAATGGTAACCCTTAATGGGCGGTGGCCTGAAAACCCGCATGAGTAGTGGGAGGCAATAGTGATTCAAGTATAGGTCCTTAAACACTTGCATCGCCATGCTGTGGCTCGTAAATCGAGGTGACTTGTGGGAAACGGTCCTGAAATTTATTTTTTTAACAAGAGACAATGGTCTCATAAAATTATAGAGGGTGGATTTCTGAAACCAGTGGCACAAATGGCATCTCAAACAGACTCCGTACGGTGCTGTTATGTCGATTGGAAGAAATTAGGTCAAATGGGGCCTATATAAGGGTGGGGTCCACTTTGTGAGGTGTCATTGTCACTGTTCATTGTGGAGTTGGAGTGGTGGGCCCTAAATCTTCATTTGCTGATTTCTCTTGTTCCAACTGGTGGTTTTGAGCTCCGTGACTTGCAGGTAAGAGCTCTCACTGAATCTCTTCTTTTTGGTGGTTTACATTCTGCATTTGGTCACTCGGAGGTCCTCCATGAGTAGTTTGGGGTTTCATGGAGCAAAGTCGCACCTTTCGAAGGAAAAGGAGCAACTTGGTCGCATCTGTGGGGCATTTTTGAGTGACTTGGTCGCTCATTTTTCTCAAACAGGCGTGACTTGGCCTCTAGGGGGTGTTTTTTTTATGAGAGAAATAGATGACATCTAAGTTTTTGCTTGTGCAGGATGGCTGAGATCAAGTGGCAAGAGAGAGACTACAAAGACCTGCGGGAGGCATCATTACGAGACAGGAATGTGAGAGATACACTAGCCTGTTGCGGGTTTCTCAAGTTCATGAGGATACCCCTCATGAAGAGCCTGGGTTTGCTGCTACAAACACTGGTGAGTTTTTGGGATGTTGATGAGGAGGTGTTCCTCTTTCAGGGCTATTGGATTCAGATCACGCTATCGGATGTATACTTTCTAACCGGGCTCCCTATGTTGGGAGTTGTGGGTGACTTGGCACTAGTGTTGTCTCAGGGGGAGACATTGGAGGAGTTGTGTGACAGGCACTGTTATGCTACGGCATATGTGACTGGATCCTATATTCTGATGTGTGACATCGAGGATTTGTCGATATGGGCGGTGGCGACATTACTACTGCATATATTGGGTTCCACGGGGATCCACAAGATCTTTGGAGGGAAGCTTCAGCTAGTAGAGCGTGCTATAGGGGGCACGTACTATGGATGGGACCAGATGTATCTTCAGGCTATTCAGTGGTAGCTGAACAAGTCGAAGTCATTTGGAGAAGGATTTTGTTTTGGCTCGTTTTTGTATGTTTTGTTTTTTAAGAAAGTACCTACACTGCGTCTGCACCGGGCTATGCAAGATAGTGGTCCACGGGAGCCACGGATGTATCGATGGTGCCAGATGATGATCCGAGAGGGCAGCGGTAGAGTGGGCTGCTTCCTTACTAAGGAGCTATTAGATAAGTGGTGACAACTTCCGGTGGTGATCAAGGAATACCCGTACACAGGTATGAACTATCATGGGGACCCTGAGATGCCCCGACCTCTGAGCCAGGCGTGGGGACTAGCTGGTATGTATGTGTGATTTTTTTATGTTCATCTTTATACATAGTGTAGTTTGAGCTGGTTGATAGTTGTATCTTGATATGTGTGGACTTATGGTGTCCTTATTTGTGTATGCATGTATTGGTCCTCTCCTGCTGCCCAGGCATCGGAGGTGGGTGGTTACCATAGCTCCTGCAGCGATTCCTGCTGGGAACCCTCACAGGCGACGGCGGGAGATGGATGGACTGTTGCCGCATCTGGAGCGGCTTGCTACTCGGATCTTTGATGATGGGTGGAAACATCTGAGCAGTGATATGATCACTTCTATTCATAGTTTTCCTCCCAAGTGGACTGCTATGATGAGGAGGATGGCTATGGCCTGTGAGAACATTCATCAGGCGGCGAGAGGTGATCTTCATGCGGAGGATGAGTCTTCTGAGGAAGATGATGATACTGAGTCAAATGATAAGTCTAAGTCAGATTAGTAGCCTAGTGGGGATGTCCCTAGTGTGTTGGTGCACTT
>LPNX011019518.1:180297-388015 GCA_001517045.1 Pseudotsuga menziesii | reverse complement strand
TATATATATATATATATATATATATTTGACGCACGTGGATGCACTTTTATGGTTTTATTATGTGAGTCTTTTTATGATGATGTATTACTACACTTGTGTGTGTATTTTTGGATATGATTATGCATGATGTTATGGTTGTATGCTCCCTATATGCAATTATGAATGTGCCAGTTTAGAATATCATTATCCATGTGATCTGTGACACTATTGAGGTTTCTGGGAACATGTGTGAATGTGATGGATTCAAATGTTCTAACCATTTGTTTAGTGCACAGGAACTTTCTAAAGAGGCAAGGATCACGTACCCGATAGTATTTGTTCAACTGAGAAACAAGCAGCTGGGAGTCTAAGAAGACATCGAGATGGTGAACGCCTAACTGGAGAGCGGCGGACAAGAGACCATTGACACCATCCTATTCAGCCTGGTTGTTGGTTACAGTGCCCACACATATTCCGTCTATATGGATCAACTCGTGCGATGGGGAGTAGATGACCCATGCAGCCGAGGCAAGGTTCGGGGACCATCTGCTTGCTCCATCAGTGAATCCCATATACTGGTTTTAGGTGTAATCCATCTAGAGAAATGAGGGGAAATGATACATAAGACTCACTTGTGTAAAACAAAAAAAGAGAAAGACTATAATACAAGTTGTACTGTCGTCACTCAAAGGGGTGACGTTAGAGAGAAATTCATTTGGACTTTCCGGGGATCAGCGATCATTCCTTTGTGTGACACGATGAACCCTAGGAGACGGCCCGTTGGGACACAGAAAGCACACTTGAAAGGGTTCAAGCATATTTCGTACTTGTGACATCGTAGGAATACTTGTCGTAGGTTGTCTATGTGTTGTGTTTGCTTCTGTGACCACACAATGAGGTTATTGAGACAAACCAACATAATGTGAACGAGGTCATGGAAGCAGTGTGTCATGGCGCGTTGGAAGGTGGCTCTAGTGCTTTTCAGGCCAAATGGCATGACGCGATACATGAATGTGCCCCATGGGGTTGTGAATTCCATCTTATAATGATCTTCTTTCCGGATTTGGATTTGGTTATAGCCAAAAAATCCATCCATGAAGGAAAAGGCCTCATGTCTGGTGCAAGCATCGATAATCTAGTCGATGAAGGGTGTTGGGAAGTTATCTTTGGGACACGCCCCATTAAGATCACGAAAGTCTATGCAAACGTGAATGGTACCCTATTTTTTATTCACGGGAATAGGATTAGAAATCCAAGTAGTGTAGGAAATGGGGTAGATGAAGCCGGCTATGCACAGCTTCTCTATCTCGGCTTTAACCACGGCCACTTTGGAAGGATGGATGGGACGTTTTTTTTGCCGTACTGGGGCCACATTGGGCCATGTGTTGATGTGGTATTCCATGATGGATGGATCTAGGCCAGGAATTTTAGTGTAAGACTAGGCGAAGATGTCGCTGAATTCTTGGAAGAGATCTTTGTAGGCAGCAACTTCTTCTGGGGAGCAAGATGCCCCCAGCATGATTTCTTCAACAATCTCAGGATTGGTTGAGATGTTGATTTTGACAGTGGGTGAGATGTTGGCCATGTTCCCTTCTTCGAAGGTATCTGGTGCCAGGATGTGGTTTTTGAAGCAGTCAACTTTTCCATGAATGAAATCCTTGGTTTCCACGAAAAACTGGTCGGACTGCGACACAAGTTCTTCGGGGAGGAAGAACAAACGGTGGTGCATGTCATCCCATGGGTATTCCAGGGCGGTTAGGGCTTCAAGTATCTCCTCATCATTGCGAAAGCAATGAAGAGACAGGTCAGATGGACCATTGTTGGAGGTGGAGACGTTAGGGTTGGTTGAAGTGGACATCATGTAATGGACATGGTGTCTAAAGAAGGAGGTGGGGGGTGTACTTCTTCGATAAGGGTGATCTAAAATTCAAGGGAATGTTGACAGAGGTCGGCTAAAGTGATTCAAAATTCAGGCAAGTCTTGACAATGGTGAGAATAGTGTCCATACAATCCACAAAGGGCGCAAGCATGGTTTGTTTTCAATGCCTTGTTTCTGACTATCAACGCAGTTGGGAGTTCGACCACGGGGATGTTTTCGTTTATATCCATGGCATCCAAATGTGCATGGATCATTGGGATTTCAGGGAAATTCTGAGTTGGGTGACCCCGTTGTTCATAGAAGGCACAAGGCGGGACTTGTTGCGGCCCTACGGTAGGTTTTGCATTCTTGTCCCTGGCCCTTTTTGGGTGGGGCGGTGCAGGTGCGGGTGTGGCGGTTGGATTTTGTGGGCCAGGTGGAGGGTGAGACTCGACCGCAATGGGTTGCACCGGGGTTAAAACAACCTAGAGCATTGGTGGTTGAGCTAGTGGATCAAGATACCACATCGAAATTCCCAATGTAAAGTTGGGTAGGCTTAAGGTGGCCATTACCGGCTTGCTCATGACACCAGGCGGGGGAAAGAGGAAGGGAATCATATGGACTGGAGATGAGCCCAGATAACTCCCTAATGGTTGTATGTGGGGGTGAGGTTGTGGTTGTGGCTGCGGGTAGTGCTGCTGCTGCAGATGATGTTGCGGCTGCTGTTGGTGTTGCGGCTACGGACGATGTTGTGGCTTCTGTTGGTGTTGCAGCTGTGGACGATGTTGTGGTTGTGGTTGGGGCTGCGGTTGCGGTTGTTGTTTGGTTGTAGCAGTGCTAGATGAGACCATGCACAAGTCCACAGTCTCATTTTGCATCAGTGGTGGTGACACTAAGGGGAAAGGAGCCGTCATGGTGGTATCGACAAACAACCCAGGACCCACATTCAACAATGGGGAGGCTGGTGTGTTGTCAACCATGGTGTTGATTGCAGGGACAACATTGGTGTGCATGGTCGTCCCTTGGGGATCCATGGTGTTGATGGTAGGGATAACATTGGCGAGTGTCGTTAACCCTTGCGGATCATGATAAGTGAGTTGATCAACCGTCACGATCTTCCCCTCGTGGGGGAACATCATGAGATGAAAGACAGTTGATGTGATCGCTCTCATGGTGTACATATAACTTCTTCCGAGGAGAAGGTTATAGTCCAGTTGAGCATTGACAACCTCTATGTCGATCAACCCTGTCTTCCCGACTAATGTGATGGGGACATGGGGGAGGATTCCTTGTGTTTTAGTGGGATGGACATCATAAGCCCGTAGAGTTATGGAGGATGGTTGTAGAATTAAAGATCCAATTTTCTGCCAGACTAGGGTAGACATAACACACGTAGATGCCCCCTCATCTACTATGCACTATTGCACAACCAAATTCTGGATAGACACTGAGATTTGGAAGGTGATTGTGGATGACATGCACGGTTCTCCATTCTCTGTGTCGAATGTGATCAACTTGGAGTTGGAGGGGTCTACGGCCCCAAGGGAAGCTAGTAACACTTTCCGCTGCATTGGGCACATTTTGAGTACCTCCAGAGTGGACATGGTCATTGGTGTTTGGGCCAAATCATCCACAATGCTATAGTTGATAGCAGCTCTAGCTGTGGCATTGTTGTCCACTCGTCATATGGGGGTGGGGGAAAGGGGGTAACTGAAGAGGTGCGTTGACTGATTTGGATGTAGATGCCGCTGATGTGTCAGCGGGTTCGGTGGTGGTACCGTACTGATTCCGTCTGGTTTGTAGGTTAACATCTTCAGTCGTCATGGCTAGCAGGTGGTGGACACCTGTTTCTGCCGTGGGAGGTGCCCCCGGAGCGTTGGGATTGGCCTGGGGAGGGGATGCGGTTGCCACCAATCCTTGGACTGGTAGTGGGTTTTGAAGCACCATGGGGGGAGGTCCTTGTGGCCAGGTTGGGTTGGGATTGGTTCATAGCGTTGGTGGCCTGTTGGGCCTCGTTCTGAATGGCCTGCTTAGCGCGACCCATGAGGGGACACTCGAATGTGTAGTGCCCATAGACGTCACAGAGTGTGCATGGTTGGTTTGTGCGTAACAGGGCGTTGCGTCTAGGTGCATTTGGTCATGGGGTGTTTTGGGTGGGTCGATTCACTGTAGCATTGTTGGGAGGGTTCGGTTGTTGATGGCCTCCATGTGGTTGATTATTGGCTTGGTTTTGGGGTCGATTATTTCTAGCTTGTCCTTGTTGATTGTTGGGGGCAGGCTAGTTGGGATGGTTATTTTGTGCAAATACTTGTCCCAACGGAGTGGGTTGAACAGGGGCGAGGGCTTAAACTGCTTGCACTGGTGATGCATAATAAATTTGGGTGGGTTGCGGTGCCAAAAATGTGGGCATTTTCCCTGTGTACTGCTGTGTTGGCCATGCCATGGCCTGAGCCTGCTGCGGTGGCACAGGTTGTGCATAGGAAGTTGTTGCTCCAGACTGGGACATCATTCTAGCGTAGTCCAGAGTTTGGTTTTGGTAAGCAACACTAGCAGTGTTGCTTGGTTGTGGTGGAACTACAGGTGGTGTCGGACGGTGCTGTGGTTGTTGGGAGACTGAGCCTATGATGCCATATGTAGCATGGGATGCCCTTGGTGCATCCCGGTAGGAAGTACCCGGGCAGGGAGTGTCTGGAATGACAGTGTATAGGTATCCAAACTGAGCGTAGATCATGTCAAACTATTGGGCTTTCAGTATGGCCTCCTCTTTGGATTGAGGAAGTTCGGATGTGACGTCCTTTGCTATGGGTGGGAGCAAGGTTTTAAGAAACCAATCCAAGAAGATCATGTCGTCAAGTTGGATTTTTCACAAACTACGACGTCGCCGCCACTCATGGATGTGATCGGTTATATGTGTCGCAGTGCTCTGGCGACAGGATAATAGGATCTCCACCCCTTCGTCATATCCGACAGGGAGTTGGAAATACTGTAGGAACATGAAAGCTAAGGAGTTGAAATCTGGGTACTTGGCTTGCGGTAGCTCAATGTATCGTTTGGATGCCACACCTATGAGGGTTCATTGGAACAGTCTTAGCCTAATCGAGTCATCTACGATGCTATTTGAGGAGCACCATAGATGAAATGTCATAATGTGATTTTGGGGACACTCCCCTGCCTTGCCTTCAAACTTGGGAATGTCTGATGGCAGCTTGGTTGGCATGGGAGGCCAAAAGGTTTGATGGCGGATGGGGTCATTTGTTAATCAAGCCAAATTAGTCAAGTTAATACGAGCCATGAAAGGAAGATTTGACTCCAGGTTAATGTGAGATGGGGCAGCGATGGTGGCGGGGTTTGCAGGTGTATAGTGTACCTGCATGGCTAGGGGCACTTGTGGTGGCACCATTGTAGATGGGCCAATTCCTGCAAGTGTGGTGCGAGGGACAGTGTGGATGAAAGGGAAACTGTCCCCATGTGTGATAGGAGGGATAGGGTATGTGGACGGTGCACTGCCCCCCTGTGTGACAGGAGGGGCAGTGTATGTGGAAGGTCCACTTCCCATAAGTGTTGTAGGTGGGACAACCTGAGTGGTTACTATGGGTGGTGGAAGTTGACTGATGACAGTTTGCATGATCATGCTGGGGTCACCTACATGGTTGTTAGTGACAACTTGTGGTGTGGACATGGGTCCACTAGCTATGGCTATGCCGGAAAATGGATCCGGGTTTACACCTGCCATGGGGCTTGATGGTGTAGTGTGGAGGTTTGGTTCAAACTGATATGGGTTTGAATATGAATCAGAGGCTATGTGGCCTTCTGATGGTGTGAGAGGTCATCGAGAATGGTATCGACGGTGTCGGTTCAATGTCTCGAATTGTGGTTGTTCACCTTTTAGGTGTGAGGAAGAGCGTGGGGGATCAATTGTGTTATATTTATGTATCAATCTGGTGGGAATGATATTTTGGACCCTGGTTTCAATGGCTTCCTATTGGTTGTAGGTGGTCACTCAGCTACCAAGACTTCCAGAAGACAGTGCTTGGATTTTTCCTCATGGGCATTTCTACTCAATCGGTGGGGGTCCTTGCCTGTTTCGCTTGGAAATTCCTCTCAGTGGCCAGCTACTTTGGGGTTCTCATGGTACTCCTCACAATGAGTTTCTGGGTTGAGCCCAATTACTTCCCATGGTTAAGGCAGTTAGGGACTTATGTCCTCAAAGACCGCAAATTTTTGAACTTAGTGTAAATTAATCAATTTTAGTGGCTCTCTCAGCGTCATGAACTGAGTGGGGTTGGTTACGTGGTATGGTGTATATGTGTTGCTATTTTTCGGTTATTAGGTGGCTGCAAGTGGTTTATGAATATGTCATAGAGTTCATATTATTGTGAATACAAGCAGTAAATAAATAGAAATCGTCTAAACAGATACCATTGTTTTTACCCTGAATGTTGATGGCCTAACTAGGTGACTACCTTACACCTATATTCTTCTTCAACCGAGATAATGTGTTATGCTCTCAACACAATGGGACTAAGCCCATCCGTAGATCCAGAGGTCACCTCCTAGATGCAAGGTTGGTCAACAAGGAGGATGCTTACTGCCATGAGAATCCCTCCTTCTCTACCCCGTCTACCTTCTAAGTCATCCGTTTTTAACAGTTTTGAACAGTTTTCAGTGAAGGGCCTATTACTATACGAGTTGTACCCTTCGTCTTATCCCAGAATACCCCAAAGGGTGATGACTGGGTAGATGAGGAAGGGTAAGCAAGACTGTTAATTTTATGTCAATTTTAGTTAAGCTACATTCATTAAGCCATAATTTTTTTTTTGAATTTACACTTTGTTTGTACATGAAATTGCAGTAAATTAAAATAAGAACAGAAATGGAACTATTGTGCTAGACAAAGGCAGCTAAGCCACATTGATAGTCCATAATAACTTAAAAATTAACTCCTGAGTGACAGACCACACGTTTTCGGCCAAATGTGGCGAGGGGGTCGCCAAAGTTTTCCTGAAATAGGCGAGGGAGTCTCACAGATTTCACAGACATAAGTGGTCTACCTTTCTGAAGGATGTTGCACCCTTTGAGGGAAAAAGGGTGACCTGGTTGTGCCTGTGAGGCTTAAAAGAGCGACCTCATCCCCTGTTCAGGCCCGATAGGTGCGTCCTGCTCCGGATTTGAGGTTTTCCTGATCTTGAGTCAGATTTGGCCGATAGTAACCTATATTGTGGCCAAACGGAATCGAATTTTCCTTTCAGAGGCTTTGGAAACAATAAAAACTAAAAATAAATAGGATTTAAACTAGATTTGAAAAGAAATTTTAAAACTAGGGCATAAACTAAAAAAACTTGAAATTTCAAAAAACTGAACCAGGGATCCTGTGGGATTGACCTGGTATGGTCGCTAGTTCTATAGCAGGGATTTATCCTTTCTACAGAGGCAGGAAAGGCTCCCTTCCATCTATAGGATGATAGGGTATGTTCTTGTGTGGAGAAATGTAGGAAAGAAAAACCGAAATGAAACTAGATAGAAAGAAAAGCAAAGATGGAGAATCCCTCTATAAACAATGGTTAGGGTTCCTTTTTCAATAACCTGCAAACAACTATTAAATAGAAATAAACCTGCAAAATGAGATAAGAAGCAAACCTGCAAACAAATATTGGTTAGAAACAACTAAGCTACTAAAGCAAATACATAAGCAAAACTAGGTTATACCTCTCCTTTGGTGAAATGGGCCACATGCCCTGGCTGGAAGAAGCACCTCCCTATCTCACTCAGCAATGGAGGAGCTATGGATCAATGGGGAAGATGAGTGGAAGAGAGGGGAATGTGGGTGGCTTGAGAGGTAAAGAGTCTCAAGGCATCCATGGGCAGCATAACAGTATGCAAGAGAGGAGTTCTTTGAGAGTGACCCCCACCCCTCGTTTTATAGCTTTTTTGGGGACTTTTAGGGTTTTAAGCCCTTGGTCAGGGCTTTGGCCCCTTTTTTAGGCTTTTAGCCACTTTCTCCCTAACTTTANTTTGGAGGCTTTAGCCCCTAGGAGAGTTATTTAGGCTCCTTTTTGGGGTTTTTAAGCCCTTTTACTCATTTTTAAGCCTTTTTGAGGGTGTGGGGGTCTAGTGGAGTCATACGAGGGTTGATCATGGGTGTCCTTGGGTGGTGTAGGCCATGTAGAGCTGAGTGAGGGATTTTTCGGGTTAACAACAAGTGCCAAATATTGATAGGAAAGCAACGACTCAAATCTTTTTCCCTTAGACCTATTGTAGTGAATGGTCCTTTCCAGCAGCGGGGTCTTGATTTCATATGTGAGATTAATCCTTCATCAAGTGGTCAGCACAAGTGGATCCTAATAGCCACAAATTATTTCACCAAGTGGATAGAGGTAGTCCCCACAAGGAATGCCACTCACCAAGTCATCATGAAGTTTTTATATGAGAACATCTTTATCAGATTTGGTTGCCCAGTAAGGCTAGTGACTAATAATGCACCCGCTTTTAAAGTCGGGGCATTGGTTAACATGTGTGAGTCAATGGGAATTAAATTGGTGCATTCCACTTCCTATTATCCTCAAGGAAATGGCCTTGCTGAGTCATCCAATAAAATCCTAGTTAGAATCATCAAAAAACTATTGGAAAATAATCAGAAGAGCTGGGATTCTAAGCTAAAGTTTTCTCTATGGGATGAAAGAGTGATTGACAAAAAATCCATAGGGACTTCTCCTTTCAAGTTGGTTTATGGTACTGAGGCCATTTTTCCCATTCGGCTGATTCTACCAGTTGCAAAATTTTTAAGGAGGAACATGATGAACCAAATGACATGGTAAGGAGGATGCTTGATTTGGTTGAGTTACAACAAGTCAGAGAATAGGTGGTGGAGAAGTCAGAAGCTCACCAAAAGAAGATTAAAATTATTTTTGACAAGAAGGCAAAGGTGGAGAATTTTCAAGTTGGAGACTGAGTTCTGAAATGGGATGCTGTTAGGAAGGACAGGGGAAAGCATGGTAAATTTGACTCTCTATGGATAGGCCCTTTTGTGATAGCTCAAGTGCAATAGAACAACACTTTCAAACTACAAAATCTGGAAGGCAAGGAGGTGTTTTATGGCCCAGTTAATGGGTGATTTATGCAACTTTATGTTATCTAAGGCTTTAAAGCCTTATTATTGTAAAATATTATCTGTTATTTTTGTTTTTGCAAAATAAACTCCATGCCCAATGGAACAGTACAAGATAGGTTTAATTCTTATTTTTCAGGAAAGGAATTTGGTCTAGGGTTCTTGGGACCTCACAGGAAGGTTCCCATCCCCGAGTAGGAGACGTATGTTATCTCGTAAATAAATTAGTATTCAATAGGTCAAATTCAGAAGAAAAAAAAATTATTTTTGCATAGTGAAGAAGATTTCAAGGCACATAAAGAAATATTTTGGTATGTTTAACAAAGTTGGAATGCCTTGTGCTCTGTTTTTCCATAATAAAAAAATCAAAGTTTAGCTTTCGGTGGCTTAGGTGAACTTCTCAACAGTTCATCAGCCACCAAAAAGCCCAACTTTTGACAGCTTAAAATTTTGATCCAGGAATACATTAACCACCGAAAGTTCATTGACTCCGTTTTTTAATAAATTTTTTAAGAAAAGATTTCGGTGGCTTAGGAGAACTTCTCAATAGTTCATTAGCCACCGAAAATCCCAGCTTTTGGCAGTTGAAAACTGGATCCAATATTACCTTAACCACCGAAATCTCCAAAAGAAGAAAACGGTTAGTACAACCATCAAAATCAACCACCGTCAACATGAGGAGCGCCACTATTGAGCACTTAATCGTCGAAAAGACTAGGACTGTGAAAAATCATGAGCTGGTAAAGAAGAGGTCATTATGAAACTTAAGTGATTGACAAAAGACCCAAACCCTAGCTACCCTCCACCTGTCCCGTGACTGCATCTGAACCACCACAAAGCGTTAAGTCCCAGTTAAAATGATCACTGCATTGGCCATCTCACGGATCTCATCAGAACTTACTGGTCCCCCTGCTTAAGTACTAATAACTGATCGACCCCTCAAAATCAACACCCTCTCCTTAGTCCACTCCACATTTTCCTACATGCATCCTCACTGATCCAAGCCCTTCCTGAATCCAGCATGGTAATCTCATTCCCCAAGGTTTGAAATTTTGATTTTGTAGGTACAAGAAGAGGAGTCCATAAATGAAGAAAGGAGGAGGACCTACCCTCAGACAGGAATTGGGGGAAATTAGCTATCTCGAGTCACACCCAAAGATAGGCCAATTCTTCAAAGATGTAGGTTGTTACAGGTTCTGTGAGAAAATTCAAGGATCCCACCAGCAAGTGACAGAAGCCTTTTCTCTCTCTTTTGATGGCTCAAACACATTGATAGGTAGAGAAGAGTTCCAGGTTGATGAGGCCCTAATAGCAGAAGTATCAGAACTCCCAAGGACTATGGAGAAATGGTTCAAAACCACCATCACGAAGGATGTGGAATTTAGGTCTTACTTGAAGCTTGAGCACAAGAATGTAGTATGGAATAAAAGCATCCCTTCAAATTGGCTTGAGGAGAAGTGGCAACAGTTGTTGAAAGAAATCCTGGTTTATATAACTTTTGAAGGTAGGTATAATAGGGTGATGATATACCACTTTGAATTGATGAAACATTTCACTGGAAGGAGCCCACTGAACCTGAATTTCTACCTACACAAGATCCTGACCAAGATGGCCCATCAGATCAAAGCCCAACCCACCAAAATTGCAGGTAGGCTATCCCATCATGACCTGATAAAGCTCATTGTCCAAGAATTGGTGCAAAGAAGAAACATAGCATTGACATACTTCTTATTTTGGAATGAGTTTGAGACAGTATTGCAACCAGAAGAAAAAGGAAAGTCTCCTTCAAAGAAGTCCACCACTCCTAGAAGTGGTAAGAGGAAGAGGAGGGCCATCTCTCTAGTGGCAGTGGATCAAGCCTCTCCATCTTCTAAGACCAACAAATCCAAGAGAAATATGGATTTCAGTGGAAAGGAGGATGAGGCTCCAGCACAAGGTAAAAATATACTCAACCTATCTTACTCAGAATCTAAAGAAGAAGAGGAGCAAGAAGTTGACCTAACAAAGCAGGTTGCAGCAGAACATGAGGAGTTTCCCTCACCTACACCAAGGGAGGGTCAAGATGAACCAATGGCAGAGGCTTCCTCTAGAAAACCTGGGTCCTAGAGAATTAACCAACTATTAGGGAAAGTATATGAACTAGAGGTCTTAGAGAGAGAAATCAAAAGAACTAATGCAAGACTAACCAAGAAAAATACTGAATTGCATAGTTCTCTTCTAGAAATGAGAGGGATGTATATCCTATTGCAAAAAAGAAATATGAGATTAATGAAGGAAAACTCCAGGCTCTACAAGATGATTAGACTGGCGAGGTTGCAGAAGAAAAATTCAAACCCTAACTCTCAAGCTCACCTTGCGCTAAAAACCCTAGCAGAGGCAGCAATAAGCCTTTAGGATCCGGAGGAAACCCATTATACTGCTGCTATTCCAAACCCTATGCATGTTGAAGAAGTGCCAGAAGGTCAGAAGTAAAGCTGGAAAAGGTTGATTAAAAGACTAATTAAATTTTGCAGAAACAGATCTTTCGGTGGCTTAGGAGAACGTAGCAGCTGTTCATTAGCCACTGAAAGCAGAGCTTTTGGAAGCTTACAGACCTAGAATTTTGTTTTCTTAGCCACCGAAAGCATAGAACAATGCATAAAGACATGCTTTCACACAGAACCAATTTTGATTGATCCAAACACCTCAAGGATGAATTATGAAGTTGAAAATTATTTAAAGGCACTAGTAGATTGGGTCTGTTCCAGTTTTGAAGGTGCCAGCGAGGTGAAATGGGTCACAAACCCTACCTACTTTTGACAAGCCATGACTTATCTGTCAGATAATAGGGCCTAGTTCTACTTCAGTGATCATTGCAGTTATTAAAGAGTTCAAGGAGTGAACAAGTATTAAAATTAGATAGATTATCCCTTAAGTTAGGGTTTTTGACCTAATTTTTGCAAAAACAGTTATGTTATCTATTTTTAGTGAATTCGATCCAACTTTTCAGGCTCTGAAATAAATTTTGTAAAGGCTATAAATCCTAGGACTAATGTTGAAGCAAGGGTTCAACTTCAAATACTTTTAGACCCTTATTTCTATCAAGCTTCTCATGTTATTCATCATTTAATATAAGCTCTTTTTCCATTATATGTTCAGGTTCCATCTCTTTTATGTTCTGTACTTGTGCTTGGATGTCTGATTCAGGTTTATTCTTTTTATCTAATACTAGATAGTTGTCATCCTATCTATGTGTTGATGAGTTGAATTGCAAGTATCTTTCCTTGTTATTATTAGCCATTCATGTGTGATTGATTTATATATGAATCTGCCAGCATAGTGAGTTCTCCATTTTTTCACCTTATTATCAACCCTCTGAACATTGATAGTTAGAAGCCTTATCTTTTTTATTTAGTTTTATGCATGTCTTGAGTGAGTGAGGTATTATAGGTCATCTGACTTGATCCATTTAGTAAACCATTGAAGAAACATTGAAGTTACTAGGCATCCTTGAGCTACAACCTAGAGGAGTTTCCTAGAGAGCTAACAAGTCTTTTTCATCAAGCGAGCCTAAGACCCCTAGATGTCAAGGTTTTTTGTTTAGATAAGTCACGCGTATCAAAGCATGCTTTCTCGATTTGTTTTGTGATCATGGAAAATCTTCCACCTCATAATTTGTTAAGATTTTGTACGTTCGAGTTTTATTCCCATGACGTAGCTAATTTTTGCGCTCTGTTTCGAGATTCATCTCAGGATCAAATTGAACTATAAATATAACTTCGATAGAGGAGAAAAGGGGTTCGACATTCACTTTGGAAGCCTCTGTGCTTGGTTTTGTAGCCCTGAAATTTTCTTGGAAGCATTTAATGTTGAAGTATGTTCTGAGTGTTTGAGATTCATCATAGTGTTCAATGTTCAGCCTGTGCTCTCCCATATGCTCCATTTCCATATATGTGTGAAGTTTTATAGGTTTTTTAGTTGTATGCAAGGAATTCGTTCTCTGTTAAGCGCTCCTTTCATCAAAAATCGTATTTGGTATGTGTTTATGATGAATGTCATGGAATTCATCCTCTGCTAGGCGCTCCATTTCAGTTATCATCCCTTATTGTTGCGTCTGCTAAAGGTGTTTCAAGAGATTCATCCACATATATGTGCCTCTTGTTTCACTGGGACTCTTCTGATTTCCTTTGCCATCTCTTAAAGTTATTTGACTGAATGTTATTGCTCACGTTTCCTCAGATTGTGAAGGACAATCACCTATCATTATTTTTGTAAGCCCTTGAATGTTTCAGGCTTCAACTCCATTTCCCAATGGTGTTTTCTGTTTGTCTATCTTCCACTCTTCGAAATACCAACAATATGTTCTCATCAGAAATCTATCCTTTTGAATGCTTGCTGCAAGACATATGTGTATGTGAATGGTCCTTGTGACATTGAGATATCCCTCTCTAGTTGTATAGGCTTGAATACAGCCTAAAGTTGGTTTGAAATGGTTACCCCAGTGATTTCCTACTCACAACCATAGGCCCAATTACCGGGTGATAACATTTCCCATTAATACGATGCAACAAGTGAAAGAATAGTTCTTATTTTGTTCATCTTAGCAACTGGAGAAAAAGTTTCAATATAATTTATACCTTCTTGTTGAGAGAATCATTTTTCTATTAACCAAGCTTTATGTTTTTCAATCTATCTATTAGCAATAAACTTTGTTTTATATATCCACTTACATCCAACTAAGTTCTTTCTGTGAGGAAGGTGAGGAAGGGGAACGTGTCATGTTCCTAATTTCTACTATGGTGTTTTGGCCCAAGTCACCTAGGCAATTTTATTGAAGAAATATCTAGTAGATTCCAAAGGTTGGAAAATTTTCCTAAGAGGCCACATGAAGAAGTAAAATTCCCAAATTCGAGTTCCCATGGAAAATACTAATTTTGGAATTATTTAGATAGCTTATGCACAAGTTTATTTTCTAATGTTGGCCTAAAAATCAAGAAAATATTATTTGTAGATAATAAAGGTTCAAAGGGCACCCAAGGAATTGGTTGAATACGATAAGAATGTGGACAAACTTGAAAAAAAACTGTGGACAAAGTTGGTTGGAAAATTGAAGAAGTGGCAAAATATTAAATATTTCCAACTGGCAAGTTGGTGGGGTTCCTTAAAAGACGAAAATGACTTAGAGAGCACATTAGACCACTTGTGTAGCATTGGTGGATTGGAACCTTGTCCACATGTCTATGAGAATAATTTCGAGTTGGACCTCTTGAGCATTAATTATTTGTTGATGCATGAGTTTGGAGTGCATTGTCTCAGTCCAAACCAAGTATTTGGTCCTTGTACTGGAGAATGGTGCACTAAATTAAGGGAAGAAGTGGTAAAGGAGGTTAGCATGAACAGTTTTGGAGGTAGTGGGACAATTATGGGCCATTAATAACTACTTCATGCATGGTTGATAGTTTTGGGTTGTTCTGTGATATTTTCCCATGGTATTGGCTAAGTGGGAAAACTTGGTCAAAGTGCATTAAGGAGCATGGTTTTCACTTACCCATGGTATTATTCCATGGTAATGGAGGTCTCTAAAATATTAAAGGTAGCATCAATACAAACTATAAAGGGTTATCTTGTTGTTCATTCAAAATAAAATGAGTTGCTTATGCTATTGAATGCATGGGAGATGTGCCCCTCGCAAATATATGAGGGTGATGGGCCCCTCACTTATTGATTGAGGAGTGAAGAATAAACCTTCATTCACTGAGTTTTTGAATACATTTTTATAGTAGTATCCACTATAATTGTATTGGTGGTGAAAAATCATATTCCACGATTTTGATAATATTGCATTTCTATGTCATTTTTTTATGATATTGTGAAGCATTTTTAGTTGTAGAAGAGACATTGGCCACCTAGGATGTAGTAAGCGATATATAATATTTTTTAATATCTTCAGCGTCACCATAAAAAATATTCAAATTTTGGTCTGCAATTTTTGAATTCATGTTCAAATTTTGATTTCCCTATGCTCAATGTGCCACCAATTTTGACCAGCTTTGATGAAAATTCTATATCTTAACCTCTGTATGTCCAGTTAAAATTACGTAAGTTTACGTAGGTATATAGGAAAAATTGAACCCCACCCTACATTCATATATAAATTTTGGAGCCTTTACTAGTGTTTGAGTCAAGTTCAAAACAAGGAAACTACTTAGTCCTGAATTGGGAAATCTCACTTTTGGAGCCCCAATTGACCAAAATGAACTCTACAATTTTTTCCAAATATTCCTACTACAGACCCTACCATAACATAGAACAGAGACCTATTTTTAAACCCTTCCTTGAGTTCCATATCCTTCTACCTGCTCGGAACTCAATTTTTAGTGTCTTACTTGTCTCACACACAAAAAGTGTCAAGTTGAGCCAATGCCAAGGATCTAGTTTGCATATTCTAGTGTACCAAGGTAACCTTGGAGTAGACTTTAGAAGTATCTAATTTTGAAACATCAATAGTCCCAGTACATTGTGCAAATGATTCTTCATCTAGTGTAGCCCCTGTTACCATCATTACACAAGTATTTTAGTTAGTGGTCCTAAATTCCTAGTTGGGATCACTATAGTGGTATCAGAGATTAGCCACTTTGGTTGAGTTTCAATTTGGAGTGACTAGATTTTGATTTGGGTACATCATAGAACAAGATTCCAAGCCTCTGTTCTTTATTAATGATTCATACTCAATTTGCATGGATTTCACCTATTCATGGTTATTTTGGATTGAGAATAGATAGAGAGATCATATGTGGCCAAAAATGTAGTCATAAGAGTAAAGCCAGATCTAGTTCTACAAGTATTGGAAGGATTTCCAATCTCAAAACCTATAGATTCAAGAGTTTTCCAATCCCAAGCAGAAATAGAAGTAGTGGTAGGACCCATATTATTTTCTTCAAAAGATTCGGGCGGAGCACTTGAAGAACAGGGTGAACTAGGATCAATAATAGGCACAAAAGGAGAGGAAGGAGTAACAAAAATAAGAGTAATAGAAGATGTAGGAACATTCAAGGTGACATGAGGCTCAACAGACTCATGAGGAGGAGAGACTTCATCAAATTGAACATATTTCCTAATAATGACACATTGGGTAGAGGGATCAAACAACCTATACACTTTAGAATCCTCACAATAACCTATGAAAATACATTTGTGATACTTTCATTCTAACGTTTTCCTTTTTTCATCCAAGATATGAGCCCAACATTCACTACCAAATACCTTAAAATTATTGATATCGGGTTTTTTTCCATTCCATTATTCCTTAGGAGTAACCTTCAAAACTAAATTAGTAGAAATTCTATTCAAGATATAGTTAGCACAACAAATAGTGTCAGCCCAAAAACATTTATGTAATCCCTTAGAATAAAGAATACATATAGTTATTTCAACCAAATTTCTATTCTTTCTTTCAACTACCATGATTTGTTGAGTTCTATAAGGAATAGTATTTTGATGTTGAATATCATGCTTAGATAAATATGCATTAAATTCGTTTTTGTTGAATTCCCCGCATTATCAGTTCTGAAAGTCTTAATACTTTTACTATATTCATTCTCAACCATGGATTTAAATTTTTGAAAATACCAAAGCTTTCACTTATATGTTTCAAAAAATAAACCCAAGGTTTGTGACTATAATCATCATTAAAAGTAAGAAAATAGATTGCATCAGACAAAGGAGTTCCAAGAGGACCACAAATATTAGTATGAATTAGTTGCAATGGTTCTTTTACACACCAAGATTTATCTTTATCAAACATTTCCGTATGATGTTTACCAATAACACAACCTCCATAAACACCTTTAGTTGAAGAAATTGAAGGTAATCCATGTATCATCCTATACATCATTTGCATTTTTCTATAATTCAAGTGATCTAATCTTTCATGCAATAATTTGCTTAGTTCATCATCGTGAAAAACATAGGAATAAAAGGGTTGGTTTTTATTTGAATTATGTAACAAATATTAAATAAATACTAAGTAAAATTAGTTAACTAGTATCCGAAATGGTGTGACCTTTCATTGTACACACTCAAGCCTATAAAGGCCAGTACCAATTGTAATATTCATCATCATCAATATATATCATTAATTATTATTTAATATGGATTTCATGTCCTGAAGCCAATTGCTTCATTTGGTATCAGAGTAGCAAACCTTCCTCTCGTGCAACCATCCTTCCTCTTGCGCAACCAACCTTCCTCTCGCAGCCATCTTCCTCTCAATCTTCATCTCCACCTCGCGCTCCTCTACGTATTGTATCCTTCCTGCACATCTTCCTCCACGCTCCCCCCTCCTCACCCCTCTCCTTCCCTGTCGCTTTCCCCTTCTGCGCATCCTCCCACCCACCATTCTGCGCATCCCCTACCAGCTTGCTCCACGCTGACCCCTCCACCCTACCAGCCTACTCCACGCTGACCCCTCCATCCTCCCACCTGCCTCCACCTTCACACCACCTCCTTCATCCACCACGCGCCTCCACCTTCACGCCACCTCCTTCATCCATCTGCCCTTCTCCACACCACACCATTCACTTCACACCCTTTTCTTCCCCGGCGCTGCCTCCACGCGCCATCGCTCCCATCTACCTCCACGACCTGCAACAAGAAAAAAAACAAAACCAATTTTAAAATAATATTATATAATAATAAAATTATTATTTCAATATTTATTTTTATAAACTATATAAAAATTAAATATTATATAATAATAATAATACTATTACAATATTTATTTAAAAAAATAACTATATACAAATTATTATATAGTTTATAAAAAAACATATAATAATATTAATATTAATTAATTAATATATTATTATTCAAAAATTCATCCTCCTAAGCCAAAATTGTGTCTAATTATTCACCACCACACCTCAGAAGCATGACAACGGAGTTAAAAGCCCAAATTGAAAAATTGGAGAAGGATTTCAATGATCGCATTATTAAGAGTCAAGAAGATTTAAAGGAAGAAATAAAAAATTGCAATACAAAGCTGAAAAATGAAATCTGAGAGGAAGTTGTTTCAGTGTTAGATAGAAGGCTAGATGACAAATTGGATGGGATGAAGGAAAAACAAGACCAAATGAACGACAAGCTAAATACTCTCATGGGGATGATGGACAAGAAAAAGACAAAAGATCTCCACAAACAAAAAGACGATTCAAATATTGCGTGTACTTCAGCCAACAATTCAGGATCACCACCACGCAACAAGACAAGAAGGAATCAGCGTTATGTAGTATATCACCCCAAAGAAAAAATAGAAATGTCAAAGTTCAATGGAAATGATGAACAATGCGTAGCGTGGTTAAATAAAGCAAAATAATACTCTGATATCTATAACATCACAATAGATATAGAAAAGGTGAAGTATGCATCTATGCATCTTGAAAACCATGCCTATAACTGGTATATGTGGTGGAAGAGTGAAAACTTCACATACAAATGGAATTTGTTCAAAAATGATTTCCTCAAAAGGTTTCAAGGAATCAATGAAGATGAATTTTTCTCGAAGCTTACTAGGTTACAGCAAAAAGGAAACGTTGAATAATTCACACACCAATGGGAATCACTCGCTACCAGAGTATTTGGGTTAACAGACAAACACCGACTAGAAACTTACGTGGGAGGACTAAATCCTTACATACAAAAAGAGTTTAAAATGCATGACATAGAAAATGTTGAAGCAGCAAGATAAAAGCAAAAGCAAACGAGGCTAAGTTTGACAACTTCCAAATGTACAAAGGGAAGTCATATTCATAGAGAAACATCGAGACGACTCCAGAGGCCAATACAAACAAATACATCCCCCCACCTAGAAGGGACGGCAGGAAGAACCTCGAAAATCAAAGAATGAGGGAAGGAAAATGTCGACAATGTGGAGACAAATGGAATCGTAAACATAGGTGTCGCCCTGAGGACATCTCAAATAAATTATGTACTTGTGAAGTAGAGAAGAATAGTGAATCAGAAAAAGAAGAAGAAGAAGACGAAGAAGAAGATGAAGAGGAGGCGACCACAAATATGGAATCTAGAAGTGACGAGACCCCCAAAATCTCCCTAGCAGCCATGATAGCCATTAGTCAACCACAGACTCTCAAGTTAAAAGGACATATAAAAAATGAAAATGTTACAGTGCTAGTGGACACCGGAAGCACTCACAAATTTCTTGATATAAGATTTGCCAGAAAACTCAAATTGTTTGTACATCCCGTTCTGGACATGAAAGTGATGGTCGCAGATGGAAAGAAAATCGAAAAAGTCAGAAAATGTCACAAAGTGAAACTCCAAATTCAGGATTTCAAATTGGAATCAGAACTATACACATTACCGTTAAGTGGAGTGGATATCGTTCTAGGAGTCCAATGGTTACAAACATTGGGAACATACTCTGCTAATCGCCAAAAACACTTTATCAAGTTTAAATGGAAAGGAAAAAATTATAAACTACATGGTTTCCAACCACCGGACACACAAGTAGTTTCATCTCAACAGATGGAGAAGCTCATTCGAAAAGGAGCATCAACATATGTGATCCAATGCCATCAAATGGAAGGAAAAGAATGCGAATAGAACAAGCTCAAAGAAGAAATCCAAAAATTACTCCAGATACATAAACAAATATTTGAAGACTTATCGATGCATCTACCACCCGAAAGAAGTATAGAACACATAATCAAGGTTAAACCTTATCGGTATCCCCACCATCACAAAATGGAAATAGAAAGGTTAGTCCAAGACTTATTGAAGTGTGGTGTCATCACCAAGAGCAGAAGCCCATATGCAGCTCCAGTCGTGTTAGTACGAAAGAAGGACGGATCATTCAGGCTATGCATTGATTATCGAGGATTAAACAAAATAACAATTAAAAAAAATTTCCAATTCCCTTCATCGACGATATGTTGGATGAACTTCATGACGCAAAGTATTTTTCAAAACTTGATTTAAGGTCAGGGTCTAATTATAAGATATCACAAAGACTACTTTCCAAACTCATGAAGGACATTATGAATTCAAATTCATGCCTTTTGGGTTAACTAATGCCCCTGCCACATTCCAAGCAACTATGAATGAACTATTTCAGCCCTACTTAAGGAAATTTCTGTTAGTATTCTTCGATGACATCCTTATATATAGAAAGACATGGAAAGAACATTTGAAGCAACTAGAAAAGGTTCTATCTCTTTTGAAGGAAAACCAATTCTATGCAAAGAAGTCAAAATGCACGTTTGGGAAGCAAGAAGTAGAGTATCTCGGTCATATAATATCACAGGAAGGAGTCAAGGTGGACCCAAGAAAGATCCAATCGATGAAGGAGTGGACCCAACCCAAGAATGTTTCAAAATTACGAGGATTTTTGGGATTAACATGTTACTATCGAAGATTCATCAAGAACTATGCACATGTCACTACTCCGCTAACAAATCTTCTAAAAAGGAATTCCTTTATATGGGATGATTAAGCAAGAAAATGCTTTGAAATGTTGAAACAAATTATGTCTTCAACTCCCATTTTGGAAACACCTGATTTTTCAAAACCATTTGTAATTGAATGTGATGCTTCAGGGTTTGGGATAGGAGCCGTGCTAATGCGAGAAGTTCATCCAATCGCTTTTGAAAGCACGAAATTGAACAAAAGAGAATTCTTGCATTCTACCTACAACAAGGAAATGCTTGCCATCATGCATGTGTTAACTAAATGGAGACAATATATATTGGGAAGCAAGTTCCTAATCCAAACAGACCATAATAGTCTACAACACTTATTACAGCAAAAGACGTTAACTACTAAACAACTAAAGTGGATCGAAAAGATCTCTGCCTTTGATATGAACATTTTACATAAAAAGGGGAAGGACAATGTAGTAGCTGACGCCCTATCAAGGAAAGATGAAGAGGTACAAGTATATGCCGTATCAATGGTAATCCCAGAATTTTTGGATGAAATTTGAACCAAATATGCTAAGAATGCACAGGTTTGCTCCATAATTGAAAACATAAATCAATATCCAAAGTTTGAATGGAAGAATGGCCTCTTATGGTACAAAGGATGAATCTACTTAAGTGCAAACTCTAAGTTTAAAACCAAGGTATGTAAAGAATCACATGACTGCCCCATCGCGGGACATGTAGGATTTTATAAAACCTACTATAATGCAAGAAAATCATTCTTCTGGAAGGGTATGAATACCAACATTCACAAGTATGTTGCAGAGTGTGACACCTGTCAGATAAATAAAGCAAACAATATCTCAAGCCCCGAGTTACTCCATCCATTGCATATTCCAAACCAGAAGTGGGAGGAAATTTCTATGGATTTTATTGAAGGTCTACCCATATCAGACGGGAAAGACAAAATACTAGTAGTAGTAGACAGGTTAACCAAATATGCACATTTTATAGGAGTAAAGAGAACTGATTCTGCAAAGGAAACCACAGAATCCTTCTGTAAAAATATCTACAAGTTACATGGATTCCCCAAGATTATCGTGAGTGATATGGATGCCAAATTTAAAGGTAATTTTTGGAGAGAATTCTACAAGCAAATTGTAATGACACTTAACATGAGCTCATCTTACCATCCTCAGACAGATGGCCAGGCAGAAGTCATCAACAAATGCTTAGAGACCTACCTTCTTTGCTTTGTAACTGACAAACAAAATAAATGGGTTCAATGGTTACATCTTGCAGAATGGTGGTATAATTCTACTTATCATAGATCAGCAAAAATTACACCTTTTCAAGCCCTCTATGGATATGCACCCCCAAAATTGAAGGATATCATTACCAACCAAGCAAGGGTTGCCTCAGTAAAAGACCATTTAGAAGAAAATCAAAAGGTTGTACAAATACTTAAAGAGAATCTAAACACCGCAAGGAATATAATGAAGCAACAAGCAGATCGACATCGAACAGAAAGAGAATTTGAAATTGGAGATTGGGTATTTGTACGATTACAACCCTATAAACAATTGTCACTAAAAAAAAGCGGAAAGAATAAATTAGCTCCACGATTTTATGGCCCATATCAAATCAATAAGAAGATCAGCCACATGGCATATGCATTGGAACTACCAAAATCAAGTCGTGTCCACAATGTCTTCCATGTTTCATGCTTAAAAAGGATGATAGGTCAACACCAACAGGCACAAACACTACTTCCCATGTTGGATGATGAAGGAAGAATTATTTTTGAACCAGAATATATCGTTACTACCAGAGAAAGAATATTAAGGACGAGAGTAATTTAAGAGTACCTTGTAAAATGGAAAAACTCCCGGAGGAAGATGCCACATGGGAATCTGAACAATTCTAACAACTACATCTTTCTCTAACACAGCTTTGAGGACAAAGCTCCCTTAAAGGGAGTGGCAATGTAACAAATATTAAATAAATACTAAGTAAAATTAGTTAACTAGTATCCGAAAGGGTGTGACCTTTCGTTGTACACACTCAAGCCTATAAAGGCCAGTACCAATTGTAATATTCATAATCATCAATATATATCATTAATTATTATTTAATATGGATTTCGTGTCCTGAAGCCAATTGCTTCAAATTAAAACCAATAAACCAATATAATCTAGCATTATAATCAACATAACTAGAATAAACAATTTAAAGTTTTCTTTGTTACCTTTTAACACATACTTATTAGGCCAGGCTTCAAATTTACAATCTTTTTAACATGCACAATAAATATAAAACAACTTGATGGGCATTTCTTAAACATGAAACACATATTCTAAAGTACCATTGGGAACATTAACATTACCATCTCCTAAAACTAAAATATGATTACCATCGCTTATAGATACTTTCTATTGTGTGTGATTTTTAGTGCCATAAGGATTAAATAAAGAAATGAAACTAGTCAAGTGATTAGATGCACTAAATCCATTATCCATTCCACATTAGAATAATAATTACTTGATTGAACATAATAGGTACACAAGGACACTGATTGTCCTTCAGAAAACTTCTTCTTTTCTTTCATAATTTCACATCTCCGTTTAAAGCAAATTTTTTCATGGTCATTGGTTTTTGCACAATACTTACAAGGATTAAACACTTTCTTTTTGTTAGAAACCATGTTATAAACATTAGAAGCATCATCAATATAACTTGAACTTTGATTATGTGGTTTAGAATTTTTATTAAAATTCGTATTGGGATTATTTTTACTATGCACCATTAGATGTTTAATTTTAGACAATTGAACACTAGCAATTAATCTATATTGCTCATTTATCAAACCTTTATAAATCTCTTCAAAAGAGGATTTGTGAGTACCCTTTGACATTTCAATTTCCCTATACCTAGTTTGGATGGACATATCAAAGCATGAAGGTAATTTTTGTTTTACAAGAATAGTTAGAGCATTGTTATTCTTCTTGTAATATTTTACACAATTATTTAATTTTTCATTATAAATTTTAATTTCAATAAGAAATGACTCTATTATATAAACATATTTTAGGGTCTAACTCATGGATTTACTTTTCAAGATAGTGGGAAGAAACATCATCACTTTTATCAAATAAACGGTTAGATTTTTCTATACCTCAACCTCAATGTGTACCTATAAGCGATCTGAAACAATTTGTCCAATGATTACATTCATCTTCCCATATTGCCAACTATTTTGCATTTGTTGGTTTGGCTATATCACCTTTAATTAACCTCCATAAGTTCTTACTCCTAAGCATGTCAATCATCTTTCTCTTCCATGAGAGATAGTTAGAACCAACTAATGCGGGAATAGAAACAACTTCTGAAGTCACGGTGATAAAATTCTAAGCCAAAAATGCAAAAATATAATTGTCGCATTGAGATGAAAAGAGATGTAAAATTATAATTTTCTTACCAATGTTGAAACCTTTATGTAAGTAACTAATGTATCTGCGCCTCCTCTGCACTCAACAACAAATAGAAATTGTCGAAAGAAAACAAATCATCAAAAACAGTGCCGCATGCAGGTTGGCTTAAGATAGGGCGTGTATACGTGATGTAGCAGTGTATAGGGTGTGTATGACTATTAAAATCAGGAAAACCTGTAGAAAAATCATTGAAACTATTGTTGAATGCGTCTAGACAAAAAGTTACAATAACCTGAAACCAAACACTCAGATCTGCAATCCAAAAGATAATCTTTAATTCTATATTAGTATACAATATATTTCAATTCAAAACTACAAAATTAAATCAAGAAAAAGTTGAAATTTTCTCAAAATTAATGGTTGAAGTTAGTCTTTGAAAAAAAATTCAAATATGTAGAAAAAAACCTACATCTAGAAAATGACCACTTGGGTATTGTAGATCAGGTCACAAAAATACAAGATATGGAGTGCTCAAGTAAAAACATGAGACAAGAATATGACTACTGTCGAGATCAACCAAGTAGAGTTATCATGATTCACTAGAGAAGCAGGAAAGCCCATGCCAATCTTTTATCTAATAAATGTATCCCTTCTACAAAGTCAAGAGTTGGTGCATGTATTAGCTCTAGAATTACTATGGTTATCTAAGTAGTAAGGTACCATCAAAGAAACTATAACTTATTTAATGAGTCATCCATAGTTTCACAGTTTAATACACAGTCCAATAAAGGTCTCCTTACCTATATATATAACAATTAAGGATTCCCCACTTGTAAGTATGGACTACCATCATGTAAAGAACACTAAATATTAATAGGAAGTGACCACTTTTCATCCCATAGTGAGGTTTTATATTGCATAACCAGGTTGTCATATATGAGCTATAATTTCAAGAACTCGCATCCTTTGATACTAGTGATCTTAGAGTTACCATCCAAAGGGTATGGTTACACAAAGCTTTGAAGTAGAAAACATTATCAATTAAATATGGGACATATGAATTTTGATTCTAACATGTTTTATAAGCGTCTAATGTCTCTGGTAGCAAAAATATATCATTTCGCACTAATTTAAATAATAAACTCCCATAAGTTCCATCTATGTTTGCATGTGTGTATTCCATGGGGAGGAATCAAATATCAATAATGTCAAACACCCTCCTTGATGTTAAAAGAGATAAAAATTCAAACACTTTGCACTTTTTGTTTCGTCAACACAATTATCATTTATGGAATTTTTCTAATTGAAATGAAAATGTTTGTATTATTCTCATGCGACCGCATGTCATATTTCCTATATACCAAACATTTTTCATAAGAAATTTGAACCCATTTCCAAAAAGGAAATATTGAGGTGAAAGGCTAAAGTGGCCAATCCCCAAGTCATGTATCCATGTGTAAGCATGATAGATAAATAAATGGGAATATTCATGGCATTACTAATAGCCTCTTCCCTCTTACCCAATCTTGGTATAGAAGTCTTGAACTTATCCATATTGTCATGAACAGTGCTCAAGTAAGTTCTTGGACTTTTTATAGTGTCTTTTGCCACATTTTATCCTGAGACACTATATTGGTTGATCTTACCCATGTACTCTATTGTAGACATCCCTTTTTCCTTTGTGGTGTTGCATCTTGTGGAAATCCCTTCAAAAAATAATTTTTCCAAGACATATGTGACTTTCCTATATTAGACCTGTGTATTCACACAAATACGCTACTGTGTCCATTAAAATCCGCATATGCGCCTACAAGAAGGTAAAAAATAAATATATTCGAATTAAAAGTTATTTTCTGGATAGTTTCCACTTCAAGCCCATTCTTTAACTCCCCAAAACCCATAAATAACTTCCTCAACTAATTCTCACAAACAATCAGAGGGAAAAAAAGGAATTGAGGTTACATTTTTTTTTTCTTGAAAATAACCTATGTAATATCACAATCCTTTGGTCCCAGTCTGCAACATACATCACCTTAAGTGGAACTTTTTTATTTCCACCATTTTCCCCAATACTTTACTGTTCTAGTGATTTGTATTGAATTCCTTGAACATATTTCATGAGAAATCTTGAGTAATTTGGAGTGCTTGGAAGACAATGAGAGAAAGAACCTAGGATTTGGTTTCAAAGCAAAATCACATCAGGTTAAATTTATTCCATATACCTTCTTGTTAATGTTAATACATGATCAAACTCTTTTCCTCTCCAATTTCATGAGTTTACCTTTATATTAATGGTTATAACTCAACCCTCAATAAGTTTGTAAAACTGAAATTCAGTGAATTTTTAACTCTATATATTTTCCCAACTGCATACAGTGGTGGTGTGAAGACACAATCACGTATTAGTCTTGTACAATCCCCTTTATATATGTTTTCATTATTTTTCTTGAAATACAGAGGTTGCTTTAGGAAAAGTCTCGTATTTATAGTAAATATACGGGTCCTACTCTAATCAATAGCGTATACCCCAATTTTTAGTTTGGCCAAATCTTTCCAATTAGGATTGGTCTTGTTGGGTTGGAATATGACTAATTTGTGTTTAAATTTTTTTGTCAATATTCGTAATATTTTCAGAAAATGAAAAGCATACTTTTTATCATCTTTCGAGATGGTTTGAGTTCTTAGTGTATTTTTTCTATTGTTAAATTTCATACTCGTGTGACTCGCTTATTTGGCCCTTTTGGTGTTGATTGAGTTTCCAATACTATAGGAACTCATATATGTTCGGTTTCTCGTTTGAAGAAACAAAAATAAAATCAACCACTCATATATGTTCGGTTTCTCTTTTTTTGAAATTTTTAAGAGTAGAAGATCAACTACTTAATCAGTATTGGAGGATTCAAAATATTCCTTTGATCCCTTTTGAACCTCCACTACCTCCTCAAAGGCGTCGACTCAAAACAAGGGATTCTTTTGAACCTATCGGTGTTATTGACTTTCTAGGGGAGTCTGAGCCTATAAGGAACAACACTCTTGTACCGCACACTACCACGGTTGAAAATTTACAAACCAAAGGTTTTGTTAGACCTTTTGACTCACCTCTAACTAGATTAACCAGTCTCATTGTATTGTAGGTTCATCCTTTTTCCCAATTCAGTACAAGAGCTTATAGCATTACCAATGGTTTGATCATGGATAACTTAGGAGAAGGATTTGAGTACTTAGACACCTCTACATCCTCCATAGTGACAGGAGAGTTATCTCCTCCTCATGTTAGTGCTGAGTTGCATAACATAACTCAGGCTACTATTGCCCCAATTGTGACCTTAAGTTTGGTTTCTAGACCCATAGGGCCTTCAGTAACTCATCCTTTAAGTACCTCGTTTGTAAAACCTTCTGCTCTAGTACCTCTATACCTAACACATCTATGGAAGGACCATTAAGTGTGCCCCTTACATCTACTCCTTTGTTTTCAAGCATTGCTTTTAGTGAGAACAGTTTCATCTTATCAATTCAAGGTTTTCCTTGGTTTGGGACACATATTCCCCCATCAGTCCCTTATGTGAACCCTATGTCTTTCCAACCTACTAGGATTCTTTTGGGTTTCAACCCATTTACAGGATTTAATTTTCATTCAAGTAATTTTCAATCAACAGCTATACCTACTAGTAGTGATTATTTTTCACTATTTAGTTCAGGGGGGATACAAATATCACGTCAACTGGTTTTCCAGTTGGGGGAAATGTTTCTCAAGCCTAGTGGAATTGGACACAAGGCATGGGAGGGGGAATTCCTTTAGAATATAGGTGGAACCTCTTTCAAAATGTTATCCCTTCAAATGTAATGATTGGGGTCAACCCCAACCAGCCCTTTGGGAATCTTGGTGGGGTTTTTTTTCCCCATTAACCTACCCAACCCAATCCTTTTTCTACACAACCTAGATTACCATTTATGGCTACTTTGAATTTGCCAAAATGTTCCAAATCAATAAATGACCTAGTGAAACACCATTCAGCATGCCCTCCTTCCCCACTAAACTACCTTCATACATTCCTAAGTTCAAAGGAATAACTAGTGAAGACCCAGGGGAACATTTCATGACTTTTGATCTATGGTGTTCCCCAAATTCATTGAATGATGATTCGATTAGACTTAGGATTTTCCAAATAACCCTTATGGGGGTAGCAACAAAGTGGTATAGTGAGTTTCCATCAGCTACTTACATTCAATTCAATGATTTAACGACAATATTTCTCTTCATGTCTGGTATGATGTCGGTACATACTTGTAGTCTACTTTCAGGCATACCAAACCCACTCATATTTTGAACCACATCTAAGAGTGGAAAAGAAGGAAAAGGATTATTAAGTCCTACTGTACCTCGTGATTTTTTGTTAGAGTGGTTTTTGAAGTCATTCTTACCTAACAAAGATATTTCTACTTTGGGGGTTATTACCGAGGAAGAGGCCATTTTTAAGGCCCAACAGTTGGATTTGATTTATTTGCAATCTAGGATCATATATGAAATCAATATGGATGCCTTGCAGTAGAGCATTGATCCTACCAAGCCTTTCCCTAGACCACATGCAGATGCAATTGTTGGTTCAGTTGATAGTTATACTATGGAAGAACTTGCTAAACAAATCGATAAATTATATGTAAAACTCTTTGCAGGAGAAGCGTATAAGGTTGCTACTCTCCCTTCTCAAAATTATACTGTACATAATGTGCAGTCAACTCCAAAGGGTACTCAGCAAATCGATAAAAATAAAAATAACAATAAGGGCAAGAAAGGGGAGGAAATCCAAAACAATCCCAAACCGAATAACAATGCTGAGGGGGGCAAGAAAGAACGCATTAAGGTTAAGCTTCCTTGTAAAATTTTCAAGGGATATAACTTGGCACATCAATGCCCCTTAATCGAACATGCCCAGAAGCTCTTGTAGCATCAGCAACCTACTGTATTAAAAGATCCTTTCCCAAAAGGCCAAAATATGGCTTCTGGAAAATCCAATTTTTGTGCAGGGACCAAAGACACCTCATCATCTGATCAACCCTATATCAACATGGTATCTTCAAATACTTTGTTGACTACTCAAGCAAAAAATTTATAGCAATGAACCACCACCGGAGGAGAAAGAAAATCATGATCCGAAAAACTCTCTCCTTTAAGAGAATCCTACAGATCTTATGCGAAAGGTACCAAAAGGTGTATACAAAAGAACAACACAAAATCCTAAAGTTATGGTTTCTCTCAACTATTCCATAGTTGAATATTTGTCACAAACCCATTATACAATGTCTGCTTTGGAGGTCCTACAAAGTTTCCCTTCACAGCAGAATGCACTCCTAACTGCTTTAGGAAGCATTGACTCCTCAAATGAGTTTATGGAAAAGTTTGGTATGTCAAACATCAAGCCTCACCTACCCTACCATGTGGCCTTCCAAATTGTTGTATTTCATGGCTCTAAAACCATTAGAAAATGGTGGTTGATGAAGGAGCATCCACTTATGTCAGATTATTTCTTGTTGGAGAGCTCTAGGGTCTCACGAGTTAGTTCCTTCTACAACTTTACTTATCGTATTTTATGGAATATATTTTCAACCTCACATAATCCTTCCATATTTTGACATCTAGTTAGGAGGAAAAACGGTCTCGGTGGAAGTCGAATTAGTAGACATGCCTCTTGACTATAACATGTTGTTAGGTAGAAGTTGTACATATGCTATAAAGCCGATCCCTTCGTATGTATTCCAATTTTTTATCTTTCCCATGAAGGAAAGATCATTAAAATTGACCAATTGTATATACTTGAAACAATTCCCCAACTTCCACATATTCCAATATTCCACAAGTTTATTAGATGAATTTATTAATTGAGAGTTTAGGTGCAAGCATGTATCCATCCCTCATGGGAATTTTTAATAATATTGCTCCTATTATTTATATTAGTTCGACAAGTGTCAAGGATGTCAATAGTATATTTAGGGATTCTTTACAATATATACCTGATAGAACTAATCCTTGGATCTTGCCAACTCTAGATGAATTGGCAAAAGATCCCCAATATCGTCAACTGATGGTACCTCTATCCACAACAGAATTAGCTTAATAATCAAGCCATTCAAAGTACTGCTATGGACACGATCACAACTTCTCTAATCTCAGAGGATTTGGATTTGGATTATACGTCTGCATGAGCATTATATTTTTCACACCCTCTCAACTCTTTAGATATGGTGTTACCTACGGATGAATCCAGTCTAGAAGCTATGATAGGACTCGACAAACCTTGGGAAGATATGCACTATCGTTCCCACTTCCTTCTAGCTCTAGTGAGGATTGAAAATGAGGAATTTCATGTGAGACTCCCTGAAAACATATATTGTCCCATAAATCCTTCCGCAAAGCAGAGTATCCATACTAAAGGAAACATGGAAAATATTTCCAAAACTATACCAATCAACATTTCTAAGGAGCCGACTGTCATGGAAAACATTTTCATTGGTGAAAACTATTCAGAAGAGGAAATGTGTATCTATATTGAGTTGTTCAAGAAATTCCGTGACATTTTTTCTAGTCATACGAGGAGATACTAGGCATCAACCCATCAATTGTTGAACATGAAATCAAAACAAATCCAAACGCTAAACATGTTTGGCAAAAGTTACATCCATTGAATCCTAGGAAGGTAGCGGTTATTAAAGCCAAGTTTGAGAAAATATAAAGTCAAATTCATCTACCCTATCGCTATGATGGAATGGATTTCCAACCCTATTCCAATAGACAAAAACCGAGGTACTATTCGAGTTTGTATAGTTTTTCATGATCTAAATAAAGATTATCCCAAGGAAAACTACCCCACACCATTCATTGACCAAATTATAGATGTGTGTACTAGAATTGATATATTTTATTTTATGGATGTATTTTCAAGATATAACTAGATTCAGATTAAACCTGAAAACCAACATAAAATTGCTTTTATTTTTCCTCAGGGTACCTTTTCTTATAGGAATATGTCGTTCGTTCTGAAAAACATCGGATCTATGTTCCAACTTGCCATGAATTTCACTTTTCATGATATCAAACACATATTGTAGCCCTATCTAGATGATCTACTGGCTCGGCCTCGAAAGAGACAAAACCACCCTAGTCATTTACGACTTGTGTTTGAATGATGCAGACATTATAAAATTCGGTTGAATCCAAATTTTCTATGTATTTTATGTGTTGAATATTGATGATTACTAGGCTTCATTGTATCCAACAAAGGGACCATGGTTGATCCAATGAAAGTCGAGGCTATTGTAAATTTGCCTCCACCTCATACAATTTTCCAAGTTTGGAGTCTATAGGGAAAAGCTAATTTTCTTAGACACTTCATTGGAAACCACACTAATATCACCAACATATTCATTCATTTTCTTAAGAAGGATGTTCCATTTAGATGAGATGACTTGCTCAAGATTCTTTTGAAGCCGCTAAAAAGGAAATATTGATATCCCCTTTGCTTAGCCTACTAGATTATACAAGATATTTTCTCTTATATCAAGCCATGTCGAATTCTATAGTCTGTGTATTTTAGTTTAGGAAGACGACCAACTCCAAGACCATGTCCTCTATTATCTTAGTTGTGCGTTGTTAGGTCCTAACTTACAATATTTGCACATTTAGAAGTTAGCTTAGGAATCGTTTTATGTTGTCCAAAGACTTCATCATTACATCTTATTGTGAACTACTATAGTAGTTATGGACGTCAATCCATTTCAATTCATTTTGACCCAGCGGATAATAGGGGGAATTTTTTAAATGGATTGTCATATTGCAAGAATTTGATATGGAGTTTCAATATGCAAAATTGAAAAAATCCTCGGTGTTCGTTGAACTTATCTCAGTGTTTCCCTATGAAGAAAATCATATTGTTGAAGAAGACTCATTCCTTGATGTGCACATCTTTCTTATTTCTTTAGTTGATCCCTAGTACAGAAATATTTTGATATATCTCCAGACTTTGAAGTACCCTCCTACTTTTTTAAGAGATTATCAATGATGTTTGACCGTAATATAAAGAAATACCTCATCATTGGAGACTCCTTGTACCGAACAGGGGTAGATTCCATTACATCATTGTTTAAATCATGAAGAAGCAAGATTGTACTAAACGATTCCCATGTTGGAGCATCTGAGGGTCATTTTTCTAAGCTAGCAACAACTCAAAATATTTTGCACACCAGTTATTTTTAGCTGACCATCTTCAAATATTATATGGAAGCAATTAAACTGTGTCATCCTTGTTAGTTGTTTATCAAAAATATGCGAGCACACCCAGCTCAAATTTTCCCTGTTATTAGTGTAGGTCCTTTCACCAAGTGGGGGATTGATTTTATGACATGCAACATAGTTTCAGCTGGTGGGCACAAACAAATCATAGTTGTTGACTATTTTACCAAATGGGTAGAATTTATGCCTACAATAAAGGCTGACGGAGAAAACACAACTTATTTCATGTTCAATCAGATCATATCTAGGTTCGGTATTCCTAAAGAGATTGTCACTGACCATGGCAGATACTTTCAGAATCACATGATGACTCACTTAACATATATGTTGGGTTTTAAGTAGGAGCATTCATCTCCTCTCTATCCACAAGCGAATGGTCGGGTTGAAACAGTAAACAAAACACTCAAGACCATCCTCGAACCTATTGTTAATGCTAGCAAGTATAATTGTCATATCATGTTGTATCCTGATTTATGGGCTTACCAAGACATAGTTAAAACTGCTACAGGTTTTTCCTCATTCCAACTAATTCATGGGGTGGAACCTATAACACCGATTGAATTCAATATTCCTTTGTTGAATTTAGTTGTACAACTCCTACCAGATACTTCCACCATGAAAGAATGGTTAATGCATTTAGAGCATATCGATGAATAACGCCGAGATGATACCATAGAAAATGTGGCACATAAAAGAGAGTAAAGAACCAATATGACAAGTTTGTCTGACCTAGAGTCTTTTTCGAAGGTGATCTCGTGTTAGTCTATGACTAGGACAAGGAGCCATTGGGAGCAGATAAATTTACTTCTATGTGGTTTGGACCATGCATTGTTTCGATTCTCTTTGAAAAATTGGATTATAATTAACAAATTATGAAGGAAATAAGTTTCATGAGCCTAGAAATGGGCTCTATTTGAAGAAGTACTATTCTTATCTCATATACTTTTTCTTTTACATAGTGTATAGAATTAGGACTTTGTCTTGGTTGATCACTCATTTAGGTTTGTTGGTGTTATTTCAAATGTAGAGTAGGATTTTCATAGGATTTGTAGATTGTGCTAGTTGTATCATTTGATCCCTTTCTACAACTACATGGGTAGTTTATTCACCTATAGGTGAGTTGGTTGTATCAGGTGGAGCATTTTTGGGACCAGGCACCAATAATATGGCCGAGTATAGTGTTGTAATCGAGATTCTCAATGATGCTATCTTGAATGGTATCCTATAGTTGTAAGTCCATCTTGACTCATATTTAGTTGTTTCCTAGCTTAACAACGAGTATAGAACCTGTGACCTTTCCCTACTCTATCAGTATTTACGAATTCGATTACTTTAGAGACAATTTATTTATATTGCTTACATTCATATTCCAAGACATTGAAATGTAATAACTGATGTACACTCTAACTATGTGTTAGATTGGCATTTGCATCATTTGTTAAACGTATGACATCAACATACATACAACAAACATTTGTATCATATTGTAAATATAACCAAATAAAAACTTTTCTATATCAACCACAACAAAAAGATCATATGTATATATGTCAAGTTTATAAAAAGTAAATAAAAACAAAATCATTAAGTCGGATCATGTCCAAAATTTGGCCCTATAAGCATCATCTATGCAAATCACTTAATACATCTAGGGGTCACCTAAAACCTGACCTCTACAATAATACACAAATGTAGTGGCGTATCTCTTGAATAGCTTGACCCACCACGTGGGAACCCCTATAAATTGTCTCTGCATCACCTCAAGTAGCTCATCATGCTTGGTTTTGGGTATACCAACGGTCAACTGGGTCAGGTTTTCCCTGACTCTATCCATAGTGACTATAGCATCTATTGAATCCCCCTCTCATTTCTTACAGCTATAGCCTAGGAGTCCATTAGGATGAGTAGGTGCTTTGTCTACACAAACCAACTGCATGGATATGATTAGTCTTTACCCCCCAAAAAATTGTTTTGTATTTTAATTAAAATCAAAGAAAAGAAACTAAAAAATCAAATAATTTTGAAAACAAATTAAAAGAACACCAAGATGATACCATAGATTGACTTACCAATCGCACCAAGTGCGCCTCCTGGGGATAATACCATATCTAGGTCTCTACTAACATCTATTCCATGATATGGGTAGTCTTCGATGCCTTTCACTTGGCATTCCCACTAAGCAAAAAATTCATCATCATATGGGTTGCCAAATCGCCCACCCCCAATTCATAACATCAATTATGCCCATCTACTTATAGCAGGATCATGGAGACCATGAGTCTCTATGTACACTCGTGGAGTAGAAGCAATCACCATTTCAAAAAACAAGTTGTAAATAAGACTGCCATAACCAAAAGTTTTGAGTTTTCCTTTCTGACATGTCAATAATTGGGCTTGACAGATCCCAACAAGCATGTACACCAATAAAAAACTATAGGGTCCAAGCAATGAGTAGCGTAGAACATATGCACTCACGAAATTTGATGCGCAACTCTAATTCCGACGATCCTTTGAATGGTAAAAATAATGATTTTGAGACCCAAGTTCTCGATTCTCTTGATCGATATATGTGTACCAATATTTTCAGTGCCATCTACATAATGCATGGTTGTGCAATCATTGACAGTCCACCCACCAATATTTCAAGTTTTTAAACTCGGTACTTCTCCTCGGTGAGATAAACCGGTAAGGAAGTAAATATCACCAACCTCTATTTTTAGAGGTTGCACATCGATCATAAAACTTCCTCATTTGGGTCCCAATATTCCAAAAAACATTTGCAAGAGTCAATTTTGTGCCCTTATGTTCTTCACTTAAAAATATTTTAAAATCCCACACAATTAGAGAGCTTCCATGGCTTAATCATTTCTAACCACATCTTTGTCAAGAGCTTCATGCCCATGCTCTCTCCACTCTAGAACCATCCTGTATCAACAATTCCCAAAATTTATTCTCATTTTTCTCAAAAATCTTGTTCGTGGATGTATACGTGACTTCGTTTGAAGACAACCATGTATTTGTTTTGAATATGTGACTTCATCAAAGGAACATATACTCCTTCACGCATTTAGGGCTCCCAAAAACAAAAACAAAAAATGGAATAAAAACTGCATAAAAAAGGGTATGAAACAAAAGAGTGGCATGAAATATCTTACATGATGCTCACGAAATACAATTTGTTCAAGTACAGCTTCCGAATTTTGTTCCCAAAGGTTGAGGAATGCTTCTCTCAACTCCCAAAAACTAAATTTGAACAAATGAAATGGTTAATTCTATTCTTTAACTCGATTTTATAACTTTTCATATTTACCCACTTTTATATAGTTAACTTTTCATTTTTTCAAAATATAAACGAATGGGTCTTTTTGGAAAGATATTTTTGGTCTATCTTTTCAGGAAAATAATGTACTTTTGGAACTGATACTTTTTATAGCATGTGCGTAGTGTCTAAATTGAGATATAGGGTACGATATCCCTATTTTGGTGCATTTTCTCTTTGTATCCTATATGTTAGGCATGCCACATGATATCCTTATGAAATTATGTTTTACCCTTATTCTTTATAACATTATATCATGATTTCATGTTTAGAGCCTACCTGGTGCAAGACGGATCAACCACAGCCAACCCAACCAGCTCCTATAGGATCTGGGGGCTCCTACACTTAGCAGGATTACCAAATTTAGCCCCAGGCCAAATTCTGCTCTAAAATTACCTCCCTACAATTCTGCTTCCACAACAACTTTTATGCAACTCTGTTTCTACAACAGGATTTCCCACAACTCTATTTCCGCAACAGGATTTAGGCATGCGGGTTGTGGGATGCAGGATTCCCTACCTGTTGAATTATTGTAATTTCGAAGTGTATTTACCCCGATGTTCCTATCAGGAGAATAATGTGTATTTTATTGTACCCCGATTTTCCTATCGATAGAATCATTTCTATTTCAATGTACCCTGATGTTCCTATCGGGAGAACTACTAAGAGTCATGAGGAAGTCCCCTCCTTTGTAAGTTAGGGGGGAAAGTCCCCACAGTTGTGGGGCACTAGAGTCTCCCTAGATAATTTGACCTAGTCAAGTACACTGGGGCCATCATAGTTGAGTTAAATGTCAAGTGAATGAAAGAATATAAATAGAGGGAGGTGCTCCTCATTTGAGACATAGACACTCCCTTGTGCATAGCACATGGAGAGAGAGAGAGACATATCTGCTGTAGGAAGGCACACCTATTTTTGGGTCTTGTATTTTAATCTTTTATACATCTTATACAGTGAAATTTTTTGCTGGGTTTTCTTCCCCATGAGGGTTTCCCAGGATAAATCTTTGTGTTCTTTTTGTGTGGTTGTGCTTATCTATATTTTAGTGATCTTTTGGCTTATGGTTATGCTGTTATGATCCTAAATATTATAAGATATGATATAACCATACAAAATTAACATTATATCATAGCCACCCTGAAAGAAGTCATTGTGCAGCTTAAACAGTGTTACAACTACAGCTATTGAAGATTAGGGTTTCATGCTTGAAAACCCTAAAATACTAAAATATTAGTTTTGGTAGATTCACTATATCTAGAGATTGGATAAGGATCAAGCGCTGAAACTTTCACAGGCCAAAGAAAAATTCCTAATGTACCCTGTATAAAATTTTCAGCCTTCGATTCTCTATATTCTAGGAGATATGATTCCTTCAAGTTAGGGTTCCAACCTCTCCCAAGATTCAGCCTTAAATAGGTGACCTAGGGAGAATTTATATATCTCGGGCTAAAAAGGTCAAAATGAAATTTCACAAGATGTTCCAAAAATTGCATGAACTTTAATTTCTATGGTAAAAAATTCATACCCCGAAGTTTAACCAATGACACGTGGCAATTCGTACAAGTTCACTCTTCTGAACAGTCCTGAAATAAGACATCTTGGGAAAACAAACATAAGTCCCAATTGGTGAAACCAATTCTGTTCTAACCTGTAGTGTTTGAAATAGGACATGCAAGGCTACCTTAGTACGAAGTTTCAGACATAGAGGAGTAGTAATTTCAGATATACCACAGAAACAATATCAAGCATTCTTCAGAAGAAACTAAAGAAAACTAGGGCATCAGATATTTTGCAGTTCTGATCGCAGTTTTGGGAAAATGAGAATACTACTCAGCTCGCCTTGAGGAGATGCATTTTTCTATCCAATAAAATTTGAAATATACCTCAGTTTAAAAATTAGGGTTTCTCTGTCAAACCCTAAGTCTACCAGAAGCAGCAATCCAGAAAAGATTTCAAGTAGGCAAGAGATTGAAGCAATCTCACTGGTCAAAGAAGAAGTTGTTGATGCAGAAGGAGATGACGAAAAACAAACAAAGATAAGTATTTGAATTGTATTTTCTATGTATGTTGTTTATTACACATAATATAATGTTTTCATTAATGGCAGTATACTACTGATATGCATGTGATGGGTAAGTATCCCATGGTATTATACAACTCTCCATTGCTACTTATCTAGAATGAAACCTCTTTGCTGACATATTGGATTAGTGCACAATCTCAATGATGTCATGGTAGATATGGAAGCCATCTAGAAATTTTCTGTGATATATCGATGAATGTTGTATTGGTTAAATAGTTTCATGATGCATAAGAATTTGTCGTTATGCATATGTTCTATTAAATAGTTCTAACCATGCAACTGTTGCATTTCAATTATAGGAAAGGTCATGTACAACCACCTACAAGAAAATGAAGATGAGACTTGTTTCGAAGAACAAGTGATGACAATTCAATATTCACTCCAATAAACCTGCATATGAATCTCCACGGGTCAGAGACACCTTGACGGAAGAAAGAGCTTCAGAGAGCAATAGATCCACCTCGAAGGATGAAGACCACCTTGGGTACGAGAGATAACTCAAGATGAAGAAAAGTATGGAGAGAACTCCAAACCAAAGTAAAAGGCCTCGGACACACTCTATTTGTTTAAAACAGTTGGGTGACATCATTGATGCTAACTTTTCTGGCTATGGAAGAAGCTATGATCAAAGAGTAACCGTTTGATCATGGGGAATGATGTCTACTGTCACATGCCCCAATTTTTTAAAATAATGTTATCTTATTTTGATATTATTCCCAAACATTATGTTAAATTTAATTCTAAGTGGAAACTGATGAATCAGCAGAGTCAAGGATGTGGAATGTAATTCTGAATATTTAATTTTTAATAATAAAAAAATGGAGACAACAGCCTAGGAGAGCTGTTAAAAAGAGTGTTACTAGTCAAGTGGTGGAAGGAACTAGGTGGAGAGAAAAAAGACAAGTGGAAGCATCCTCAAACACTTCCTATGTTGCAGGTGGCAACTTCCCTACATTTGGGGTCATGATCCCCCAAGAAAGTGGGATCAGAGCAGGTGGCTCAATTAATGACAACTAACCCAAAAAGACCTAGGAAATCTTATTAAAAGTTCCCAATGTAGAGAGCTGAGGCTGCTCATTCCAAGAGAAGAATCATTCAGGTGAATGCACTTCAAGGAATTTATTGGAAAAGGGAAAATTGAAGGAGGGTGTTTGAGGGGTAAACTGCAGGAAGTTGATCTAGTGTAGCTTGCAGCTGAAGATCTTACTACAGTATGCAGAGTTGGTATTGAGTCTCAGGACTAGTACTTTGTTGTTTGCTCCACCTAGTTCCATCGAAGCAGACCAGAACAAGCTCGGGGGTCCTGAGAAGTCGTTGTTTGAGTGCTCTCCAGGAGTTGGTAGGGAGTAACGGCCTCCCATTGCTATTTTCGTCCACCTTAAAAGACGGGTTTCATTATCTTTCAATTCCTGTGTTATGGTTATTCTCTATGTATGATCAGTAAATGAATGATGTTATGATATGTTGTGTTAAAAATTCTTAGTTATTCTAGACTAAATCTGTACTGTGAATGAAAGATAAATCCTACCTGTGTTTTTCCCCATCTGAAGTAATCCAGATTGTACTCTAGCACAGGTAGTTTGTTTAAGTAAATAAAGTATGATAGGGTTATAATGAATTGAATACTCATGTTTAGAGTAATGAAATGTTACTTTTCAGTAGATAGATGCTTTCTAAAGATTATTAATTTGTTTATAGACATGTCTTTAGAAATAGACTATGCAATTAGCAGGTTAATACATAATTTTACTTATAGTATTGACTGACATCAGTAGGTAAATTTTATCAATTATTTTGTACGTAGTCTTTAGTTACATAAATTGTACCTTGCTTGAAAATAGAAGATTTAGATTTATCAACTGGGTATTAATAGTTCATATTATGCATAAGTATAAATATATTACTGATAGTTTTTCCCTTTAGTAATATTTAATTTTCCTGTATCTATTGGAATTATAATTAAATAATATGATAAGGATTTCAGTAGTCCTCACCGAGCTTATTAGTTAAAGGATAAAAGTAACTTAGAGTTAAGTAAAATACTGTGAAACTATATTATAATTTTGTAGAACAGTATAAACATAAAGAATACTGATAAGTATGGAGGTTTTACATTTTTTGTATTCTAAGTAACCCACAGCAACAAATTAAATAAAACTAATGTAAATATTATAGACTGTTTCAGTCATAATTATTATGTAAATTTATGAATGGATGTATTACTTAGATAATAGTATTATAAATGTAAATATTATTAACATTATTATTCTCAAAACAGATCAAAACAACTATAGGATAATAATTAATGAATACAGTAAACAATAATTACAAGGTAATAACATAGGAAATTACTATCCTATTAAAATAAAAGGGATCAAAACCCTAGCTCACAGATTGAGCATAAACGATAAACTTGAAATATAAATTATAAATAAATCTAAGTATCATAGTAACTTAGGTTATACTTAGGTTAATATCTTTCAATTATTATCTAACAGGCACAATGGCTTCTACAAAAGAAAAAGAGTCTATTAAAGACAACATATACTTAATTATTGGGATTTCAGCCCTCAAAACTAAAACCATTGCCATTACCGACATATTAACCATTACTCTTAAGCAGTGTAGTCACCATAGGTAATCAAAATACTCCATTCTCAGTCCTTAAGGACATATAAACAAAAATAAAGAAAACAATATAATTGTTAACTTAAGAGTAATTTTAACCGAACCAGGGTTTTACAGGTTAAACCCTAACCTAATGAAATTCATCAAAATATTCAAGATTTCCATCATGGCTGAGAGTATAGCCTTCAAATTTAAACATATCAAAACAGGATAAATACTCAAACAGAGTTATCTTCATAAATTTTCAAAATGGGTATAAACCCTAATTCTTTACAGAGTACGGCTCAACGGCCAGCTATCAACTACATATTGCAGCGAATCTATCTTCACTAGCATACTTCCAAAACTGACAGAGAAGCTAAGCTTCAACCAAATACTACACTCACAGAGTGCAATCACCCTGTCGAGGGTTTGATTTTAAAATCATGTTTATAATAACCTATAACAGCATAAAAAAAAAAAAAAAACACAATATAACTCGTGGCAAGATAGAAAGGGTATTCAAACCCTGGGTGAGTCCAACGACCACCCCAACTGCATTCAAGAAGAGAACCCATCCTTCAAACCACGGGGCTTACCGAAAGTAGAGCCACAAGCCACGGCTGGTGCAAGGGCAGTTCTTTTTATCCCAATACAAGCTGAACTTCGATGAACACCTGCAGCAAGGGTAAACCCTTGTCAGCAAACCTTCTTACATGTAAAAATCCTGAAGATATTTTCTCTATTGAAAAATTTACTGTGTATAAAAGAAAGGTGTATGAAATCTTCACCTATCACGCGGAGTTTAGTGAGCCGTTTCGTGAGCATTGTCACCTATAAACGGCACAGTGGAGAACCTATTAACTCTTAAAAACATCACACAATAGCAAGCTACGAAGAGTTGTGAAGGAAAATGAAGATTCACCAAACTACACAAACCTTGGGGAGAAGGTTTCACAGATAGTAAAATGCAAAACAGCAAGAAGAACAACTCCACGATTGACAGAGCAAGACTAGCATTTAAAATCACTCAATGGAGGACGGAGGCAGCACACAGTCGAGGTATAACGCTATGGTAACTAAGAGAACGACGGCGGCCATAGAAGATGAGCCTAAGAAACCCTGGAGCAGCATAAAACGCAGGATAACAAAGATTTAGGTTAGGTTTTCAGAGTGTTTTATACTCTCTGCACATGGACAGGATTCCTCCACGTAGCCTTTAAATTTATTCAACAACGAGGGTCGCGTTCCATGGTTCCTGCATGGAGAATTATATTATAGTTTGATTTTGCAACGCGGGGTAAAACTTTATCAATAGCCTAATAATTGGAGCCAAACCTCTAATCATTTGCATTATGTATCATATGCACCCAATCACCAAATTATTATTCGTGGAAGAATGGACGTTGACCAAGCATAGAGTCATGTTTATTTATAAACATAAACCCGACATGGATTAAGCCAAAACCCTTTCCTTAACAACATGTATTGTTTTATATTAAACATTTCCATATCGAGTTAAGTGATAGTATAACTATTTTTCTAACTGGGCTTTAATAAGTTAGATAGCATATGATATATGTTATGTTTTTGGTTTAGGACATAGTTGAGTCTTAGTATAGTTTTTCTAGAAGTGTATATTAACTATTACAAGACCGTGGCGACTCTAGTAACAAAGCTTTAAGACCTTCGAGTTGTTCCTTGCAAATTTGAACTTGATGAAGGTTGGAATTTGAGTGCTTGGTAAGTTAACCTTTGTTATATCACTCATTTTTATAGCTTGGGCATAGTAAACACTTTTTATTTTAAGAATATTCTAAGTCTAACATTTATAGATAGTATCTTATAATAATAATGCCAAGAAGTTAAGGGTAGAATTGTATACATAACAATAACAAACTTTGGTGGATTGATGGCTCATCAAACAAGTCATTTATGTATAACTAAGAATTATAAATGAACTGATAACTCCCGTAGCATCGAAAACGATGAAGTAGTACAAATTTTAAAAGATGAAAGTATTATCACAAAATTATGTCGTATAGTTTATGCATAGTTTATGCGACATTATTTTGTTAATGCTTGGGGGTATTTCTAACTTGGTTTTATGTTCATACAAGTGTTTAGTGGACAGTAAGATATTTACAGAGGTAAAACTGATGATAGGATTAAGGATGAGCCTATTTTCTTTTTAAAGTAAGTAGAACTCAGAGTTTAACTTAGGAACAAAGTATGGGTAGCCTTAAGCTCTTGTAGAAGAGTATAATGGTCAAAGTTTCTACTTTCAAAATTTCTTACTGTTTATAAGATAATAGGATATGAATACCCTATAAAAATAAGTAAGGGCCGATGATTATACAAGCAAGACAAGATAATGTTGTAAAATATTGTCAAGTAAAACAATGTTTACGAGTATTACTAACCACATAGACTAAAGAAGAAATACACATATCTGAGAGTCTAATGATAAAGTCGCAATTATGTTGTACTTTCATTACACTTTTTCTAAGCTTATTTATTTGAACAACTGATGCAATTCAAATGATTTTACCTTGCAGGAGCTGTCTAGTGTTTAGCAGCTTATTGTACTAAGCTTTTTAATTTGCAAATAAAATACTCCTGACATTATTAAATCTTTAAAATATATATATACTCGGTCGATAATACCTGTAAGAAACAGTATTCATCTGCGTTAGCACGAATACTAAGTAAGCCCCGGATCTAAAAGTAGATTCCACCTACTAACATATAAGAGCTAATCAGTAAACTGAACAAATAACATACAAAAGTTTTTTATCCTGCTACAAAAAATAAACTGTTAAGAAACCACTTGCTTAACTGATCTTTAGGCTAACTGTTAGCTGTTAATAAAACCGCAGGTTATAACATTTATTGTTAACTTGAAATTTTCAAATTTTTGCAAAAATTTGGGGTTGTGACATCTACAATATGGTTCCAATACCTGAAAGGAATTTCACAGTGTCTTCGATATGGATCTACAAGCACAAGTATACAAAGCAAGGTCCATGGTCTGTCTCAGAAAGAATAGACTATGGCATTGACAAGACACACTTCTTTAGTAGAAGTATATATCGAGCAGAGAACCAACTGTACAGAATATGCTTTGTACGAGCTCAGAAGGCACCCATAGAAAAGCACATCCAGGAGCTTGACAGATCACCTAGAGTGATGAATATCTTAACCTTTTCTACAAGGTTGAATATGGAAACCTATAGAAGACAACAAGCTCACAAATGGGTGCAAGAGGAACTTTTTGATAAATTTCAAGATAAAGGGATCTTGGTATCTAGTAACCTGAGATGGATACATAGTAGCAAATAATTCTACCTGCCACTCCAGTACAGAATGCAAAGGGAAGATGATGTTCTGCTTCAGGGGGAGTGACTACATAATATCTCTGAGTTCGATATGGTATGACATGATGGATAGATTCCTTATGGACCGAGACTTTACCAAGAGTAAAGTGGGTTCCAACCTTCAAGGTTGAATGCGGAAGACTAGGATATGTCAATGACCTGATAGAATGAACTCATGGTAGATGCAATGATGGAAGAATACCAGAATGATGTTTGGGATATAGTACTCAAACTAGAAATCAAGAGTGTGGTATCTTCCAAATGGATTTGCAAGATAAAATATGTTGCTGATGGAAGTAAGGAAATATTTGTGGCTATAGGATTCTCTCAGAGAGAGGGAATTGATTATGAAGAGACACTTGCTACAAGAAGCAAGGTACACTTCCATCGGAACTACCATGGAACTTGCTTCCATGATGAAGTGGGATCTACACCAGATGGATGTAAATACAACCTTCCTGAATGGTATGATTGAGGAAGAGGTTTACATCGAACAGCCACATGGATTTGAAGTCGTAAAACAAAGTGACTCACATATGCAAGTTGAAGAAGGCCCTGTACGGCCTGAAGCAAGCTCCTAGAGCTTGGTATGGAAGGATAGATAGTTTCCTAATGAGCTTGGACTTCACCAAGAGTAAAGCCAACCCTAACCTTTACTTCAAGGTTATAGAATATGAACCAGCCATACTATTCCTATATATGGATGACCTATTTCTGACAGGGAATGAGAAATAGATCACATATTGCAAGAAGAAGCTAGTTGAAGAATTCAAGATGAAAAGATATTGGATTGGTGCTCATGCTGGAAGTGTGGAAGAGTTAAAAAGGAATCTTTCCGAACCATAGAAAGTATGTTGTGGAAATCTTAAAGACGATTCGATATGTTGGACTGTAAAGCCATGGCCACACCCATGGATACCAACATGAAGTTGTTTTCTGATGAGATATTAGAGTTAGTGTATATGACTCGGTACAGACAGATTTTTTGAGTCGTTGATGTATCTGACAAACACAAGGTTGGATATATGCTTTGTTGTGAACACCTTGAGTCAGTATCTAGGTAACCCTAGATGTGTTCACTTGATAGTTGCAAAGCATGTGATGAGGTACCTAAAAGGTACGACAGACTTGGGACATTACTATGGTAGAGATCATGACTACAGATTATATGGATATACAGATTCAGATTGGGTTGGAAGTGTCTTAGACAGGAAAAGCACATTAGGTGGATGTTATTGTCTAGGATCTGCTATGATTTCATGGTTTAGAAGGAAATAGTCCAGTGTTGCTCTTACCACAACTGAAGTAGAATATATAGCAGCTTGCTCTGCTAGTTGTGAAGCCATATGGCTTTGGAAGCTGATATCAGGTTTTTTCAACCTAGAGTTGGATACTACCGTGATTCTATGTGATAACCAAAGTTGTATAAAGATGACGGAGAACCTAGTGTTTCATGATAGGTCGAAGCACATAGATATTTGGTATTTCTACATTTGAGATATGATGCAGAAGGGAGCCATAAATCTCCAGTATGTGAGTACTGATGAACAAGTTGTTGATGTGTTGACGAAGCATCTGTCCTGGGTAAAGTTCAAATACTTTCAAGACAAGCTTGGTGTTGTTCAGAAAGACCTTCCTTGAAAGGGGGAGCAGTGATGTTGAAATGGGATTGTATCATCCTTGGACACTTGTCCTAAAGTGATTTGGTGACTTTGGTCTTCGAGAATGAAGTGAGATTGTATCATCCTTGAACTTCTGTTCAGAATGGATCTAGTGACTTCGGTCCTCGAGAATGTGGTAGGATTGTATCGTCCTTGAAATTTTGTTCAGAATGGATCCGGTGACTTCGGTACTCGAGAATGTGGTAGGATTGTATCATCCTTGAACTTTTGTTCAGAATGGATCTGGTGACTTCAGTACTCGAGAACATGGTAGGATTGTATCATCCTTGAAATTTTGTTCAGAATGGATCCGGTGACTTCAGTACTTGATAACGTGGTAGGATTGTATCATCCTTGAACTTTTGTTCAGAATGGATCCGGTGACTTTGGTACTCAAGAATGTGGTAGGATTGTATCATCCTTGAACTTTTGTTCAGAATGGATCTGGTGACTTCGGTACTCGAGAATGTGGTAGGATTGTATCATCCTTGAACTTTTGTTCAGAATGGATCCGATGACTTCAGTACTCGAGAACGTGGTTGGATTGTATCATCCTTGAACTTTTGTTCAGAATGGATCCGATGACTTCGGTACTCGAGAACGTGGTAGGATTGCATCATCCTTGGACTTAGTCCTAAAGTGATAGGGAGTGATTATCCTGTAATTGTATCCGGTGACTTCAGTCGTCAAGAATGTGGTAGGGTTGTATCATCCTTGGACGTAAGTCCTAAAAGTGATCCGTAGACTTTTGTCTTCGTATTGTGGATTGCAGGTTGTTGTTGATGATGATGATGTTACTGATCGAAAGATCAGAGTATGATGATGTTACTGATCAAAAGATCAGAGTATGATGATGATGATGATGTTACTGATCAAAATATCAGAGTATGATGATGATGATGATGTTACTGATCGAAAGATCAGAGTATGATGATGATGATGATGTTACTGATCGAAATATCAGAGTATGATGATGATGATGATGTTGTTGATTGAAATATCAAAGTATGATGACGATGATGATGTTGCTAATCGAAAGATCAGAGTATGATGATGATGATGATGTTACTGATTGAAATATCAGAGTATGATGACGATGATGATGTTGCTAATCGAAAGATCAGAGTATGATGATGATGATGATGTTACTGATTGAAAGATCAGAGTATGATGACGATGATGATCGAAAGATCAAAGTATTGTTGATGATGTTGCTCAAAGTATTGTTGATGATGATGATGATGATCGAAAGATCAAAGTATTGCTGATGATGTTGCTCAAAGTATTGCTAATGATGACGATGATGTTGCTCAAAGTATTGTTGATGATGATAATGATGATCAAAAGGTCAAAGTATTGTTGATGATGATGTTGCTAATTGAAAAGACTAAAATGATGATGTTGTCGATCAAAAAGATCGAAGTGCTACTGCAAAGGATCGAGAAGATCAAAGTGTTGCTGCAAAGGATTGAGAAGATCGAAGTACCACTTCAAAGGATCAGAAGATCGAAGTGCTAACATGAAGGATCGAAATATCAAAGCATTTCTGCAAATGGATCAAGTGATCATATGATGCAGAAGATGAAGACATTAAAGAGTAGTTGTTCCAAGCTACTGATGAATGTTGAAAAAATTCCTGCGACGTATAGATATATCACCTTGATGATGTTGAATATGCTCTCTCTCCTTCTCCTACTATTGTTATTATTGTTGTTGTTGAATACCCTTCTCATTAAGGGGGAGTGTTGAATTCTTGTAACTTCGAAGTGTATTTACCCCGATGTTCCTATCAGGAGAATCATGTGTATTTTATTGTACCCCGATGTTCCTATCGATACAATCATTTGTATTTCAATGTACCTCGATGTTCCTATTGGGAGAACTACTAAGAGTCATGAGGAAGTCCCCTCCTTTGTAAGTCAGGGGGAAAAGTCCCCACAGTTGTGGGGCACTAGAGTCTCCCTAGAGAATTCGACCCAGTCAAGTACACTAGGGCTGACATAGTTGAGTTAAATGTCAAGTGAACGAAAGAATATAAATAGAGGGAGGTGCTCCTCATTTAAGACACAGACACTCACTTGTGCATAACGCATGGAGAGAGAGAGAGAGACACATCTGCTGAAGGAAGGCACACCTATTTTTGGGTCTTGTCTTTTATCTTTTACACATCTTATACAGCAGAAGTTTTTGCTGGGTTTTCTTCCCCGTGAGGGTTTCCCAGGATAAATCTTTGTGTTCTTTTTGTGTGGTTGGGCTTGTCTATATTTTAGTGATATTTTGTCTTATGGTTATGCTGCCATGATGCTAAGTATTATAAGATATGATATAACCATAAAAACTTAACATGACCAACTTTCCAAAGTTTCTCCCCCACAACTTTACTTCCACAACTTTTCTTCCGCAATTCTTTTCATTCATCAGATCTTTGCGGCCTTCTCCACGACTGTCGATCAACCCTTTGATGCAGATCTCACAGATCTTTGTAGATACATTATCTCCCTCGCAAATTTCGTTGCGGATCTCTCCTAGACCATCAAATCCTCATCTGCAGACTCAATCCCCACCGTTCATTCTATGCAAAACTTGTTAATGGCGGAAAATCTGCGTGCTGCACTGATTGATCAGGTAATCGATCAATCCAAACTGTAATATTAAAGATTCATTAGCCTAACACTTCTATGCATGCATCTACAACCTATTTCAACTATTCAAGAAATAATTTAACGTGTGAATCAACAATTTCACAGAAATACACATATGTTCAGAGAACTGTCACAGTCGGATCTTCATGGATACATCATTCAAATAGTAAATGCATCTAGACTAATAACACTGCAAACACATAGCTAATACTTCTATTAAGCGACAGAACAAACATGCAACTCGGCTCTCCTTCTTCTGTCTCCTCAAAATATTTATAAGTGGAAACCAAACATAGGTATGATCTTCCCTTATGCAAATTGGAGTTCTAACCCTGAAGAATAGAACCCCCTCTACTTCTCTAACCTGCCTATTTAAGCTAAATTGTTACCTCCCCCACCGAGTGGTCCTGCAACCGAAAATAAACAACTACAAAGCATGATGAAACGTCCCTATCACAAAAACAACTTGTCGCTTGATCTCCTCACCGGGAGTCATGATCCGCCATCATTCCTATCACTGCTAACAAACTATGACTCATCAAACAACCAAAAATATGCCACAGCATGTGACCAACTCATCACATTGCTGGCATGCCACAATTCTCATTCATCACGTTAGTTACATGACTCATCCTTTACCGACACCTATCAGATTATATCTTTTATGCCTATGCTTTCTATCTATAAATAAAATCTTTACAGGAGATTTACAATGGTTTTACAATAAAACCCTCCTTGGGCTAATGTCAAGACCTTAGGGTCTAACCAGACTTTAGAATTCTAATTTGAGAGATAATTCTCCTGCATTAGACTCCAAAAGTAGAAATAAATCATGACCACCTAGTCATGTGTCTTCCGCTTCTATTTTCCTGGATCCCAAACTTTGGTCTTTAATTGTCCTTGAGATTTACTACCATTCTTTCTTGCTATTTGTAACCTTCCAGGATTCCAAACCTTATACTGCAATGCTCCACTGATTTTTCCTTCATCATTCATTGTAGCTGTAGACATACATAAAATATCAGTTTCAAAACATTAAGACCTATTGGTCTCACTTGAAGCTTCAGTCTTCAAGACTTCCCTCAGACACTCTCTTGCCTTGAGTATCTCTTCTTCATACTGAGCATTCATAAACTGCTCTCTTCTCCTTTGTAGCTTATGCCACTTCAACTTTATTTTCACAAGAAAACCACATCTCTAGTCTTCCTCCTTCTTCTGTAACAACTCCATCATTACTTCCATATGGAATTTCATCTCAGCCTTCTCTCTCTCATAATCTTCATCACTCAACTTCCTCCATATGCCATTTTCCTTGGAATTTTCCTTCCTCCCTTTGTGGCTACCTCCTGAACCTATGCTATGACTCTTAATAGTCATCTTCTTGAGTTTCTTTCACCCTCTATGAGCTGCACTATCCTCTGTAGTAACAGTTCTCCCTGCTACACCTCACCTCACCAAACCTCCTCTATGCTTGGTCTTTCGGTAAGTGCTAGTCCTCTTTCTATAAACCTCCTGAGCACTTCTCTATGCTCCTACTAGTATTTCTCCCACAACTCATATGCATGAGAAAATAATTGTCCTCTTGTACTTCAATCCTTAGTTGAAATACTAGGTCCTTGGCCACACTTTACTATCTCTCAAAAACCCTCACTAGTTTCCTTCATCACTGTCTTCAAAGATTATGACTTCTTTGCTAAGATGTCTTCACTCCTTTTGCTATCCCTTGCATGCATACACTGCTCCCAAAGTAGATATCTATGCCTATAACTTACAGCTCAGGCTACAAGACTATTCTCCACTTGCATGCAAACTCTTCATCTTTTTATATTGATGTTGATATGTCTTCTCACCTTCACAGAACACTCTCTTGTTCTCGTGTTCTTTCTCTCTTCACCAGAGTAAACTTACTCTCTTCCTGTTCTTCATCTGTTTGTCTCCATGGCTTCCAGATGTGCTCATAGCTCCCTCATTTCCTCCATAACTTCTTCTTTCACCGTTGGTCGACCTCTGTCACGACCTCTTGCTCTACCTATGTGTGTAGCCATCCTCTTGCACTAAGCCTCTACAATAACAGTTCTCTTTCACACTGCTACAACTTACCTCATTAATCCCATTCTCTATACTTGGTCTTTGGGTAACGCGGGTCCTCCATCTAGAACCTCTTGAACACTCTTCTTTGCTCTTTCTAGGATTCTACTGCTACACTTCTCTCTCACACGAGCTTCTCCTTGCTCTGATACCAAAATTGGTGCAGGCCAGATCAACCACATCCAACCCAACCAGCACCTCCAGGATCTGGTGGCTCCTACACTTAGCAGGATTACCAAATTTATCCCTTGGCCAAATTCTTCTATAAAATTACCTCCCCGCAACTCTGCTTCTGCAACAGCTTTTTTGCAACTCTGTTTCCACAACATGATTTCTCGCAACTCTGTTTCCACAACAGTATTTCTACATGCGGGTTGTGGGATGTGGGATGCAGGATGAAGGATGCCCAACCAACTTTCCAAAGTTGCTTCCCCGCAACTTTCCTTCCGCAACTTTTCTTCCGCAATTCTTTTCAATTGTCAAATATTTGCGGCCTTCTCCACGATCGTCGATCTACTCTTTGATGCGGATCTCACAGATCTTTGTAGATCCGTTATTACCCTCGCAACTTCTAATGTGGATCTCTCCTAGATCATCAGATACTCGTCTGTAGACTCAATCCCCACCATTCATTCTCTACAAAACTTGTTAATGGCAGAAAATCTACGTGTTGCACTGATTGATCAGATAATCGATCAATCCAGCCTGCAATCTTCAAGATTCATTAGCCTAACACTTCTATGCATGCATCTATGACCTATTTAAACTATTCAAGCAAAAATTTAACGCATGAATCAACAATTTCATAGAAATACACAGATGTTCAGAGAACCACCTCAGTCGGCTCTTCACAGATACATCATTCAAACAGTAAATTCATCTAGACTAATTACACTGCAAACACATAGCTAATCCTTCTATTAAGCAATAGAACAAACACACAACTCGACTCTCCTTCTTCATTCTCCTCAAAATATTTACAAGTGGAAACTAAACCTAGGTTTTATCTTCCCTTCTGTGAATCGGAGTTTTAACCCTGAAGAATAGAACCCCCTCTACTTCTCTAACCTTCCTATTTAATCTAAATTGTTACCTCCCCCACCGAGTGGTCCTGCAACCAAAAAAAAAACAACTACAAAGTATGATGAAACGTCCCTATCACAAAAACAACTTGTGGCTTGATCTCCTCACAGGGAGTCATGATCCGTCATCATTCCTATCGCTGCTAACAAACTATGACTCATCAAACAACCAAAAATATTCCACAGCATGTGACCATCTCGTCACATTGCTGGCATGCCACGATGCTCCTACATCACACCAGTTACATGACTCATCCTTTACTGACACCTATCAGATTAGATCTTTTATGCCTATGCTTGCTATCTAGAAATAAACTCTTTACACGAGATTTACAATGGTTTTACAATAAACCCCTCCTTGGGATAATGTCAAGACCTTAGGTTTTGACCAAACTTTAGAATTCTGATTTGAGAGCTAATGCTCCTGCATCACTACTTGTCCCATGAGCATCCTAGATTTTATCCAGTCTGCCATTGATGCTCATGCTACGTCATTTTAGGATATGGGAGTCCAACTATAGTATTTTCTTGATTTTGCAAGTTGAGCCACATTTCTAGTTCTTCTCATCTAATGATGGTTGTTTTAAATCCCCCTGACTCCCATTGTGGATTTGTTTTTAATCTCTTTTAAGACTCTTTACATATAAAAATATTATAGAGCGATCTTGTCTTTTCGTGCTCGTAAAAGTACTTTAAAAGACTTCCTTTAGGTATAAATTTACCCCTTTTCCATACCAAATGGACCATTTTACAATAAAAGGTATACTCTATTTACTTTGTGACTAGAAGAGTTCTTATGCGTATGATTTTATGCTTTTTCGGAAATAGGAGACTAAATTTATGACGAAGCAACCTATAGAATCCTTCTTTAAGCTCTTTTCATACTCTTTGAAAATGAAAAAATTGTTGAGTATACTTGTTCTTTTCAAACTCGTGAATGGAATTGAAAATTCATCGATTTGGTATTAGTTTACCCATTTTTTGGACCATTTGGATTATTTACGAAATACTCTAATCTATATGGTTAGAAGAGTTCTTCCCTATATCATTATATTCTTTTTTGGGCAAGGGAGACTAAATTTATGGAAAAGAAGCCATATCAAGTTTTCTTTTACATTTTTGGACTCTTTAAAATTGAAAACCTAACCGCTAACTAACTAACTCGGGCTCAAAAAATCTGTTGGATAGTATCTAGGTTGAAACTTATGAGTGTCCTTATTTGGCTCATGATCCTATATTGGAACTAGTTAGCTTGTCTTGATACTCATTTATTCCCATGTATCATAGCATTCTTTTATTCCCTTTCAAGCTTTATAATATGAAAAAGACAAAAAAAAATCAAATATTCCAAAAAGACATATGGGGAAAAAAGTATAAATATTTATATGGCAGCAAGTTGCATCACCTTTTGAACACAACACATTACTGAGTCTTATCTCTACATTTGGGTTTGAAGTATGACCTTAGAAGATGAACTCATATATGCAGTTTACTCCCCCAACTGATTAGTCTTTTGGTCATTATGGAGTTGTCTTTGGTGTCTCCTACATCATTGACTTATGTCAAGTTCTCTTTTAAATCTATGTTTCCTTATTCATGTTTGTCTTGTTATATTGTTCAAAGGAAGATTTTAACCTATGTCAGCCATCCTCATAACTTTCTTCACTTTCCTATGTCGCCCTTCCTGTGTCAATTAGTACTTCTCACAATCATCAATTGATCCATAAAATATTTGGGCTCGTGATACAACCTCGTGTTGGACGATGGGGGAATTCATTCATGCCCTCCTTCCATCGAATTGATTCCCATTGACTTCAACAAATATTATAGGGCAGTGATCTAGAGTTTTATTAGTACCTTGGAAACCACAGTTCTCAGTGTCAAGTTCTCCTTGCTTTTGATAGTGAGAATACACCAATGTCACCTGACCATGAGAGTCTACAAGTGTTCAACGTCGAGTCCTTTATTCACACTTGTTAGATTGCACTAGGTACCTTGCCACAATATTTCTCATAGATGTATACATGAATTCCTTTGGAGACAATCACATATTTGTTTTGAATATGCGCCTTCATTTAAGGAAACCTACGCATACTCCCACGTTCATTTAGAGCTCCCTAAAACATAAAAAAATGGAATAAAAACGACATAAAAAAGGCAATGAAATGAAAGAGCAACATGAAATATCTTACTTGATGCTCACGAAATATAATTTGGTCAAGTATAGCTCCTGAATTTTGTTCCCAAATGTTGAGGAATTCTCCTCTCTAAGAGCTCCCAAAACCTCAATTTGAACAAATGTAATGGTTAATTCTATTCTTTAAGTACTCCATTTTATAACTTTTCATATTTACCCACTTTTATATAGTTAACTTTTCATTTTTTCAAAATATGAACTATGGGTCTTTTTGGAAAGATATTTTTGGTGTATAATGTACTTTAGAAAAATAATGTACTTTTGGCACCGATACTTTTAATTGCAGGTAGGTGATGTCTAAATTGACATATAGGGTAGGATATCCCTATTTTGGTGCATTTTTTCATTTTACCTTATAGGTTAGGCATGCCACAGGATATCTTCATGAAATTGTGTGTTACCCTTGTTCTCTATAACATTATACCATGATTTCATGTTTAGAGCCTACCTGTCCCATGAGCATCCTAGATTTTATCCAGTCCTCCATTTATGCTCATGTTGCACCATTTTAGGACCTCGGAGTCCCACTATAGTCTTTGCCTAACTGTGCAAGTTAAACCACATTTCTAGCTCTTCTCATCTAATGTTGGTTGTTTTAAATCCCCAAAACTCTTGTTATGTAGTTGTTTTTAAGCTCTTTTAAGACTCTTTACATATAAAAATATTGTTGAGCGATCTTGTCTTTTCATTCTCATAAAAGTACTTGAAAAGACATCCATTGGGTACAATTTTACCCATTTTATGGACCAAGTGGACCATTTTACAAAAAAAGGTATACTCTAGTTACTTTGTGACTAGAAGAGTTCTTATGTTTATGATTTTATGCTTTTTTGGGCATAGGAGACTAAATTTATGAAGAAGAAACCTATAGAGTCCTTCTTTAAGCTCTTTTCAGACTCTTTAAAAATGAAAAGATTGTCTAGTATACTTTTGCTTTTCAAACTTGTTAAAGGAATTGAAAATGCATCCATTTGGTATTAGTTTACCCCTTTTTTCATACCATTTGGATTATTTACGAAATACTTTGATCTATATGGTCAGAAGAGTTCTTCCCTGTATCATTTTATTCTTTTTTTGGAAAGGGGGACTAAATTTACGAAAAATAATCCCTATCAAGTTTTCTTTTATGTTTTCAAACTCTTTAAAATTGAAAACCTAATCGAGCATTAACTAAACCGGGCTTGAAAAATCCACGAGATAGTATCTGGGTTGAAACTTATGAGTGTGCTTATCTGGCTCGTGATCCTTTTTGGAACTAGTTAGCTTGTCTTGATACTCGTTTCTTCCCATGTATCATAGCATTCTTTTATTATTTTTCAAGTTTTATAATATGAAAAAGACAACAAAATCAAATATTCCAAAAATACGGATGGGAAAAAAAGTTCAAATGTTTATATGGAAGCAGGTTGCGCCGCCTTTTGAGCACAACACATTGTCGAGTCTTATCTCTACAGTTGAGTTTGTAGTATTACCTTAGAAGCTAAACTCATATATGCAGTTTACTCCCCCAATTAGTTAGTCTTTTGGTCACTATGGAGTTGTCTTTGATGGCTCCTACATCATTGACTTATGTCAAGTTCTCTTTTGAGTTTATGTTGCCTCAGTCACATTTGTGTCATGCTATTGTTCAAAGGAATTTTTTAACCTATGTTGGCCATCCTCATAACTTTCTTGACTTTCCTATGTCATCCTTCCTGTGTCAAGTACCTCTCACAATAATCAATTGATCCACAAAATATTTGGCCTCCTACTACAGCCTAATGTTGGATGATGGGGGATTCATTAATTCCCTCCTTCTAGTGGATTGCTTCCATTGAATTCAACACATCTATTCTAGGACAATGATCTATATCTTTATTAGTACCTTGCAACTTGTAGTTCTCAATGGCAAGTTTTCCTTGCTTTTGACAATGAGAATACATCAATGTGGCCATTAGATTCTAGAAGTGTTTGAAGTTGAGTCCTTTATTCACACTTGTTATATTGTAATAGGTACCTTGCCACTCATCATCATTATTTGTGAGTTGGATCATGTATGTTAACAGTTTTCATCATTAATCAGTAATCACACAATGTCTTACTACATTCGACTTTAATATATCTACTCATGTAGTTTTGACTTGTTCCTTTGTCAGTTGGTTGAAAACCCCGAGCTCATTATAAAGTACATTTTTAGTTTTTTCTATGACTTATGTTGTGTTGGATTACCACCTAGTTCATTAGCATTGATCTCAAATGAAGAATAATATGTCCAGCCACTACATACATAGATATATCTTCATTTGATGTTGAGACACATATCCATTTTGTATCTTTGCGTTCATGACTTACTTATGACTTGGCTCCACTTTGTATCCACGTGGCCATGATCACTTTTTCTATCTACTTCATAGATCATATCAGTACTTTATTTGTGACCATGCTTTGTTACTCCTGAGCATGGGTATGCCCACCTCAGGAAAAGAGAGTTCTTATATGATCGATGTTTGTTCCTGCTTATGGCCGATGATGGGGTGATTTCTCCCAAGTTATTTCATGCACTCACTATGGAAATGTTATAATGTATTTTGACCATTGTATGCTCCTATGACCTCACACATTATGGGGCATATATTATAGTGTCTTTTGCCAGAATTTATCCTGAGACACTATATTATCTAATCTTACCCGTGTCCTCTATTCCATACATCCTTTTTTACTTTGTGATGTTGAATCTTATGGAAATCCCTTAAAATTTTCATTTTTACCAAGACATATGCAACTTTCCTATATCAAACCCGCATATTCACACAAATATGCTACTTTTTCCTTTGAAACCCGCCTATGTGCTCGAAAGAGGGTAAAAAATAAAAAGATTTGAATTAAAAGTTATTTTTCAAGGAGTTTTCGATTCAAGATCATTCTTTAAATCGCCAAAACCCATAAAAAACATATCCTACTTTCTTCAACTGCTTCTTACAAAAAATTTAAAAAAAGGAAGTGAGGTTACAATTTTTGTTTTTCCTAAAAATACCCTCTATAATATCACAATCATTTGGTCCCAGTCTCACAATAGAAATTGAGCCCAAAATCCGATGGCTTCCATGTCTGAAATTCGACAAATCCCTATTGGTTATTCGACACTGACATTTTTTTTTGTCGTCGGTGAAATAACGTCGAATCTTCGACGTCCCACTAATACTTGTCGAAGATCCAACCCCACCATCATCGAATACCAGCCAAATCTGCCCAAAAAATTTTATCATTGGGACGTCAAATTTTCAACACCACGGCATCCTATATTCTGCATTCTGTTGTCGAAAATTTTGACAGATCCGTGTCGATTGTCACTAATATGTGTTGCAAAAAACTTGATGTTTGCGTTGGATTTTCGACAAATATTCGACGCCCGAACCCGTCGGAGCCATAGCATTCCCGTCAGACGTTGTTGGATGGATGTCGGAGATGCGACGGTTGCACGTCGATCAACCAACGACAGATACTGTCAGATCTTTAACAAAAAAAAAAAAAATTTGAAAGTTCGACACCATGGCATCCAAAGGCCAACACGTAGTCGTAGGTGTTGCGACGTCTATCCAATGGGCTCGGCTGTCGGAGCCATGGCAGTCCCGTCGGACGTCTTTGGAGGGATGTCGAAGATGCGATGGGTTCTTGTCTAACGACCGTTGAAAATGAAATGAGCGGTTGTGTAATTAACAAAAAAAAATTGAAAGGCTGCCATTCACCAGTTAATTTACCCTTTGATTTCAAATCTACAAGTGTCATTTATGAAGGGTACCACCTTGGAGTTAGCGCGCAACAAATAGATGATAGACAAGACATCCATACATTCATGAAAGGATATGGTTGATCAAAACAAAGATACTAAAAGATTTTTTTGTGTGTGATACCTTTCAATCATTCTTGAGGGTTCTCATAATCCCCATTTTTAGTAATGGTTTTACTCAGTCTTTCCCCAAACCCTTGAGTGTATCATTTACCAGTATTCTTAATGCTCTTCGTGCTCATGGGGATGATACATAGGAAAAAACATAATAGTTCAAAGTCAATTGATACTTACCAAGATGTTTTGCAAGAATTTCAAAATATACGTTGGGTGAAGTTTATTTACAAATTGCATGGTCATCACAAGAATATTGGTGTTGTGTTTTCTCAAAAATGAATGGTGAGATGGCTCACATTGGGGATTGAGACTTTCAGGTGGACAAAGTTTTGATAGCCCATAGTGGTGAATCTATAGAAAATTCTCAAGATTGTACCTCATTGGTTAATGAGAGTAGCAAAGTAATTGAGCTAGAACCTCAATCTTTGCTACAGGAGGAAAATTCTCTCGTAAATACACTTGAACAGTCAGTTAAATAGATTGAAACTAGTATGCATGTATCTAGTATTAGCAACATCGATTTATTAGAGTAGAATAATCCCATGACATACCTACTAGTAACTATGACTCATACAAAGAACATGGTATGCATGTATTTAGCCTTAAATACAGTGAATCTTAAACCTGGAAAACTAACATGATTCTATTACATACCTTCCAGTAACCCTTTCGAGTAACAGGGGCATATTGATGTTTACGCTTGAAGTGATTAGGATCAGCACCACCAAATATTATCTCTCCTCCTTCTTGAATCACTAGGAGCACCCTGCTTGAATCCCCAACGATTGGGTCAGTATGAGAAAAAAAAAACAAGGATGATAATTATGGATTCAATGAAGTGCCACCTAATCCCTCATATTGTAGGAAAATAGGGTAACAAAATGTATGAAGCAATGACTACTCTATACTAGAGTGTCATCAATTCCCAGTAGATTCTCCCAAAGAACAAACTCAACAATACATGCATCACTGACTACTCTAGAGTTTGTACTAGAGTGTGAAAATTTCCTAGAAGGTGCTCTTGAATAACAACCTCGCCAATACATGCATGACTGACATAAGCATAGTGGTGAGATACCTTATGACACATATCTAAGAGATCAATTCTTTTTTAACGGTATGAATATTAAAGAGAAGCTGTTAGTGCACATTGCACTAATTGGTTTGTTTTCCCCCTAGGGAGATTTAGAAAGGTGTATATTCCCATGAGCATATTCCAAAACTAACAGTTTTGATATCCCTGTTCATACCAAAAAAATATTTCAATTGATATAATGAATGACCTATTAAAAACTCAGCAGTCATGCTCTCCAATGTATTTCAAAAACATATTTCATTTGAAAGGTTTCCATTCACCAATTAGTTTACCCTTTGATTTCAAATGTTTTTGGCTAATAAGTTCAATGTCTTATTACGAGGCTCTGACAAAATGTGATATTCAACCTTAGCTAACCTAAGTTTTAACTATTACATTATTGAATCTCTTATAATGTTAGGTATTTTACTATGTCAATCTTTAAATAGACTAACTTGATGAAATGAACTGAATGATATTAACTCAAACAACTCAACATAACTCAAATAACTCAACACTATCTTGAACATGATTTCTAGGTTCTAAAATGGTAGTTCAAAAGGTCTTAGGACTAGGAAGCAAATAATATCAGAATTTTTAAACGTTATGCATGATTGCTAACCATTCTCATTCAGTGACTGTGTAGTTACGCCTTTTGTGGATGTTAAATTGCAACTTGAAAAATATACGTGATTACTAATATTGTCATCTCTAAGTAGATCAAAACCAACGACATAAAATTAGAGTAATCTAGGGTAGGAGCATGGTTTACCTCTTGTTCTTATGATTTCAACACAAATTATCAGGTGTTGAAAATTATGAAGTCCATTTCTTTACCTAATACCAGCATTTAGAATAGTCATGAAATTCTACACAAAGGCAAAACATTGGTTAAGATAGCTTGCTTCTCGGCATTATTGTAATGTAAACTGACTAGATGTTACTCTATGTTACAAGTATATAATGTTCAAAAGTTCAAAATACTTCATTATAATTTTAATTTACAATCATAAACAAGGATATAAATATTGTTACCAATATAGAGTCTAGACAACATAGCTGAAACGGGCAGTTATGAAAACCATCACACGGGTACCCAAGCATTATGTTTATGATTGATCAAGGAATTGATTTACCAAGGGGTACACATCAAGAAAATATCATACCAATAATACCTTTGAAACAAGTAGGGCACATACTCAGTATAGTTTTTACATACAAACATGTATTGTAAAAAATATTAAGTTTCGACTAACAAGCACGGGATTTACATATACATCTAGACAAAGTAGTTTCATAGTGTTTGAGAGGGTATTCAAAAAATGGATTGAAATGCAACATGAGAGGTAGGTGGATGTAGCCAATCGTAGAGGCTGGGAAAGCTAATAGAATGGTATCCTACTCAGAGAGTTTACAATGGCATGCAAATGCTAGGTCTCAAGGTTAAGACTACTAATTAAGATAAATGAAGATAAGGAAATGACAGATCTCAAGGAAGAGAAAGGCACTTAATATGTTAATTTATGTTAATTTAGCACTTTTGTTGCTACGTTGGTATCACAACCATTCTAGCTAATAGGTTTTTCCCTTAAATTTCCATTTGATGCTAAGCTTAATTTATTGACTTTTAAATTAATTCTAATTAATTATATTTATGTTTGTAGCATTACATGGTTGGAAACCTACGTAAAGTGGCTAAAACTTAGACCTGGGAACTTTTTATAATAAGTATCAGTAGTAAACAGTGATATCTAGAAAGTTTGATATGACTTTGAGCTTATTCTGGGCAGAGTTTGTGGATATTAGAGAAGTAAATCCATGTCTATGGAAAGTTTGGTGTAATGAACAACAATAATGACCCTAAATATCCATGTTGTTGGGCACATACTGGTCCTTAAAATCATTTCTTAACCCTATTTGACCTCCTAGTGAGTGGTAATCCAGTTTTGGGAAGATGTATTGATGAGAATGGCTCTAAACCTTGAAATCTAGGGAAAATTAATGGGTATAACACAACAATAGGTTTCAAAATACCATGTTTTGGTGAGATATGTGTAAAGAAAAATAGCATAAAAGTGTCCTTGGGCATATTGAAGTAGCAAAGAACTATCTCTTGGTGTCGAATCAACAGTAGCACTTCAACATTATCATTTCGAGGAAGCTCACATGGCATATTATGTTGATTTTTAAGCACTATAGGGTGAAGTTTTTAGAAGCATTAGCCCTACTAGCTTGTCTTCACTTTCATTGATGGCTAATCCACCTTTGACTCATGTTCCAAGAGTTTTGTTCGCCTTTCCTAGTATAATGAAGGTACAATCTAGGCAAAAAAAACTCAGCAGTGAAGAAGTATGGCAACATTTATGTGTTATACAGGCTGCTCTATATATCACATGAGGCTTAAAATTTTGATCCAATCCATATAAGTCATCCTTAGAGGAATCCACTTCCATTTACGAGGTATTTCAACTATGTCAACTAGTGTGCCATCTTATGATCCTTCAATTCAATGTCATGCACCTGCATATAAGTTTTACTTGGGTGATTCAATGTTCAAACAATATGGTGAATGAATAAAATGTAATTCATAGCCATATGTCCGATGACAAATGGCCATTTCCCACATATTTTCATGTACATATGGAATTCATAGAAATATGGAATTGGTAAAGTATTACCAAGGGGCCAGTTATCCAAATAAATCAAACTATTTAAGGTAAGTTTTTAGATTAGATAGAACAAAGTTCGCCTGAATGTATGGTAATCATCATCATCAACTAAATGTGTGTGTGTGTGCGTGTGCATGCATAAATACCCAATACACAGCTAAATCAAACAAAATAAAACATAATTATACCTTGATTCGTGGAGCTTCGCACTGTCTTCTTATGCTTTACCTTTCAAAACATCATTCAACATACTTCAAATTTTGTCTTGTTGCAATAGTTTCATGTTAGGACCCTTCAAATAAATTTATGTTTGTTTATGAAAATAAAAAAACCAATCTAAATAAATACAATGCTATTACAATGTAAATTACAATACTATTCAAATCACCAAGTAAATTAATTCTTAATAATAGATCACCTGCTAAAACATGGAAAACCAAAAACACTATGTATATAAGGCCATCAATCACATCAAAATGCCATTTCTTGCCTCTTAAATATGGAAATGTTTCTCAACACTATCTGTAACAAGTTCCAATGGAGGAGTCAAATAGCAATAGTGAAAATTATAAACTAAAATTATAGAAATAGTTGTTTTTTAATGTATTCTTCCTTACCATTCTGTTGAGGCCTGGAAATTCACAGGCGACAACAATAAGGGATTCTCCCCAATCAACGTTCCCAACTAGCCTGTTTACTGTTTGGTATAGGGAATCCGTCCGGTTTTGCGGTCTGGCTACCATAGGTCAAAGTAACAAAACAAGGTTTTACCGGTTGCGGCCCGGTCCACTGTGTATATTTTTGTATTTTTTGACTTATGTATGAGATGCATATGCCTACTTAACCATGCAGGGTGATTAGGATGCAAGGAACAGTCACAATGTGATGCGCAGGTTCTTACCTCTCGTCTTAAGCCCACAAACATCTAAATCACATATGCAACCATGAAATGAAACTAACTACCTATCTATCTATCCCCGGGGAGCCAAAATATGATTTACTTATGAGTAATGTGGATTATTCATGCATTATAAACAGAAATTTCAGGTAGTTGATATTCTTATCTACAACACATGAAAGATAAAATATTTTTTAACTATCAGATAGCCAACTATTTCATAAGCAGCATACATTACTCATAGTGGAAATCTTCATAAAATAAACCGGAAAACATTCATGCAAGAACGTAGGTTCAAAGAGTTAGAACGGTCTCACGATTAATGGACATAAAGCTGAAAACGAAATAGTTCCTCTTCAACAAATCCATCTCACAACATTAGAATATTCCACAAAGCTTTCTCCAATAGGCCAACTGTAATTTATTATTGCAAAAGGAAATATTTCTTCTTGCAATATGTCTTCACCAGTCTCGCTGGGAAAAAGTCATTTTCCCTTCTAAGCTTTCTATCTTTATACAAAAAAAAGGGGTAACTGTTGGGCTGCCCAAAGGTAACCTTTGGGATTCCCGATGCTTCATTTCCCATTGTTTATTTTTCCCTAAATGCTTTTACAAAATGTTACCAAATACAAAGGTGGCCAACCCCTCACGAGGAGGGCCCCACTTGGCTGTCAAGAAACTTCTTCCACGCTGCAGCTTCAGTAGCGATTCCTTCTCGCTCTTTAGATCTTGGCATTCCTTTTGTACTTTTTCTAGGGCCTCCTGTGCTGTTTCCTTTACTTGCATTTCTACTTGGAGGGCTTGTACTTTAGCTCTTGAGGACTTCATTTCCCTTTGCATATCTTCATATTTCCTTTTGAGCCTGCTGCTTTCTTCCCTTTCTTTCCTCAATGTGTCTTTTAACTGGGCAGAGGATTTCTTGGACTGCTCCAAGTCAATTATTACCTTGTCCATGTTATCTTCTGAGGCGTGGAGAAGTGCAGTCCCAGCTCTCAGGGTGAGCCTTGGATCTTGGTCTGTTCCTAACATAAAAGCCGTATCCATTATCATTTTTCTAGGCATATTTCCTGCTTCTACTTTCTTATTTGTCCTCTTCATTATTCTCTTCGTTGCCCTATCATAATATACAGTGTTGAAATCGGGGATCTCTTCCCCTTTCTTCTGGACAAAAGGAACCAGCTTGAGCGTGGGGACTATGGGAGTACTGGCAGCAGGTACTTGTGGGTCTTGAACCTCCGGGTTTTCAACATCCTGGGTCTGCCCTCCAACTATGTCAGAAGCTGACTGTTCTGTCTCAGTCTGTGTCAACTTCAGCTTCTCTGCCTCCTACTTTTGTAGCTCTTCATCGAGCTTCCTCTTTGCTTCCTCTGCTTCTTTTCTAGTTGCTTCCTAAGTTTTCTCGATTGTTTCCTGAGCTTTCTCAGCTGCTTTTCTTTCTTCTTCTTCTGTATGCATCCTTTATGTAGCTTCTTTCGCCAACCTCTAGGCTTCTTCATCCCTCCTTTTGGCTTCTTCCTCAGCCTTAGCCTGTTCATCTCTGTTTCCACCTTTGGTGGTGATTTTCTTCGTGAATATTCTCTTCAGTGCGGTCATGTTCGGGACATTTCGGAAGACAGATTCTTCCTTATCGAAATGGTGAGTATACTCGAAATGCACCTTGTTTTCTTTACAATGCTCCGCAACTTTACCATGGGAGTCATTCTTGTGATAGGGCATCTCGCCAAAGTGGAATCTCTCCAGCTCCTCTACGAATTCACCAGCTTGTTTCACCTTAGTGAACTTGTAGCTTCCTAGTCGGAAAGGCAAGGGAGGATAAGCAGTCTTCTTGTGTTTGAACAGGAAACTGCCTATTCCATCCAGGAACACTTGTCTGACCACCTCCTTATGGACAATGTAGTCAGTTGCATATTTTGGCAGTAGGGAAGGCGCTCTTGAGCCTCCAAACATTCTGAAGTACATGCCATGTTTCGGTCAAATAGTAGTCTGCGTAATCTTGTATCACTTGCATGGCCTCCTCCGACATACAATCACACTCTTTCCGGAAAATGAGTGTGTATAGTGGCATAATGAAGTGCTCACATACTTCTCCGTAATGGCTGTGGTACTGGTGTGCCCACAATGGTCTATAAGCAGCATAGACAGGCACTCTTTCCCTATCCCAGATGCACCTGAGACCAGGGAAAGGATGGTTGCATAGTATACAGTATATGAGTATTGATCTCATATAAAATTCAGATCTTTTCCGGGACTCTCCTTCCAAGGCTGAGGTTAAGCAAGAAGAAAGACTGCTTGATACAAGGTTGGCCCAATTGAAGACTGTCCCTTGGGTTGCCACATGAAAAATGATGGGCATCCACTCTAGCTTGAATAATTTGTCGTGGGATCTCCCAAAGACCCTATTAAGCATCATAGCTATAAATCTATAGGAATCCCTCAAGCTCGCTGTATCATACTCACCCATCGGTCTGTACCGGTAATGTTTTCCCTGCAACAGCATTCTCTTAAGAGTCTCTATGAAGTCCATTCTAATGCTATTCAGCCAATCATCAGATAAGAATACTTGGGCTTCTGGTAGGTGATAAGCCAACGCCACATAGCCAGGGCTAAATGCAGCATAGCCCTATCTGTCAACATTTTCCAGAATCATCGTGGTTATATCTGCCTGAGGCAGAATCCAGCCAATTACCTCAGAGCATGGGAACAGCTCTGGCCTGGTGGCGACCTTCATAAGGGAATATTTTTCAATGTTCGCATATATGGACTCTTCTTCTAATCCCATGTCGGGGACTTCTCTTCGGCTAATCAGTCTATATATTTCTCCCCACTGATACTCTGGTTCAACACCAGAAATACATTTAGTGTCTTCATACATGTATTTTGTCTTGGTAACAACCTCTGCTTCTGGCTCTTCTTCGACCACAGGGACCTTCTTCTTTTGCCTCTTTGACATGGTGAGCTCGAGTTCTTCCTGCCATATATACATTGTAATGTTAAGCAATTCAAGTTGCAGACACTCATATGACAATGTGCAGTGTTTTACTTCTTCAATGCATATTATGACAGTAATTAGTTAATGAAGCCAAAATATGTGTGTACCTAGGCTGAAATGGCTTAATTAACAGGATTATTAAACCAACTGGGCAGTATTTAGAGACTTTGTTTATGTCTATCATGATGGAAACTAGCTGTGTGCGATAAACTGTGCATACTACCATTACTTGCCAATATAAAACATTAACAATATAATCCAGTAGGAATGGTGTCCACATAAAATTGAAAAGGCTCATGCTGCTTGCGAGGAAAAACAATTATATTGACAATATTAAAGCTTCTGTTCTCTGCGGGCGCTACTAACATTTTGCTATGCCGGATAGAAAAAGGACAAAAACCCCCCCCAATCCCTCTCAGTGGTATTCTACAAACAAACCGCCCCCAATATAATGGTCGATAACCTAAATGCAGTGGTACATCCTTTCTCCCTTCAGCTTGGGTTCAAGACAAAAACCAACGGTGCGCGGAGCAGCACAGCAAAACCTTGCTATTTGAGGGTGTGGGTTTCTATAGTGTGCTTAATCAAAGAGACCGCCTGTGCAAAATTCTGATCCATAACTTGGTGTCATAGTCAAACCCCCTTTCCCCGTCCATAGTTCGAAACTGAGCAAGAAATGGTTGCGTGGGACTGCGCAGGTGAAAACGGCTAGGGCTTCAAATGCAGGTAACGCACAGCGGGATAAACAACCCCGAGCCCTACAGGGAGAAACTGTGGAAAGCTAATCCTACCCAAGACTCATCATTGAGGGTGGATTGGTTCAGGCAGCACAACAGCCACCTGCACCGAAACCCTCGCTTGAATGGCACAGGTTCGAATAACGGACGGCCGCGGCCAGAAAAACCTTATGGTTCGAACAAAAGAAAACCTCCACTGTGAGCAGTATTACTACCAAAATCCCTCCCCCATAAATAGATAGGTTCACGACTGACGGGTTTAAGGTAACACGGCCGCGGTCCAACTTAACCCGTAGCAAACCATCAATCAAATGCCCAAATGGAAACGGGAAAAGGAGAATGAGCCTACCTGGCAAACGCAACGTAATCAATGGGAAGAATGAGCGGTCAAACGTCCACAGTCAAGCCACCTGGACGTGGGTGCCAGCAACGGGATCCTTCGCATCTTGTGAGAACGACACGCACGACAATGACAGTGCTCCATGGTTGAAAATAATAATAGAACATACCCCTCAAACCCCGTATATATATGCGTGTGGCACGTGCGGCGGGAAAACATCGGACGTCGGAGCACTTTCTAATCGGAGGCTGAAAGCTCTCGTCCTTCTGCAATGACAGATGACCACAGCATGGATCCAGCCGTAGAGACGTGCATGGCGGGAAAACTTAGAAGATCGTTCATCGAAGAGTTTCTGATTCGGAGGCTGAAAACCTATTTTGCTCCGCAACGGCGAAAAGTTGAACCAAAAATCCCTCTGCAACGGTATTCTACAACCGGGAGCAGAATCGAAAGACAACTATTTACCTATCGGCAAGATTTGCACTTCCATCATCTGCAACGGTAGAAAATAAAAGACCTCAGGAAAGCGGCTAAAGGCTGACGCGTCGGCTGATGGATCGCTTTACACATCGGGCGTTAAAACCTTTTGAGAGCCACAACAGTGGAAGAAAATAATTTGAAAACTTCGGATGTAAAACCAAAAGTCATCCGACATGAAAACAAAGGAATCAAAAAAATAATCAAAGTCAAACCGAAAATCTGTCCGCAACGGCGGAAGAAGAAGTGACAATGGTTCCGATATAAACCAAACCCCAGCCGATTTCACCGAAAAAATCAAAGTTAAAACCAAAAATCCATCCGCAACGGCGGAGGAAAACATGACCAAAACCTTCCGACATAAACCCAAAAATCATCCAACGGATCAAAAGACGAAAACGCAGACTCACCTGCAACGGCGGAAAACGAAAACGCAAACTCACCTGCAACGGCGGAAGATCAAAACAAAATACCTTCTGATCCATACTGGCTTCAATGCAATTAAAGGCAAATGATGAAGGTTTGATCAATCATTGAAATTCCTAATCAAAATTGAAACAGCTGCAGATCAATCCAAAAATAAGCAAGTCTTTCTGAAACGTTCTCAAACCAAAACCCAAGAAGACTAATTCAAGCACAAGGAGGGTCCTAAATTTTTTTTGGAATTTTGGGAAAATTGTTGCAGCTGCAACACATTCATTGATATCCTCTCTATTTCGAGAATAATTTAATATTCTCTACTAAATAGGACCAACCACGTGAAGGTGGAAGCTCTTATGGCCCCTCCCCCCCCTCACATCACTCTCAATTCCCCAAACCCAAAGCATCTACTTGCAAATAACAATTTATTTCACTATTTCACAATCCAAATAAAAATGCATCTACTGCATATTATTTCACTCAATAGCTGAAAGATGCTTTCATTAAATCATTCTTTAAATCATTCATTAAACCATTCAATCATTCAACAGCTGAAAAAACCATTCATTTAGTCAATGGTAGATAAAAAAATCAGCACACCATTCATTAAAGCAATCATTTAAATATTCATTCATGAAACAGAGGAAAAAACCATGAAATTTTTATTATTATAAATAAGAATCACTCAAAATTTGTTTAGTCACTTCCTTTTTACTTTTCTTCTCTTTAAAAATTTAGTTAGAGTCACATCTTCTGTAATTTGATCCTCGATCTCCCTAATAGTATGCTCGCAAGGTTGAACTTCCGGTGAGGGGCAATGAATTTCTGCAGTAATGTCAAAATCTTTCATTAATATATTTATAGTTTTATAAATACGAGTAATTCATTGAAAAAAACACTATGAATGTGTGTTTTTACCTACCATGGGCACATCAACATGTTCAGCATTATCTTGTACAGGCCCAACATGTTCAGTGTTATCTGCATCTACATGCTCTGCAGTTGAATTATGTAGAATTAGAACTAATGTTCATCATCTGCAATTATCTATACAAAACAGTAGCACATTAATAAATTCATTACCATGAATCAAAGCATGATCTTCGTCTGGTTGGTCATGTACATCCTCGACATGAATGGGATCATTACTTTCCTGCTCAAAAAGGAATAAATAATGAATATGTTAATTTATTTATAAGGAATAAATTGCATGAGAATTATTAAATTATCATTAAACTATATAGTTTTTACATACCTGAGCACCAGATGGATCAGCAAAAGATCATGCAGTATACCCAGACAAGCTTTTCCAGTGTTCAACAACGGCGTCAAAGCCCTGTTCGAAGCCAAGCTTCATGTAATCCGCACTGGGAAATTATTTGAACCGGTCGGCCTTCATATTTGCATGATGTCATTAATTTTACATTTTTTTCCAAAACAAAACGAAAATAATTATCTGTATGATATTTGGATGCGGATTCGGGTTTTGTGATACTTACATATCAAGCCTCCAAGTTTGAGTAACCACTAGGCCCAAGCTTGTGTTGGCCAATTTTTTCAATTCTTGCCTTGGTGGCCTTAGATATGTCCATGAGCCTAATCAAGTTTTGAAATACGTTAGTCGATGTACCAAATTTGATATAAAAACTAGTAATAATAAGGCTTACCACTATATTTTGGATTGTATTGCATACCTCCCTATTCCTGGTGGTATATTTCCTAATTTTCTCAGGCCTTTCTCTTTTCCATCTTCCACAAGGGCTTTCCACTCCATAGATGGAATCATTGGAAGGCACTCATACCTAGGGTTCTTTTCTAGGTAAACCCTATACTGGTCTCGGACAATCTTCAGATGTTTTCCAGCCTTCTATAGGACCTTCGATGAATCGAAGGTATCTTTTCTGAACAGACCAACCAAGTGATTAGTTAGATCATCCTTTAAAGCTTTTGGCTGCTTGTTTCACATTGTGCGGATGGTGGGCCCAAATATCTCCAAGGCCAAATCATTCATATATTTATAAAATATATCATTTCCTGCAAAACGTTAATGACATCATTAGTCAACATTAAAAAATATTATCGTTATATTAGACACAAATTATAAAAACTAAATTGAACAATATATAATGACCTGGAATCCTCTCTATCTTGATTGGAACCAGTTCTTAATTCACCAAAAATGTATATTGTATTGAACCAGTGCTAGTGACACGAGAAGATCTAGGAAATGCATCCACATCTCTATCTAACCTTGCATCCACCCCTTCTTCTGCAGCATTTATTGTGGGTGGGACAACATCGGCTGCACCCTCTGCTGCCCTCGGGGGTGTCGCAGAGCATGTTGTCAACTATTCAATGAACAATATGGGAGCATTATGTGCTGTACGTGGAGTGGTTTGGTCATTGGGACCAACATTGCCTTGACCACCACTGATAATATCCATAGCATGTTGTAAATTCAAACCATTGTATTATAAGTTCAATAGCATATAAAATCAAATATTATAAAGTTATTATAAATGAATTTACATTATTATTCGAGAACTTACTTCCAATTGTTTACCTTGCTGTAACAACATTTGAATCCTTGTTTCGATCTCTTCTATTTGTGGAACTGCCAATGTAAAAAGAATCAGTTCCTCATTTTTTTTCCTAGTCTTTTGTAGCACCCTCAACGGGTCTGCAAACTCTCTAATTTCACTATCTCTCATCAACCAGGAGACCTCATTTTCTAAAGAGTTTTGAGACAGTGTTTCATAAACCAAATCCCCTATCTGCAACAGAAATGTATAAAAAATTGCTTAGTCTTTGAAGCAATAGTGTGCGTAAACAATTATATTAACAAAAGTTTTCTATCATGATAGATTCATAGTATTACATCTAGGATTACCTGATTCCTAGATGAGGGTGTGGTCTGATCAACAGATGGGGACTTACCTCAATCAGCCACCTGTCAAAAAAAGTAGAGAACATTATCACAATGAACACAATATGTAAAGCTAACAAATACAAAACAGAAGTAAACACTATGCTACATGTTTTATATGTGTACATTTTTTAAGTATTTGGAATGTGTAATTACATTTAGGTTTACTGGTTGCCTCAAGGCTCCACTCGTCTGATCAACAGTTGGGGACTTTCCCCGATCAACCTGCAAAAAAGGTAGACAACATTATCATCATGAACGCAAACATAAAAACAAAAAAATACATAACAAAATAAATATTATGCTACACGATATACATGTTTATGACTTTAAAGTATTTGAAATGGAGAATTACATTCATGTTTTCCTGTTCCCCCAATGTTGTAATCGGCTGATCAATAGCCGGTTGGATTCCCTGATCAACACTCTGCATGGAAAATAGACAAGATTATATAAATGAACCGAATATACTAATGGAAATACATAACAGCAGATTTGTATGTCCATCCTAAATTTATTACATTGGCAGTATCGATGTATACCTGCCACCTTGACTCAGGTCTACAAACATCTACAGAGAGGGAGGTTCCCCTTAGAGAACCCTGCATAAAAAAACATACTAAAAATTACCTAACGAAACAAAAAAAGTAGAAAATTACAATTACATGCTAATGAAAAATCCTATAGATGTTAAAATAATTAATAAAAGGTTGGTTAAATTGTTGCATGTACCAAAACCATACTAACTGTGTTTGTATCTACACGATTCAAATTGTAATTAATAAGCAGTTCTTCACTGGCAGCTATTTATTTAATTGCACATACAAAGACACGGTTTCCTTCATGGGACTCGAATATGCAGTTGGGTTTCTTAAGTGTAGATGTCAGTTGTGTACTTTTTATAAACCCTGCAATATTACTAGTTGTTTTTGTCCTTCCGTCCATGTACAACGTTGCTCCTTTATTTTGAGCTTTGTCTTTCAATTGTATATAATTCATTAACAACCCATATCTACGCATACTTCGTGTATATTGGACCAGGTGCATCCAATCATTGTAGTGGAAAGAGGGTCTAACATACTCCATCAATTCTGTACATCTGCCATATCCAACCTTTATGTCATCCATGCAAAACAACCCCAATCCATGCAATGACAACGGTGCAATTCTATATATCCTCTCATTCACACAAAAATCAATGTTTACTTGAGGAAGATCCCTAGGTACCCATTGTTTCACTAGGTTTTTGTACCTGAAGGGCACCTCGATGTCTCCCACTATCTCATCATCATAGGAACATGACCCCCCTCCTTTGAGAAAAATTTCCATGCGTTTATTGAATTTTCTTCTAATCTTGTGACATCTAGTTGATATAGCCTTTTTATACCTATTGGATGTCTCACTTTTCTCTAGCCTTCCCAAACTCCCCTCACTAGAGGAAGACAGGTCTGATAAATACCTGTTTGGTTCAACCTGCACCATGGCCGGGAAAAAAATTAGCAAAAACATAGCAAAATACCAGCAAAAAACTTGGAAAGACTTATAAGCAAAAAACTTGTAAAAGTTTCCTACTTCCTAAAGAAAAAGCTTGTCAAGAATGAGTTTAGGTAATAGGTGTGGGCATTTGGTATCCCTAAAAACTCTAATGTATGCCCCTCTTTTAGTTACATACAAGTCTCCATTCTCACTTATTGCTTGCATTGCCTTTTCCTAACATGTATTGCATGGGCTCACAAAATATCATGTTATACATGGGCACTATGATATGCTCACAAATATTTCCTTGAAAGAACATATATTTGCATTCATCTACATTTACTTCAGATAGAAGTGATACAGAGTTATTATGTTGGTCACTTCCCTCAAAAAACATCTTTGACATGAGTTCCTTTTTTAAGGAATCTTGGTTAATCTCTTCTTCCAAACTTCTAGGTCACTTCTCCACTCTGCATTGGCCCAATTAATCAATTTCTTGGCCACCCCTCTCTCCTTACTCTACAGTCGTTTTTTATGGTTGTAAGTGGTTTTTAGTTTTCCCATGAATGTTGTTGTGATGTTGTAGATGATTATCCATTTTACCTAAAAGTTCCCAAATCTCATGTAGGATCCTTTAAGAGTCATAATAACAAGTATTGTTAGAGGATGTTATTCACCAAATGATACACCAAAACCATACTTATCGGTTAATATTTGCGTAGGGATGTTTTTCTCTCTCCCGTAATTTATCATACGAATGGGCTTGTGACTAACATGTCAATGCCTTATTTGCATAGTGGCAATCCTACAACACTACACTGGACTGTCTTATGACTAACTCATGAATATTCCCATGGTTATTAAATATCCATCTATAAGCCACTATTGTGGTTTCATCATTGCTCCCATTCAAGAACAAAAAAGTAGACATGACTTCTCTCCCTACATTAAGTCCACGTGCACATAATGACTAGCTTTGGTACTTCCTAACTTTTCACTCTTACTTTTGACAACGGAAGTGAAACATGAAACAATATCCTTTCTTTCAGGATCTTGCACATCTTATGGCTTTGATCGAACTGTATAAATACTTTGTTCCCAAAGTAAATATTTTTAGACCTACAAATGAAGGGGAGAGAGATGAATGGTTGAAGGACTCCAATGGAGGATGAATTGATGCCCTTTTCTTCCTACCTAAAGGTCCTTTTATAATGAATATTATCCCTAACTTCTCATTGATTTGTAGTCTTCTCTTTTTCACCCATATTGCTCAAAGCAACACAGTTTTATGTCGATCTAGTATGTATCTTCATGTCACAAGTTTTGCCTTGAAGATGAATATGGAACCCTAGAAGGTAGTGTTGATTTGGAAATATTATTTTACAATGTTCCATCCCATCTTTAAGACAATTTTGGATAGTAATTTATGGTATAACATTAACATATTAATTTTCAACCCTAAGGCAATGCTAACTTGAACAGAGTTGGGATATTTCAAATAGGTACCACCAAAATAATGGAATAAATCAGACCAGCTGATACAGGCATTCTTGGAGGCACATTTCCCAGTGGTAATCTATAGCAATCATATATATATATCTAATCCACAATCGTGAAGAGCGGACATTTCCAGATCTGCTACTTGGCACATTTAGGAATGAAAACAATGTTTTAAATACATTTATATCAGTTTGTAATATTTACTGATTTATTCCTTTTAGCTTGTCATGATGATGCTTGTTTTCTCATATTAATTTTCAACCCTAAGGCAACGCTAACTTGTTTTCCCGTATTAATTTTCAACCCTAAGGAAATCCCATAGTAGAAAGAACCATAAAAGACTATTCCGCAGAAATCAAAAGGCTCTTAAATTAACTGTATCATGACTTTCAATGATTTGATTAATCCTTTGAAATTGTCTTCTAAATACAGTGAGACAAGGCTCAAAACACTTACCTAAAGATATTGTTGTTGCCTTTTCTCTTTATCATTAATTGCTATGAAATGTGTTTCAAGTGATGCTAATGTTGTTCATCCTGTGCTATTCTCTTGTCAATTTCCTAATAGGGTGGCATTAAATGGCTTGCATTCTACTTTGATCAATCTAACAAAGTCATTTTCTCCAACCAACCATATTAAACTTGAATGGACTTTGGACCTTTCCTCTCTTTCCACTTGGAGAAAAATTAGCAAATGGTTTGGTTCACCTCCAACTTCGACCCAAGTTCTTATCCTTTTGTGATCACTCATTAAGGAGGAATAGATTAACCTAATGTTGACAACAAGAACACCATCGACTTCTTTATCACTAGATTCTATGCTCTATGTTTCAAGTGACACTAATGCTTGCTGATCTTTTATTATTCTCTCATCAATTGTGTAAGATATTGTTGTCGTTTTCACAAACTTGAGGTTTGAAACAAATTGTAGTCTTATAGACTCTTTGAGAAGCATCAATTGTTTTGTCTTGAGATTATTAAGCATATATAGAAGGCTTCAAGAAGAGAAGCTCGAATTTGTCCTTCTCTACTCCATCATCAAATAGGTTGAGGTTAGCTTCTTCAACACCACATATAGGTTCAGTATAATTGTTTAGGGATAAATGAAACCTTTTTAATCTTCAACAGTATCTACCAACAAAATAGTCTATTACATGTACTAGGTACACATATTTCATTAAAATTGGAAACATTTTATTCCACATACAACACCAAAATTGAGTTTTTTAGTTATTTTGGAATTATAGATCCACTATTTAATTCCAATTTTAATGAAATATTTGTTAGGAGCTTCAGTCAAATTAAGAGAAATCTTCTACAAACATATGAAGAACCGTTTGATTTTGTAAAACAAGAGGATGGAAAAAGGGCAAGGAAACATCAAAGATCGCTCACACCATGGAATAATTCCAAAGCTAACCAACTATCTAAACCACAAAGGTCATCTTCTCATGTTAAATGTAAGAGGGGCAAACAAAAATCAGACACAGTGACATTTGACATAAAATGTTCAAATAACAAATGGAGGATATCAAAATACCTAGTACTTGCTTCAAGACCCAAAGCATAAACCATAAGATTCATGATTGTCCATTAATGGCCAAGTATTACCTAACCCAATCTCCAATGAACTAAGCACCTCATGGTCGAATTAGGATATTGGGCCAAGTTTATTGCACAATCCATCTATCATTTGAGGTACATACAAAATGTGTATGCCCAAGGCTTGCTATATCATGAATTTGAAGAATCAAAGTTACATAAATTACATCAAATAAATTTCAAAGGCCGAGGGGAAGAACCCTAAATTAAGTTGTGGAAAAATCGAAATGGTCATTTTGTTGGATTAACATCTTCAACAAAATTTAGGAGTACAACCATCAATCCGACCTACCTTCTTTCATAATAAAATAATCAATCTGACCTACCTTTTTTTTGCTATTGAAACAAGGTTTCGACTCTTTGTGACAGGGTGTGGATGTTATTGTTGTTGACAGTATCTTGAGATACATCAATGATCTGACCTATCTAAGGTATATTGTTGAAGGACTGACTTGATTAGGGTAGCCTCCAATTGCTTCTCATCACCTTGGATGCAGGTTCAGCATTATATGCAGCTCCAATTTGCCTAAATGTGCACAGTAGTTCCTTTCTTATGCCTATGGTTCCTTCTCCACGGTTGCAACAAACCCAGGACTGATGTTATTTATGCTGAGATTGCATTGAAAATTAATTTTTTTGTGGTTTTTTGAGAATTAATTTGAGGCAGCGACTTAGGGAAGAGGGTGGATGGACTATCAAGACACACCTGAAATGCTTAATCATTTCCCAGGATTAAAAGTGCTCAGGGTGAAGTTTTACTTCTGTCTTATGATTTTTATCGCTACCTAGAATTATCATTAACATGTTGTTACCCATTTAAAAGTGTGCAAAATTATCTCTGAAAAGGTCCACGGAATTATGTATATTAGGCTTCAACTTAACGGTGAAATCCACAAGTCCAGGAAAATCTTCTAGTACATCTCCTTTATAGTAATGGACAAATAATGATGTTAGTTCTTGGAGATCCTGTAGAGTGGATGTTTTAACCTCTTCACTGCTACTGTGTAGTGCATAACCCAGCACTTCAGAGAAGATTCTAATGGTTTTATCGGACAGCTTTGGGTATCCTAATCAATTTCATAATCATAGATGGGAGGAATGCATTCCGAAATTCCATGGGCAATAGGAATTTGGTAGGTTTCATGTTGAATTACATATTTAATCTCTTCCAAGGTTGAATGTGTACTTGATGATATTAAGATGAATATGTTCAGTATATATCTTAACTTGCAAAAACGTGACATAAGAAATTGGTATATATGGATTCCTAGTAAGGGTGTATACTCAATTCTGAATGTTCTCAAGTTGTTATACAAGATATGGGATCCTATTCTTGATGAGGAATCTATTAAGGATATTGTTTACCCTCCACAAAAGCAAGCCCTTGAAAAAATCAATGAAGATTCCTTTGAAGAAGGCCCTATTTATGAAAGAACCCGTTCTCCTATTATATTACCTCATCCCAAGAATCTGAATTAGATGGTCCATATTTTTGAGAGTCTGATGAGGGACCCAAAATATTTTGAACCTATAGAGAAACCAAGCATCCACTCTACAGGATCTCCAAGTACTGACATCATTATATCTCTACTCATTCGAATTCCTACAAAGTGTTTTAGCTTTCTTAGTGCTCCTCTCTGTTTATCATTTAGGTTCAACTTAACGGTGAAATCAACAAGTCTGAGCAAATCTTCTAGTACAAGTCTTGTACAGATCATATTACAAGAATGACTATCCACTATTATCCCAAAAGCCATACAATTAAAGCAACTGTAACACCATTCTACTGTTTAACCATATTATACTAGCTACCAACTATAACAACATCATTAATAACAATACCAACAACCCTTTTCCAGGCTTCATTCCAAGGACAGATGCTAACCAGCCGAACACTTAGGAGAAGAGGTTTACCAACCCAGAAACCTTTACAAAATATATCCTCTCTTAAGGGTGGGGAGTTCCAATCAAAACCATATATATCCAATGTATTTATTCACAGTTTGGCTTGATGGTCTGCCTATTATCTCGTCTCCTTCTCTAACCAAATGTCTTCCATCTCTGACCACCTCATCAAAAAAAATGTTATTTTAAAAATTAAAAATTAAGGACGTAATAAGACCAAACAAAACTTTTTGGCGTTCCCTCATGTTGGTAATCCGTGTGTTTCCCCTATCCAGTGGACAACCACCCTGTTGTATATAGTATCCATTCAATTTGATGCATAGTTCGGATACATATAGACATGGATGTTCTAAATGACACGAAGAAAAATCCAATAATCCATAAACCGAGTTAGATCAATTTTGGAAATCGAGTAATCAATCAATTTCATTCCAACATTGAGAAACCAGGTGGGGGATTCATCTCATTCAAGTCAAGTTTCTAATTCTTCTAACAAAATATTGGCACGCAATAAAGAGTGGGAACTATTTCTGAAGGTATACCATTGCTCTATTTAGGTTGAGTATTCACATAGAACTGCTCCCTACTCCCTTGCAACTCCGATGATGGGTGGGATACGGTGAGCCAAGAGATAATGTTGCCCCTAGCTATCATCTATCCTAATGTAATGTGGCAATCTAGGGAATCTAAAATTTCAGTTTGGAATCGATGTGGTTGTAGGTGTTTTTCCACAAATACACAACAAACATCATAGCATGCCTAAAAAACCTAAAATTTTGAACCGGTTGCATGCCCAAAAAACCTTGCCACAGCATGCACAAAAAAATGAGGTGATTCTTTCCCATTGATCCATGAGCTCCTAAATCCAAAATGTGGATCGAACCCATGAGCCGCCACGAAATGACAAACATGAGCTACTCCAAAATTCATAAAACTGTCCAAATTGCATAGAACTATGCAGAACGAGTCATCTATATTTTATATTTTATGTATTTTATGTTTATTATGTTTTATTATTATATATTATTTTATCATCGTGATCCACATATAGGTAGAAGGTTAATTTCTACACATATCCACATATAGGTAGTGATATGAACTTTTCACCAACATTAAAAATAAGTAAAACTTATTGTATTTCAAAGATACTTGTTTTGTAATCCACCAACATTAAGAATAAGTAAAACTTAGTTTATTTCAAATATTCATTTTCGAAAAAAATTGCATAATACTGGAAAACCTTTTGATCAAAAAGTGATGAGAAGGAAATTGTTGAATATAGCCAATAAAATGAAAGGAATTTTTTGTATCCTTGAAATACTTCTTATATCTAATAGATTCCTCGACTTCTAGAACTATGGGTCCCAAATATAAGTTCAATAGAGAGATGCAAACCTAAGAGGAAGAAAAACATCCTAACTTGAATAATGAACCTTAACATTAATGAGGGAAGAACCATCTACATAACGACACATCCCTATCTTGGATAAATGAAAAGAAAGTCTGACACCATGATGACGATCTTGATGATGATGATGTTTATGTTAATGATGATGACGATGATAATGATGATGATGATGATGATGATGATGATGATGATGATGATGATGATGATGTTGATGATGATGATGACCATACCCTTATGAGGATGACGATGAAGATGATGATGTGTGATGATGAGGGTCCAACGTCATCGTCATCAAAGTATCAATGTGCTTGTCACATTGGAGCACCGTGACCCAATTTTCACAAAAAGTATGTCCATTTAATGTCCAGTAAAAACATATTTCTTCAGTTTATCCATTTAATAAGCTAAGATGGTTGTATATTTTAACATTGTTGATATTCATTTTCGAATTGTCTTATTCATGAAGTCTCATGATTGGATTTTCGTTCATGGCGAAGATCGATGCTACATCTAATTATCATGAAGATGAAGATGATGGTGATCAACATGATGAAGCTGATGGTGATGATGGTCATCATGATGACGATGACGATGATGATGATGATATCATCATCATCCTAATCCTCATCCTCGATGATGATGATGATGATGATATCATCATCATCATGATCCTCATCCTGGATGATGACGATGATGATGATATCTTCATCATTGTGATCCTCATCCTCGTCATCATCATCATTTTCATCAGCATCATGATGTAGATCACCATCATCATCGTCATCATTGTTTCCTTCATCATCATCATCTTGCGACTATGGATTGTCGGATGATGATGATGGTGATGATGATGATGATGGCAAAGATGATCATCATCATCATAACCATCATCACCGCCATCTTCATCATGTTGATCGTCGTTGTCTTCATCATCATGATCAACATGATGATGACCATGACCATGAATACGATGACGATCAACATGATGATGATGATGATGATGAGGGTCATGGTGATGATGATGATGTTGAGGTTCATGATGATGGTGATGATGATGATGGTGATGGTGATGGTGATGGTGGTCATGGTGGTGATGAGGGTGATGAGGGTGATGTGGATGATGATGGTGGTCATGGTGGTGATGATGATGATGATGATGATGGTGATGATGGTGATGGTGACCATGATGGTGATCATGGTGATCATGATATTGATGGTGGTCACGGTGGTGATGATGGTGATGGTGAAGATGATGGATGGTAATGGTGGGTGGTGATGGTGTTGGTGAAGATGGTAATCATCTTCATCATCACCATCCTCACCATCCTCACCATAATCTTCATCATTATCACCCTCTTCACCATAATCGTCATCATCATCATCGTGATGATGATGACAATGGCGATGATGACGGTGATGATGATGATGATGATGATGGAAAAGATGATGATGATCATCATCATCATCATAACCATCATCACCGTCATCTTCATCATGTTGATCATCATCGTCTTCATCATTGTGATCAACATGATGATGACCATGACCATGAATATGATGACCATGACCATGAATACGATGATGATCAACATGATGATGATGATGATGACAATGATGATGATGATGAGGGTCATGGTGATGATGATGATGTTGAGGGTCATGGCAATGGTGATGATGATTATGATGATGGTGATGGTGATGGTGATGGTGATGATGATGATGGTGATGATGGTGGTCATGGTGGTGATGAGGGTGATGTGGATGATGATGGTGGTCATGGTGGTGATGATGGTGATCATGATATTGATGGTGGTCATAGTGGTGATGATGATGATGTGGATGGTGATGGTGATGGTGAAGATGGTAATCATCTTCATCATCACCATCCTCACCATCATCACCATAATCTTCATGATGATGATGACAATGGTGATGATGATGATGGCAAAGATGATGATCATCATCATCATAACCATCATCACCGCCATCTTCATCATGTTGATCATCATCATCTTCATCATCGTGGTCAACATGATGATGACCATGACCATGAATATGATGATGATCAACATGAGGATGATGATGATGGCAAGGATGATGATGATGAGGGTCATGGTGATGATGATGATGTTGAGGGTCATGGTAATGGTGATGATGATGATGATGATGGTGGTGATGATGATGGTGATGGTGATGGTGATGGTGATGGTGATGGTGTTCATGGTGGTCATGGTGGTGATGAGGGTGATGTGGATGATGATGGTGGTCATGCTAGTGATGGTGGTGATCATGATATTAATGGTGGTCACGGTGGTGATCATGATATTGATGGTGGTCACGATGGTGATGATGGTGATGTGGATGGTGATGGTGAAGATGATGGATGGTGATGGTGGATGGTGATGGTGATGGTGAAGATGGTCATCATCTTCATCATCACCATCCTCACCATCACCATCCATCATAGTCACCCCCGTAAGTGACATAAAATCTTGTAACATGAAACGTTATATGTGATTCTAGATTATGAGTAATGTAATATATTATTTTATTTAACCCAAGATCTTCACTATATTTATTTTAACATTTTATATTTTTTTATGCATTCTCATTTTATTTTTTTAAATAAAGAAAATAAATCTTCAAAATGAGAAATATAATGTTAAGTCTTATTTAATGTAATTTAATTACAAATGAAAATTCAATTCAAATTACATTACTATGGAGCACCATGGCCCAATTTTCACTAATACCTCCCATATAGTATGTTCAGCATCATTGTCTTCAAACACGTTTGGGAGGCTGCCAAGTGGATTTGGGTAATAGTCACCCTCGTAAGTGACATAAAATCTTGTAACATGAAATGTTATATGTGATGATGATGATGAGGGTCATGGTGATGATGATGTTGTTGAGGGTCATGGTGATGGTGATGGTGATGATGATGATGGTGATGGTGATGGTGATGGTGACAGTGATGATGGTGATGGTGATGATGTTGGTCATGGTGGTGATGAGGGTGATGTGGATGATGATGTTCATGGTCATCGTGGTGATGATGATGATGGTGATGATGGTCATGGTGACCATGATGGTGATCATGGTGATCATGATACTGATGGTGGTTACGGTGGTGATGATGGTGATGTGGGTGGTGATGACAGTGGTGATGATGGTGATGTGGATGGTGATGGTGAAGATGATGGATGGTGATGGTGATGGTGAATATGGTAATCATCTTCATCATCACCATCCTCACCATCATCATCATCATCACCCTCTTCACCATAATCGTCATGATGCTGACGTGGATGGTGATGGTGATGGTGAAGATTGTGGATGGTGGATGGTGAAGATGGTCATCATATTCATCATCACCATCCTCACCATCATCACCATAATCTTCATCATCATCATGACCCTCTTCACCATAATCGTCATCGTCATCATCGTCTCCATCGTCATCATCTTCATCATGTTGATCATCATCGTCTTCATCATTATGATGATGATCATCATCATCATCATCACCTTCATCTCTATAATCACCATCATTATCGTATTCATTTTCAAATTTAACATTTTATATTTTGTTATGCATTCTCATTTTATTTTTTTAAATAAAGAAAATAAATCTTCAAAATGAGAAATATAATGTTAAGTCTTATTTAATGTAATTTAATTATTTTTTTATTCCATTTTTATATAAAAGACTTGGAATGTAATTTAATTTTTTTTTATTTCATTTTTATATAAAAAAATTTGAATTATATGTTTAATGGAATTTAATTTTAAATAGAGTTTAATTTTTTTATTTTATTTTTTTTATAATTTAATTTTTATTTATAATTGTTTTTTTATTTGCTTTTATATGATTTTTTTTTTTAAATTGGTTTAGTTCATTCCTACCCAGCCTAGTTCATCTTGACCGCAGGCACAAACATTAGCATTGCCAGCTGGAAGGGCCGCTGCATCCATGGACAACCGGGAGGTAGAGCAAGAAAATGACCTGCTAACTGCTATCTTTCCGATGTCCCCGTCAACAGTCGTTGTCGCAGAACCTTCAACTAGAAACCCTACATTTTTCCCGTCACCAGATGTTGTCGAGGGTTTCTTCAACTCAGGCCCAATTTTCTCAATGTCTGGAGTGGCACACACTGATTTTCTCCTCCATCTGGACCCGAATGTGTCAATACTCGATCAAACCATTACAGAATTAGGGGATTTTTTGAATGCTAGCTGGTAAGAACCACCTCCTCCACAAACAACTATCGCTGCCGGAGAAGCCATTGACACATAGGGTTTTGTCAACTCGGTGGTAGCAGCAGCTAGCATTGATGCAGAGGGTTTTGTCAACTCACTGGTAGTAGTAGCTGGCCCTGAAGAAGCTCTACTAGGCTTGGGATCGGAATCTAGTCACAGCCCATCTGCAAGAACCACAAAGGAGGATGAAGAAAACAGAAGCCCTAGGAAAAAGAGGCAGAACAAGTGCCTAGCACCAACTTGAGGAAACCTAGATATGGTCTACGGTGTTAATGTGGCCATTGAGGAAGCGAAAGATATGGATGATAGGGTAGTTTTCAGAAAAATTCATGGCCGACACCCTACCCTTAAAGAGATGAAGGGATGGGTTCAAACAAATTGGGCAGACCTCTTATCATCTGCGGCAGAGGTAGGCGAATTATCAAAGGGTTGGTATACGTTCACCCTCGACAGCAAGCATGATGCCGAGCAAATATTGAACAAAAACTGGTTCTATGGGATGATACCCATTATGTTGAAGAGATGGACGCCCCTATTCGATGCTGACAGTGAACGAATGGATATAATGGTCATATGGGTATGATTACCAGGCCTACCACTAGAATTTTGGAACCCAGCCTCACTGAAGAACCTTGGTAATGCCATAGGGACATACCTGGAAGCCGATTTCTCATACCTGCAAACCTAGAGGAGGGCTGTGGCATGAATATTGGTTTCTATGGACATAAGAACAGAGCTGAAGGAGTGCCTCAACCTCATCATTGTTATAATAATCAACCCATATTTATCTACCTTAGACATTAATTAATCCATTTCTGTCTTATTTTTCTAGTTTCCAATATTCCACTCTATGCAAGTTGTCTTCCAATGTCCTAGAAGTCAAACTTGCTAAAACTGAGTCATGGAGCACTTGGGAAACCTCCTGGAAACCATATTTATCAATTCTTCTTTATTCCAGATCCTCCCTAGTGCATATATGCTTTTTCTGCTAAGTTGCATGATTTATTGATATTTGAGGCAAAAGGGAAAGTAAGACTAGGTGTAGTTGACTTGTTTTTTGCCCTCATCATCCTCCATTATTTTCTCCTAATAAAATCATGTATGAGTTGTCTTTCCATCACCTATTAGCTTTCCTACTTGACTTTTCCAATTCGTGAGCCTCTAGGTAGATTTGGAAACTGCTTTATGCACCTATGGGGGATTTGACTAGATTTAGTAAGCCTGCTTTTGACTATTTCGAATGGAATCCTTATGCATTTGAATATCTCATGTAATTATATATTGTAGCAACCTATGAGTTCATAAGGTTGGCTATTGTACACTTATTCAATACAGATTAGTGTTATGCTCCAATTTTAGTCTCCTTTGTGTGTAAATTTGCATGTTGATTAACAATTTTGTGAGTGCAATTGTTCTATCACTTGGGTTCAATTTCCACATGGTATCAGAGCCTTTTTAGATCAATTTCTCTCCTTCCATATTGCTATTGCAGGTTCAACATCTTGACTGGGAGCATTCTGCTGGTTGAAGGGCACAGTTCAGAGCTATGGATCAATCTCAGAAGATCATCTTGACTCCATTTAATTTCTTTGAATGGAAAGTAGAGATGGAGATACTGTTGAGAGTGAAGGGTCTCTACATGGTGACTATGGCAACTGCGGTAGATCCCAATTCAGTTGTAGAGAAAATTAAATGGCACAACAGGAGGGATGAGGCCTATGGTCTTCTGTGTCTGAGCATATCTAGAGACCTCCTCTTCCATCTTGATGGATTAACATCACCTAATGAATTAAGGGAGAAGCTTGTAGAGCTTTTTGGTAAGAAATATGAGATGAGAGGACATCAAATTGAGAATGAATTGATCTCTTTGAGTCCCAGCATCTTCGAATCCCTACAACTCTACTTTTCCAAGTTTAAAGCCCTTGTTTTGCAGCTAAAAGAGTGTGGAATTGAAAAGAAGGAAGAGCAGCTAGTTTTGGCCATAATCTCAAAGCTTGGCCCTGACTATTCAGTTTTTTTTTTACCTTCCATGCCACCAATTTGACAGCTCGAGCATGGAAGATGCCTAAGCTTGCAGAGTTCATGGAATCCCTCACACAAGAACAAGATAAACCGGTGATGATGGGCACCATTAAACCTTCCAAAGACCAAGCTTTGGCTGCTAGAGATTTGAGGGTGGATTCAAAAGGCAAGAAGAAAGCTAAGAAGCCACCTGAGTAAAAGAGAGACAAGAACAAGTCTCAAGAGGAGCCCCAAGGCTCCAAGAAGAACTTCTTGAAGAAGAAGAACAAAGGAGAAATGAGAAAGTGTGCATACTGCAGTAAGGGCTATCATCCTGAAAGCTCCTGCATGAAGAAGCAAATTGACATGTTGACCCAACTCCTAGAGAAGAATAACATCTCCCTTTATGATTGCTCAAAGAAGAGGGAAGGAGGATCAAATTCAGAGGACAGAGAGAGAGTACATGCATTGGTTGCTGGCACATCAAGCTCACCTAGCTTCATCATAGACTCTAGAGATTCAAGACATATGGTTTCGACCAAGGAGGAATTCTCCTCTCTTGACATGTCGAAAGGTCCACCAATAGTGCTGGGAGATGACTCTCCCACTGACAGTTTGGGAAAAGGAAGGATTGATCTTGACCATGGTAAGTTCAGTAATGTATTGTATGTTCTAGGTCTTTCCTCTAACCTCTTGTCAGTGTATTAGATGACCCACACAGGGTCTCCAAAGAAGGTCATATTCTCCCCTGATGATGTTGAGATCACAGAGATATCGAATGGTAAAGTCATTACAAAAGGAGTTGTAGATCACACTTCAAAGGTATACATGTTTTCACATTTTCTACCCTACTCAAACCCCTCCGCTCTTCTGATTCATGCTAAAGAGGAAAGCAATATTTGGCATGAAATATTTGGCCATCTTAACTATAAGTATCTTTCTGATCTAAGTGAAAGATAAATGGTCATAGGGTTACCAAAGATTAAGTTTTCCAAGGGATTCTGTCAAGGTTGTGTCCTAGGAAAACACCCAGAGCATAAATTTGAGAGAGCTAGTCATGAGATAACCTCTGCAACTCTTAAATTGATCCACAGTGATGTTGCTGGTCCATTTCCTCATATGTCAATGATTCAAGCCAAATATGCATTGACCTTCATAGATGAATTTTCTAGGTATTGTTGGGTTTACTTTCTAAAGCATAAGTCTGAAGTTTTTGGCCTCTTCAAAGTCTTTAAGGATTTGGTTGAAAACTAGTCTAGGAGGAGACTCAAGATCCTCAAATCTAAAAATGGTGGTGAGTATTTCAAGTCTAATTTCATTCAATATTGTGAAGATGCAGGTATTCAGATGCCGCATTCAATCCCTTACACACCACAGCAGAATGGTGTTGCTGAGAGAAAGAACAAATCACTGAAAGAGATGGCAACCTGTATGTTGGAGGCTAAGACTTTGCCACCAAAGTTTTGGTTCAAGGATATAAACTATGCATCCTATATTTAGAATGGGGTGCCTCATAAACAGCTTGATGGTATGATTCCTTTCGAATCTTGGAGTGGGCACAAGCCAAATGTGACCCATTTCAGAATTTTTGGCTCAAAGGCTTGCGCTAGAATTCCAACAGAAAAGAGGAAGGCTTTGCAGCCCCAAATCCAAGAGTGTCTGTTTGTTTGGTACTATGAAGATTCAAAAGGGTACAAGGTGATCAATTTGAGCACAAACAAATCCTTCATTGAAAGGAGTGTTCAATTCCAAAAATAGCCTTTAGCAGTAGTTGAAGTTGGAGAGTCTTCTTCACCACTAGAACCATTGAATGTAAGTGAAGAGATAAATGAGTTTTCTGATTCTTATATATCTGATAATGATTATTTAATTGCAAATCCTGATAGTCCTACAAGACCAAAATGGGCAGAAAAGACCATTCATGCAGCTGGGGAACTAGCTGGAAATCCTAGTGATCCTAGGAGGACTAGATCTCAGTTTGAGAGTGCCCTGTGTATGAAAGACCCTTTGTTTGCAGAGAAATGCTATCTGATGGTTGAATCAGACCCATAGACATATGAAGATGAATAACATGATCCAAGATGGCAAACAGCCATGAAAGAAGAATTCAGCTCACTTCAGAAGAACAACACTTGGGAACTAGTTGATCTTCCCCCAGGGAGGAAGCTAGTTCAATGTAAGTGGGTTTTCAAAACTAATTTTGCTACTGATAGTTCACCTTTGCAATATAAGGCAATATTGGTAGCAAAGGGCTACTCACAAGTACATGGTACTGACTACAATGAGACCTTTTCACCAGTGGCAAATATGGACTCCATCAGGCTAGCCTTAGCCATTGCAGCTTCGAAGCAAGGGGAGGTACATCACATGGATGTGAAGTGTGCTTTCCTGAATGGAGATATTACTGAAGAGATTTACATGCATCAGCCTCAAGTGTTTGTTACTAATCCATATTTTGTGTGTAGATTAAAGAAATCATTGTATGGGCTTAAGCAAGCCCCCATGGCTTGGTATGCCAAGATTGATGGATTTCTACTGTCATTGAGTTTTGTTCAATACAAGTCTGATCATAATGTTTATTTGAAGCTGATTCATCTTTCTTTGATGATTATTGTCTTGTATGTGGATTAACTTTTGATTATAGAAATTTCAAAGAAAGAAATTTCCTCCTTGAAGGATGCAATGAACCATGCATTTTCTATGACTGATTTGGGGTTGTTGAGCCAATTATTGGGTCTTGAAATTGCTCAATATCAACATGGAATAAAAGTACATCAGTCCAAGTATGCTTTATATTTTTTGAACAAATTCAACATGAAAGATTGCAAGCCAAGCAAGACTCCCTTCCTTTCAGGAGTTAAGCTTGAAGAAGCAGGTTCTTCTCCTATGGTAAATAATACACTGTATAGGCAATTGATTGGGTGTTTGCTATACCTTACACACAATCAACCTGATATTTCTTATGCAGTAAGTTTGGCCTCAAGATACATGGATCAGCCTCATGAGATCCATTGGAGAGCAGCCAAAAGGATCCTTAACTTTGTTCAGGGAACAAGAACTCATGGGATCTTCTACAAAGCTAAATCTGATCTTGATTTGATTGGGTTTACTGACAGTGATTGGGCAGGTGACAACACAGATCGAAAGTCAACATCAAGATATGTGTTCATGCTTGCTGAAGGACCAATCAGCTGGTCAAGCAAGAAACAGAGTGCCATTTCACTCTTGTTTGTGCCAGAAATTGTTTCCAGACTACAAAGAAACAAGCCAACACAATCTCAAATATTCAATCAAACAAAACTAGGTTTTTAGGGTTTTTGAAAGGTTTTTCTGGTTGTGAAGCTTGGTGACAAAAGGGAATACATTTATAAGCCAAATAGGAACTAAATCACAAGTAAAGAAGAACAGAGATGCATAATATAATAACCATGTATCCAACAGCACATAAAATTGAAGTTCATCTACAACTGACAAGCACTACAAGCATAAAGATTATAAACCAGCAATGAAATTATCAATTGTATAGCTAAACAAGCTAGAAATGAAGCCAAAACACAGACTGAAAGGTAAAATGGAACATATATTTCATAATTATGTTCATCAAATACACATGAGAGTCAAGTACTTAGCTCATGAATAAGTCAAGAGACCTCCTTTAGCCAACCAAAAGTCGAACCCCTTGTTCTCTTTATGACCTTCCTAAATACTGTTTTTTCAAAATTCATTTAGAGTCTAAACCCTAACTGTTTTTAGCCTACTCATCGATAGGATATTGTCAATATAATAATTACAAAAAATAAAGTATTTCTCAAAACATAAAAAGTAACTGCTTTTTGCTAACAATGCTCAAAGGTCTTTAGCAGCTTCTGCCAATAAAGCTATCCCATCTAAGGCTTGGGCCTTTTTCTTAGCTTTTTGCTACTCAGCTTCCATATCTATCATTCTTTTATTAAGCTCCTCATTCTGTTGTTGTAGGATTCTGACAGTCTGTTTCAATTCTGCACACTGTAAATCTGTGCTTCTTTTCCTTTTTAGGACCTCTTTGGAGACTGCAATAAGCTCTTGGTAGTGATCATTCACTTCTCCTAGGTATTTCCTGAGTCTTCTATTAGCTGCAATTAAACCATCATTTGTTTCTTGCATGTACTCTATTTGATGTTTATATTGCTTGATGGCTCTTTGCAAATTCTCCTTTTCTGAGTCAAATGCCTTGCTTCCTGTTGTATTCTGTAGCTCACTAGGCAGCCATGGGATGTTCAACTTTCTGAATATTTCCTCATCCTCAGGAAGTAGCTCTATGGAAATATCATGAACACTTGGGTTTTCTTGATTATCTATTTTAGCAGGGGCATTTTCATCCATCAACAGCTTATTTTCTGAATAAGACATCTCTGTTTCATCTTTTTTCTGCTCCTTCAACAGTTTACCTCGTATATCTAAAAACACAGCAGATAATTTAGTCTGAGTGAGGCTGGATTCTTCTTTTGTCTTCAATGGTTTCTTCCCTTTTTTGTTACCTTTGCTAGATTCTAGCTTTTCATCTGAGGAAGAACTATCAAGCACAGTTACCTTTTTGTGTTTAACTTAGGGTTTAGTAGCTTTTTCATGTTCAGCCTCAATTTGTTTTTGGATTTAGTTTTGGGTCTCCAGCCTGGGGCCAACTCTCCTATCATCTTTAAACTTCTTCCTTGATGCATGATGGAGGCAAATTATTTAACCTTGATCTTCTTTTTCTTTGGCATTACTGTCTTATCCTCTTGACTGTAGAACTCCCTTTGTGTGCCAACCTTAGTCTTAGCATTGACAGTCAACTCATCTCCTTCCAACAAGTATCCTTCATCTTCAAACAAAATGGTAATTGGGATTCATTGCTGGACCTTAGTATTTTCTTCCTCTCCTAAAACATTTTCTGTAAAAACAATTTTTTCATCAATGAGTGCTTTTGCTGGTGTTTTATTTTGTACAGGCTGGCTTTCCTTGTGAAGAAACAACAAATTTTTGTCCTCACTGTCGACTGAAGGCTGTTGAGATTCATACTCTCCCTTTGAAGGTTCTGCCACTTCCTCAAGTTTGACACATTTTTTATCTTCAGCCTTGACTTTTTGTCTTAATTTTCTAATTAGGGTTTGTCCCTTATCAACATGCTTTTTGGTAGGCTGTCCTTCCTGGTTATTTTGGAACCCACACCAAAAGAGAAAGCAGTCCCAAGTCTTTCCTTCTCTTTGCAGAACAGTGCTGATAATAAGCTTGATCAATCCATGATGAAAAATGGACTGTGCAGTGTGCTCATGATGCTCTTTGATCCTGCTTGACATTTTCTGCAAACTCTTTAACAGGAAGAAAGGGAGATTCATCCTTGATTCACTAGCAAGGTGTTGAAGGAACCTAAAATGATACTTGAAGACAAAAGCATACCTCCCTTCACATGTGATGTAGCTTTGTAGAACCTTGATAGGCTCTACCCATTCAGCTCTGAAATTATGGATAAGCACTCCCTTGCTCCAATCTGGAACAATGCCAGGCAATAGATATCTTTGGGCATTGAAGGTAAATGGCACCTTTTTGAACCAAAGTTCTCCTTCATTGCTGACCCCTATTGCTTCAGCCACCAACTCTACAATTAATTTGAATTTCAGAGTATCAAATGATACTATATCTTGGTTATAACATTGAGCAAATATATGAGAAACTTTGGTATTATATCCATCGATCTTTTTGAAGAAGTTCAACCATCCAGCATTCTCAAAGAGTTCAGCACACCCTGGAAACTTGTCTATCCAATTCAGCTCAGTGGGCTCAGCCCTGTTGGTCTTCCCACTCTTCTTCATCTACTTTTCCAAGGCTTGATGATGTTTCTGTGTGAATTTCAGAACCTGTTAGTGACCTAACAGCCTTTTTTCCTCAAGTTTTCCGAGTTTTGACAGTCAGTTCTCCTTTGGATTTCCCTGGCTATTTTTCCTCGATTTTTTAACAGTCAATTCTATTATCAATGCAGGGAATGTTTTGTACCAAACTTGGGTAATTTAGGTCATACAGAGCACTAAAAATCTTTAACAGAGCTGCTGCTGAACTTAACTAAAAACAAAGATGCTCATCTAAGCCTTTTGACTGATCTATCACCGTTGGGAGTTTGTTGAACATATGAATTAATGTTTTCTTTAATCAATTTAACATTATAAGCCTTAATATAAAAACCCCCAATTTAACAGGCCATGACTAAGGCACATGGAATACCTCAATCCCGGCTTGCCGCAGCTGTTAAAAATTGATTCTTGGACTATGTGAATGTCGAATTTAACCGTCCAGGTGTCTTCAAGTCTTCAGCTTACTTCCAACTGTCGCACTGAGAAAACCCTAAATTCCTTCCTCAACTACCAATTCCTGATTCTTAGCAATGTGTCTTCACTCCACTTCTTCCACCAGCTTCGTAATGCTTAATTGGAGAACCTCTTTCCCGTCAATCTCACCTCATTCCACTGTCTGTCATGATTTGCCAAGACTTAATTTTTGACTGCCACGATCTCCCTCACGTCATAGCCAACACCTGTTTGCATGATTATCTTTGATGAAACACATATTAAACCTGCCTACACATGTGATTAGTCATCCAGGAGCGAAATCATTGGAGAATTTGGCATAAAAACTGACAAATTTTGCACCCGCGATTTTCTTGTAGCACGACAGTGTAAAATTTTAACCGTTGCGCTACAAGAAAGTTTGAAAATCAAATTTTGTGCTTTTTGACCACTAATTCAACTTTAACATTGGTTTAAATGACTAAAACTTGGTCTTAGTGCTTATTTATGAAACTATTACTCAACATATATCCTATAGAACCCTTCAGGACAAAAGAAAAACAAAAATAATGAAATCCTAGAGGCAAAAAAATCAAAATTTCACTCTAAACCAAAATTTCCTAGAAGTAAGCAAATGAGCAAGGTTAAAACAAAAAATCACAAGCAAAATATAAGACTAAAGAAAAAAAATTCATGACTTAACAACTCTCATCTACAGAAGCAGAGTACAGAGGAGTTGTAAATGCAGCAACTCAATGTTTATGGTTGTAGGGGATACTTGGTGAGTGTGGCTTCGAATTAGAGTTTTCAACCATTAGCTATTGTGATAATAATAACACCATTCGAATCTGTAATGATCTAGTTCATAGATAGAGAACCAAACACATTGAGATCCATATGCACTACATCAGACATCTTGTGCATGATGGCACCATTCACCTACTCTTATGTGCATCTTCAGAACAAGTAGCAAACATATTCACCAAATTTTTTTGTGAGAAGACATTCAGCAATCTCAAATCACTGTTGGGGATTGATGATCATGTTGTGAAGCATGATTGATGACAAGATTTTCAAATTTTGTTTTACTGTCCATGTTTAAGGGAGGATTTTCCCACTGTGTTTTTTCCTCTTTCCTTGGTTAAATGGACATGCAGTATGTAAAGGGTGACTAATCCTTTTTGCTAGGCCCTATAGTTTTCTGATATTTACTCATAACTTAGGATTAATGGGGGGTGTTATAATAATCAACCCATAGTTATCTACCTTAGACTTTAATTAATCCATTTTTGTCTTATTTGCCTAGTTTCCAATATTCCACTCTATGCAAGTTGTCTTCCACATGTCCTAGAAGTCAAAATTGCTAAAACTGAGTCATGGAGTGCTTGGGAAACCTCCTGGAAACCATATTTAGTAGTTCTACTTTATTCCAGATCCTCCCTAGCGCATATCTGCTTTTTCTGCTAAGTTGCCTACTTTATTGATATTTGAGGTAAAAGGGAAAGTAACACTAGGTGTAGTTGACTTTTTTTTTCCCTCATCATCCTCCATTATTTTCTCCTAATAAAAGCATGTATGAGTTGTCTTTCCATCACCTATTATCTTTCCTACTTGAATTTGCCAATTCATGAGCCTCTAGGTAGATTTGGAAACTGCTTTATGCACCTATGGGGGATTTGACTAGATTTAGTAAGCCTGCATTTGACTATTTCGAATGGCATCCTTATGCATTCGAATCTCTCATGTAATTATATATTGCAGCAGCCTATGACTTCATAAGGTTGGATATTGTACACCTATTCAATACAGATTAGTGTTATGCTCCAATTTCAGTCTCCTTTGTGTGTAAATTTCATGTTTGATTAACAATTTTGTGAGTGCAATTGTTCTATCACTTGGGTTCAATTTCCACAATCATAGGTAATGTAACTTAGTAGAAACCATTGGACTATGAGGGTCTACCATTTAGATTTCATTGGTGCCACAAAGTGGGACACCTGGCATGAAAATGCCCTGTTGCATCATCTACAGCGACAGCATGTAAAAGAAGGTACCCTAGGGATACCAATCCACAGGACAAAGGGAAGAAAGCTTCAGCACCAGGTGCAAGAAGCTCTAATACTGTTCCACTACAACACCCCCCTGAAGAGCAGACAGAAATTCATATCGAAGGAAGCATGCAACACCTCACGGGTATGTCCTCTGTTGTTTCTATAAAGGAACAGTTAAATAATTTGATTATAAATGATGTTGCACCTACACACAACTACACTTCTATGATAGTTCATCCCCATCCCACCCTGCTTCCCTACTTTCTCCCCCCTCCCTCTCAAAATAGTGACCTATTTCCCCCACACATTCTTGCGCTCCCCAACCCCTGATCAACTCATCCCCTAATTATGACTCCATTTCCCCAATCAGATTTCACCTCCATTCAAGGGACATACCAGCTCAGGAAAACCCTTTATTCTGCTTGGGGGCGAACCCAATTCTCCCAACCCAGGGGAAAGGAAGAGGCAGACCCTCTTTCCTATCCTTTGCCCAGCAAAAATCACTACGGGATCAATCAAATGGTAAGCATAAAACTCTTTTTGGGGAACTTAGAGTAGTACAAACTGCTGAAGGGGATCCCAAGTGAAATTCCTATCTCTAAACTACAGGGGTCTGGCAAGTACCTAGAAAAAAATTTCCATAAAAAGAGTGATACAGTTGCAGAAACCTGATATCATTCTACTATAGGAAACCCTAGGCACTGAAGAGGACGTATATAGGGTTTTGTCCTCTATTTCAAGAATTTTCACCTTTCCGGCCCAAAGTGCAAAAGGTCACTCGAGAGGTTTAGCAATTGTATGGAACCCTACCATGTTGCACCGTCAAAACTCATGGGGAGCCTCCTTTGGAATGGGGCTGGAACATTTCTAGGCAGAAGCAAACCTACACCTCTACCTTATAAACATCTATGGGCCTTATAATGGTCGAGTGGATTTCTAGGAGTCAGTACAAGCCTCTCGGTTTCTAGAAAAGGAGAATTTGATTATCGGGGAGGGACCTTAATTTCACCATTGCGACCCATGAGATTTGGGGTCCAAACGCAAGAGTGGACCCCGCAGCTTTCTTCCAAAACCTGTTAGAGAGCCTTAAGATGGGGACCTGGATCCTCAGAAGCCCAAGTCAAGTTGGACAAACAGAAGAACAGGGAAAGACCGAATTGCAAAAAGACTATATATATTTCTGGTGGGGGGGATTTTACTGGAGTATGATCTGCAGTTCAAGGAATGGGTAGACTCAGAAGGGGACTCAGATCATCAGCCCATCTTCCTGGAAGTATCAAGAAACCCTCGAAAAATAGCCTGTCCTTTTAAATTTGGTGCAGCCTGGCTTAAGCATGAGGAGGTACTTGAGCTCATAAAATCAAACTGCACCCCTTATGGAGCAGAAGCTGGATCAAATGCTGCAACACATTTTGTGCAAAATTTGGCTCAAGCTAAGAAGCTGCTAAAGGAATGGGAAAAAAAAAAGACACAGGATAAACAAGCCCTGTTAATTTTTTGAACACAAATATAGGGAAGTCTGTCAATTTTACCATAGAGCTTTTGCGGAAGCCTTTCCTGTAAGGCAGCTTGTTTGACTATTTTGGACACACATATCTACAGACCTCTCTTAAACTTTGCTTTTTCAGCTCTATTCTCCGCTCATCAAAAGGAGCATAGGCTACAATCCTAGCTCATTTTTGGAACTATCAAAAGGATCAAGGATAACATAAACAGCAACATCGGAGCACTTATATCTGGCTCTTTTTTGGCATAATCTCTTGGGATAGAGGTGATTAGATGGTAAAATGTTTCCTTGTCGAATAGTGGTTGTTACAGCATGCTGGTTGTATAAGCAGTGGTATGCATCTGCATACAATTTTGTACAGACTTATCTGGATTTTAATAAAATTTTCATCTTTTTTTCCTATGGAGAAAAAAAAGAATTGGAACGCAACTCAATCAAAATAAAAGGAAAGAATAAAACTAAAATGCTCAAATTAGAAATAATATTTTAATTTTTTTTCAATCATTGTAATAAAATTGAAATGTCAATTTTAAGCTAGCATCTCGAAAATGTTTTTTTGTTTATTTATTTATTTTCATATAATTGAATATATAAGCCTTATTTATTTAATTGTTACGAATTGGATTAAAGGGACACAACAGTGTAGAATTCTATGACATGGCGGGCTTGCTATTGGCAATGGGTCAATGGCAGATCAGAGAACACTGTGGCGAGCTCATTCATGAATATTATCATTTTCCCTTGAAGGAATGATCGGGGAAGCTCATATTACATTTTTTTGCTCTGTTTTTTCTAAACTGTTTATTATATAACAGGTTATATCAACACTCTATACTGCCTAAGTGGGCAATGACATCAGTTAACTATTTCTTATATTTATTTTGGACATATTTCAGTATGTGGCTAGTGTAGCAGGGATTTCTCCTTGCTACAGGGGCAGGAATGGCTCCCTTCTGTCTATAGGACAGAAGGGTAGGTTCCTGCTTGGAAAAAGACTGAAAGGAAAAATGGAATGTAAAGAACAATAATGAAAGCAAAGATGGAAGAGAAATATCGAGAACCCCTCTGCAAACAAAGGTTAGGGTTCTACTTCCAATGACCTGCAAACAATCATTAAGCTACAGTAAACCGAAATACCTGCAAAACAAATTAGGAAATAAACCTACAAATGAAATCATGGGTTAGGAAACAAAGAAACTACTAAGCAAATAAACAAAACAAGAAAACACAGTTATACCTTCTCTTTGGGTGGAAATGGGCCACCATGCCCTAGCTTGTGGAAGCACCTCTCTTGGATGGGGGAGCTATGGCTCAATGAAGATGGAGGAGAGGGAGTGTGGGTGGCTTGAGAGATAAAGGGTCTCAAGGAATCCCTGGGAAGCATAACAGTATGCAAGGGAGAAGATTTTTGAGAATGACCCCCCACCCTGCTTTTATAGCTTTTTTGGGGTTTTAGGGTTTTAAGCCCTTAGTCCGGGCTTTAGCCCCTTTTTTGGGCTTTTATCCCCTTCCGCCCTAAATTTAGCTCCTTTTAAGGTTTTAGACCCTTTTTGGGGGCTTTAGCTCCTAGGAGAGTATTTTAGGCTCCTTTTTGGGGTTTTTAAGCCCTTTTCTTCATCCTTAAGCATTTTTGAGGGTGTTGAGGTCTAATGGAGGGTCGTGAAGTGGGGTCCTTGGGTGGTGTAGGTTATGGAGAGCTTAGTGAGGGATTTTTTGGGTCAACAGATTTCCCCTTGATGTGTGAGGTTAGGAGCTCATCGTATGGCCAACAAACATCATAGGATTTGCTACGGTGAGGTGGTGCTTCCGGGGCTGGGGTGGTTTTTGTATTAATATGGTTCCCATTAATGGGTGAGATACAAATAATGTGTGACATGTATATGGATGAGGCAGGCATCCCCATGCTAGTGATAATGTCAAAAAGAATAATTTGATCTATGCTCTAAAATACAAGAGCCGATATACAACTGATGATACAATAATGGTTGCCTCAATGTGAGGCTGAATACAATACTGATCTGGTACATTGGACCCATGGTATTCTCATGGAATGCTATATCTTCATGACTGATGGTTTGTTGGATCTGGAATGGTACATAGCTGTATGGACTCATTGATTGAGAGTCAAAGTCTCTGTGGTACAAGTATGCTGCATCAATCATAAATCTATATAGAAGCACTGCTGGGGCTTCTGAACACTGTCTCCAACGCAACCCGAAAATCACAAGGGACATAACTGTTTAGGTCCCTCTAGTAGACTCATCAATGTGCTCGAGTCAGGTGACATCCAGGGTCTTCGACCAAGTACTGTGCAGACCAAACCCTGTACGAATCTCAACGGTGCGATGATGTAGTTGGAGTCGAGCACATGAGAAACAACCATCCCGAGAGGCACTAAGGACTCCTCTCAAGTGGTCCAAGGAACTCATCAATGAGGTTAATGAAACCAAGATACAGGGACCTCTGGGTCTATCCTCTGGAATATATGTGTTGTTGTAGACAGAGGGAGACCTGCCCCTAGTCAAGGCAATGATGTTTCCTTGACCAGGAGCGCGAGGGAAATAACTGAAAGGTGTGAGACAATTTGTGGACTGACCCACTGAATGGAGGGGGAGGGAAATAATTGAACAGGGGCAGGGGGAGTGTGGTGGAATCAAACTTCCTTTGTTCAGAGTATGACGGCAAGGTACACCAGGCAGCAAATGAAACTTGACTCATGGAAATGGGATCATAGCTATAATACCGGGAATGTCACTGTAGATGGGAAATGCTTGGAGGAGGCAGACACTTTTGAAATTGATGGGATCCAAGGAAGACTCATTGCAGATTAATCTGAACAAAGGCAACCCGAAGGGGGAATGCTGCCAAGCTCTTTTCTATGGGGTGGTGTCTAGGGACACTGTTATGGTACGATCTCATGGATTTTTGGCGAGCTCGAGAAGGTAAATGCTCAATGGTGCTTTCAATTTTAGAGAGTCTGAAAGCACGAAGAAGAATCCAGTGGGGGATCTTTTTCATTGGTAGTCTCCTGTGCCCGAAAAAGGATAAAAGTATACATAGGAGAGCTCGCCCATCCTGTAGGGGATGAGAGACTTCTTTACCATTGGTAGTCCAATCAGGCCAGAAAAGGTTAAACCTATACTGACTAGACAGTCATTCAGATACTTTTACGAGCATGAACAAAACCAAGTTTGCTCGACAATCTTTTCCTGATGACAAGGCTGGAAAAGAGCTTAATGACAACCCATGGTGAGATTTTTCGTAAAGTGCAGCCCCTCTGCCCGAGAAAGCATAAAAGTATGCAGAGGGGAACGGTCTTGGCTTGAATACGCCAAGGTGGTCCTTTTCAATTAATGGTATACATGGTCCACAAAAGGAGGTAAACGAGACGATGTAGATGCCATTTCCTATACTTTAGCAAGCGGGAAGTAAGCAGTTGTGCTCGGCTATCTTTTCATTGTTTTAAGGAGTCAAAAAAGAGCTTAAATGAAACTCCAGTGTGGTCAACCGATTGCGGTGGCACAGGCGGTGCCTCATGTCGGGATGGTGGACAGAAGTTCAAAGGTCATCCGCGCAGTATGGATGGAGCAAAAGGCTCTCGAACATACTAATACATACATGGGATAGATCATGGCAGAGGCTCGTGAGTCGGTGCGGCAAAGGCATGCAAACCAAGGTGGATATCAGACAGAGGTCAAGAGAGCGTGTGTGTGTGTGTTGCAGTGGATGGACTTGACTACATATGATGTGAGTGCAAGTTCGGGGGTAGTTCTATGCCAAATACATGCAAGAAAAATAAATCATTTTGTGGACAATGGTCGAGAAGTCCGCATAAGGTGCGGTGGATGGAAGAGACAACTATGTCTTAAAATAAAAAAAATAAAAATAAAAACGACATTCCTTAATGGGTGGTGTCCCAAAAACTTGCATGAGTAGCAGTCGAGAGGTGTGATACAAGTACAGGTTCATAGACACTTGCATCATTATGTCATGGCTCGTAAATCGAGGTGACTTATGGGAAATGGCCCCGACATTAATTTATTAAACATGAGATGATGGTCTCATAAGGAGATAGAACTTTGAGACTGGAGGTGTTAGAGGTGTCTCAAACTGGTTTCAGGTGAATTTGGATTAGCAGTTGATGGAGCTGCCCCTGACTTGTGCTAAAAAAAATGTTGAAAAACAAGAAAGGGAAAAAACTATGCTATAAGGGACTCATAGTGGTGGTATTAGGCATAGGATCTCTTGAGGTGGAGTCCGTTGCACGGCTTCTTCAAGAGTCGACCATCTGAGTCAACGAAGAGGTATTCCCCCTTGCCGAGACAAAGGTCGTTGGGCAAGGCAGGGTGACAGAATCTGGTCTTTTATGGGAAGAATTGATTCCACACTATGGTCTAAATGGAATGGGGTAAAACTGAAGGCAGTATTATAGATCTCTCCGTCATCGAGTAAGTGGTGCCGGGATAGATCAGGTGGATCTTCCACAGCCGACGAGATAGAATGGCAACTGGTTCTAGAGATCATGTAAATGGTATTGGTTGTGGTTTTTGTGGCCTTGCCCTCGGTCTCTATTGGAGGAAGAGGGGCAGGCCTGGAGACGAGAGGAGTCTTTGATGGACCTGGAGGTAGTTGCAACATAATATCAATTGGTTGGACATGATTCAACACATCCTGAGGCCTCAAAGGTAGGGTAGGTGGTTTAAGGTACCCCACAGGATCTCCCAGTGTGAAATCCTATAGATTGTGTGTTTCCAAGACAGACTTACTCATGATCTTGGATGGTAGGAAAAGAAAAAGGAAAAGGATCATGTTGATCGAGAATGAACCCCACTGTTTCCCTGGTAATTGAGGTTGAGGTTGCAATTGAGGTTGTGGCGATGGCTGGGGAAACAATGGAAGAGAGAGGTCCAATGAACCATCGGTGATGGTGGAGACAAGAGGGTCTGTAGAACTGGACATCATGTAAATGGACATGGTGTCTGAAGAAAGAGGTGGGGGATGGAATTCTTTGATCAGAGTGATCTCATATTCAAGGGAATGCTGTCGAAGGTCAGCTAGAGCCAGTCGAAATTCGAGTAAGTCTTGGCAATGGTGAGAGTAATGTCCATACAAACTACAAAGGGTGCAAGCATGGTTTCTTCTCAATTCCTTGTTCCTAACTATCGGTGTAGTTGGGAGTTCAACCACGGGGATGTTTTCATTTGTATCCATGGCATCCAAATGCGCACGGATCATGGGGGTTTCAAATCAATTTTGAGTTGGATGGCCTTGTTACTCACAGACGGTGCAAGGTGGGAATTGTCATGGCTCTGCGGTGGCTTTGGCATTCTTTCCCTAGCCCTTTTCGGGTGGGGCAGTGCAGGTGTGGGTGCGATGGTTGGCTTTTGCGGGTCGGGTGGAGGGTGAGACTCGATGGAAATAGGTTGCACCAGGGTTAAGACCACCTGGGGCATTGGTGGTTGAGCTGGTGGATCAAGATACCATACCGAAATTCCCAATGTAAAGTTGGGTAGGCTTAATGTGGCCATTACCGGCTTGCTCATGACACCAGGTGGGGGAAAGAGGAAGGGAATCTTATGGACTAGAGATGAGCCCAGATAACTCCCTGCTAGTTGCATGTGGGGATGCGGTTGTGCGTAATGCTGCTACTGCGGGTGATGTTGCAACTATTGTTGATGTTGCGGCTGCAAAAAATGTTGTGGCTGTCATTGGGGCTGCAGCTGCGGTTGTTGTTTGGGTGCAATGGTGCTGGATGAGACCATGCACAAGTCCGCAGTTTCATTTTGTGTTAGTGGTGGTGAGACTAACGGGAAAGGAGCTGTCATGGTGGTATCGGCAAACAACCCAGGCCCACATTCAACAATGGAGAGGCTTATGTGTTTTCAACCATGGTGTTGATTGCAGGGATGACATTGGCGTGTGTAGTCATCCCTTGTGGCTCAATAGTGGTGATGGTCGGGATAACGTTGGCAGGTGTCGTTAACTCTTGCAGATCATGATAAGTGAGTTGATCAACTGTCACAATCTTCCCTTCATGGGGGAACATCATGAGACAGAAGACAGTTGACGCGACAGCTCGCATGGCATACATATAACTTCTCCCGAGGAGAAGGTTATAGTCCAGTTGGGCATTGACGACCTCTATGTCAATCAACACTGTCTTCTCGGCTAATGTGATAGGGACATGGGGGAGGATTCCTTGGGCTTTAGTGGGATGTCCATCATAAGCCTGCAGAGTTGTGGAGGACGGTTGCAGAATTGGTGATCCAAGTTTCTGCCAAACCAAGGTAGACATAATGCACATGGATGCCCCTTCATCCACTATGCACCAGTGCATAACCAGGTTTCGGATAGACACCGGGATTTGGAAGGCGATGGTGGATGACATGCATGGTTCTCCGTTCTCCGTGTCGAATGTGATCAACTTGGAGTCGGAGGGGTCTACTGCCCTAAGGGTGGCTAGTAATGATTTTCGCTCTGTTGGGCATGTTTTAAGTACCTCAAGAGCGGACATGGCGGTTGGTGTTTGGGCCAAATCATCCACAATGCTATAACTGATTGTAGCTCTAGCTGTGGCATTATTGGCAATCCTGCATATGGGGGGGCACGAGAATGGGGGTAACTGAAGAGGTAGATTGAATTTTTTGGATGTTGATGTCGCTGATGTGTTAGCGGGTTCGATGGTGGTACCGTACTGGTTGCGTCTGGTTTGTAGGTTAACCTCTTCAGTCATCATGGTTAGCAGGTGGCGAACACCTGTTTCAGCCGTGGGAGGTGCCCTCCGAGCATTGGGATTGGGTTGGGGAGGGGGTGCGGTTGCCACCAACCCTTGGACTAGTAGTGGGTTTTGAAGCACCATAGGAGGAGGTCCTTGTGGTACTGGGTTGGGTTGGGCTTGATTTACAGTGTTGGCAGCCTATTGAACCTCGTTCTGAATGGCCTCCTTAGCTCGACCCATGAAGGGACACTTGAATATGTAGTGCCCATAAACATCACAGAGTGTGCATGGTTGGTTTGTGTGCAACGGGGCATTGCATCTTGGTGTGTTTGGTCATGGGGGGTTTTGAGCTAGCCAGTTTACCGCGGAATTGTTGGGAGGGTTCAGTTTTTGATCGCCTCCCTGTGGTTGGTTGTTGCCTTGGTTCCGGGGCTGATTATTTCTAGCTTTCCCTTGTTGGTTGTTGGTGGAAGGCTGGTTGGGATGATTTTGTTATGCGAACACTTGTCCCAATGGAGCAGGTGGAGCGGGGGCGGGGTCTTGAACCGCTTGCACTGGTAGTGCATAGTAGATTTGAGTGGGAGGAAATGCCACAAATGCGGGCATTTGCCCCACATACTACTGTGTTGGCCAAGCCATGGCCTGATCCTATTGCGATGGCACAGGCTGTGCATAAGAAGTTGTTGCTCCAGACTAGGACATCATTCTAGCGTAGTCTAGAGCTTGGTTTTGGTAAGAAACATTGGCAGTGTTGCTTGGTTGTGATGGAACTGTAGGTGGTGTCAGTCAGCACTGTGGCTATTGGGAGACCGATCCTATGATGCCATCTGCAGCATGGGATGCCCCCGGTGCGTCACGGTAAGAGGTGCCTGCACGAGGAGTGTCTGGGATGACGGTATACAGGTATCCAAACTAAGCATAGATGAGGTCAAACTATTGAGCTTTCAGTATGGCCTCTTCTTTGAATTGGGGACGTTCGGATGTGACATCCTTTGCTATGGGTGGGAGCAAGGTCTTATGGAACCAATCCAAGACGATCCTGTCATCAAGTTGGATTTTGCATAGGCTACGGCGTCGTCGCCACTCATGGATATGGTCAGTTATATGAGTGGCAGTGTTTTGACGGCAGGATAAAAGGATCTCCACCCCCTCATCATATCTGACGGGGAGTTGGAAATACTATAGGAACATGAAGGCTAGGGAGTTGAAATCAGGGTACTTGGCTTGTGGTAGCTCAATGTACCATTTGGCCACAGCACCTATGAGGGTGCATTGGAATAGCCTCAGTCTGATGGAATTTTCTATGATGCTATTTGACGAGCACCATAGATGGAATGTCATTATGTGGTTTTGGGGACATTCCCCTGCTTTGCCTTCAAACTTGGGGATGTCTGATGGCAGCTTAGTTGGCATGGGTGGCCAAAAAGCTTGGTGGAAGATGGGGTCGTTTGTTAACCATGCCAAATCAAGCAAGTTCAAATGAGCCATGAAAGGCAGGTTTGACCCCAAGTTGATGTGGGATGGGGATGTGATGGTGGTGGGGTTTGCAGATGCATAATGCATTTGCAGAGCTAGAGGTGCTTGTGGTGGCACCATTGCGGATGGGCCAATGCCCCCAAGTGTTGTGGGGGGCACGGTATGAGTGGTGGGGACATTTCCCCCATGTATGATAGTAGGGGAAATGTAAGTGGACAGTCCGCTGCCCCCCTATGTGGCAGGAGGGGCAGTGTGTGTGGAAGGGCCACTGCCCCCATGTGTTGCAGATGGGCCAGCTTGGCTAGTCACTATGGGTGGTGGTAGTTGACTGATGATAGTTTGCATGACTGTGCTTGGGCCACCTGCAGGGTTGTTGGTGACAAGTTGTGGTGTGTACATGGGTCCACTTGCTATGGCTATGCCATAAAATGGATCCAGTTTTGCGCTAGCCATGGGGCTTGATGGTGCAGTATGGAGGTCAGGTTCAGACTAATACGGGTCTAAATTTGAATCAGAGGTTGTATGGCCTTCTGATGGTGTGCGAGGTCGTCAAGAATAGGCTCGACGGTGTCGTTTCAACATTCTGAATGGTGGTGGTTCGCCTCTTAGGTGTGAGGAAGAGCGTGGGGGATCAATTGTGTTAAATGTTTATCAAAATGATGGGAATGATGTTTGGACCCCGGTTTCAGTGGCTTCCTATTGGCTATAGGTGGTCGCTTGGCCACCAAGACAGCCAAAAGACAGCACTTGGATTTTTCCTCATAGGTGTTTCTACTCAATCGGAAGGGGTCGTTGCTTGTTTCGCTTGGCAATTCCTCTCAGTGGCCAGCTACTTTGGGGTTCCTGTTGTACTCCTCACAATGAGTTTTTGGGTAGAGCCCAAGTACTTCCCATAATTGAAGCAGTCAGGGACTTACGTCTTCAAAGATTGCATATTTGTTTGTACTTAGTTTAAATTGATAAATTTTAAGGCTCTCTCAGCGTCATGAACTAAGTTGGGTTGATTACTTGGTATGTTGTATTTGTCTTTCTAATTTTCTGGTATTTGGTAGCTGCAAATGGTTTATGACTTCACCGTATTGTGGTATAGTTCATGTCATTGTGCATGCAAGCATTGAATAATCATAAATTTGTGAACAAATACAATTTTTAACCCTAAATGTTGATGGCTTAACTAGATGACTACGTCACACTGATATTCATCTTCAACCAAGAGAAGTTGTTGGTCTCTCAACACAATGGGACTAAGCCCATCTGTAGATCCATAAGTCACCTCCTAGATGCAAGGTTGGTCAATAGGGAGGACGCTTAGCACCGTGAGAAGCCCTCCTTCTCTACCCCCTCTACCTTCCAGGTCATCCGGTTTTAAAGGTTTGGAACAATATTAGTGAAGGGCCTAGATCTATACGAGCTTTCCCTTTGTCGTATCCCAGAATACCCTGGAGGGTGATGATTGGGTAGAGGAGGAAGGGTAAGCAATACAATTAGTTTTAGGTTGATTTTAGTTAAGCTACATTCATTTGATTAAGCCATTAAAATTTACTTGGAATTTACACATTATTTGTAAAAGAAATTGCAGGAAATTGTAACAGAAACTGAAATTGACTTATAGTGCTAGATAGAGGTGGCTGAGCCACACTGACAGTCCCTATAAAACTGAAATTTAAGCTCTGTTTGATAGGCTACACATTTCTGATCAAATCTAGTGAGGGGGCCGCAAGATTTTTTCAGAAACAAGCAAGGGGGTTGCACAGATTTCACAGACAGTTGCGGTCTATGTTTCTGAGTGAAGTCACACTTTTTGAGGGATTAAGTGCACCCTGGGCACGCCTGTTAGGCCATTAAGTGGCCCTCATCCCCTATTCAAGCCCGATAAGTGCGACCTGCCCCAGATTTGGGGTTTTTTCTGATCCAGAGTCAGATCCGGTCGACAGTAACTTCTACTGTGGCCAAACTGACTTGGATTTTCCTAGCAGAGGCTTCGGCAAGACTAATAACTAAAAATAAACAAGATCTAAACTGAATTTGACATGAAATTTTAAAAACTAGGGCAAAAATTTTAAAAAACTTGAAATTTTAAAAATCTGAACCAAGGATCCTATGGGATCGACCTGGTATGGTGGCCAGTTCTGTAGCAGGGATTTCTCCTTGCTACAGGGGCAGGAATGGCTCCCTTCTGTCTATAGGACAGAAGGGTAGGTTCCTACTTGGAAAAATACTAAAAGGAAAAACAAAATGTAAAGAACAGTAATGAAAGCAAAGATGGAAGAGAAATATGGAGAACCCCTCTGCAAACAAAGGTTAGGGTTCCGCTTCCAATGACCTGCAAACAATCATTAAGCTACAATAAACCAAAATACCTGCAAAACAAATTAGGAAATAAACCTACAAATGAAATCATGGGTTAGGAAACAAAGAAACTACTAAGCAAATAAACAAAACAAGAAAACACAGTTATACCTTCTCTTTGGGTAGAAATGGGCCACCATACCCTAGCTTTTGGAGTCACCTCTCTTGGATGGGGGAGCTATGGCTCAATGAAGATGGAGGAGAGGGAGTGTGGGTGGCTTGAGAGATAAAGGGTCTCAAGGAATCCATGGGCAGCATAACAGTATGCAAGGAAGAAGTGTCTTGAGAGTGACCCCCCACCCTCCTTTTATAGCGTTTTTGGGGTTTTAGGGTTTTAAGCCCTTAGTCCGAGCTTTAGCCCCTTTCGCCCTAATTTTAGCTCCTTTTAGGGTTTTAGCCCCTGTTTGGGGGCTTTAGCTCCTAGGAGAGTATTTTGGGCTTCTTTTTGGGGTTTTTAAGCCCTTTTCTTCATCCTTAAGAATTTTTGAGGGTGTGGGGGTCTAATGGAGGGTCGTGAAGTGGTGTCCTTGGGTGGTGTAGGTCATGGAGAGCTTAGTGAGGGATTTTTTGGGTTAACAGCTAGAACTTGATATATCAATTTTTTTTATATATGTGGGTAGCAGGGATTGTATTTGTCCCTTATTTTGTACTCTTTGTATGGAGCTTTCTGGTACTTTCCGAATACACAAGCAGTGTATCTACAAAATGTGAATTTTGTTTTGATGAAATTATGAAATTATGATGAAATTCTATTGTATAGTTGAGCTTCTATAAAATGGATTTTATCAAGAGTACATCAAACAAATATGGACAATCTGCCACAATTGTTAACATTGAATAATTCCACTAGTTTTACTCATCAAAAATACATTCAACAAATATGAACACTTTGTCCTACATTTGTTCAATGAGAATAATTTGATTGGTTTTTATTATGTCCCAAATAGTTAAAACAACATAACATACCAAAGAGTATATGTTGATGAAATTATGAAATTATGATGAAATTCTATTATATAGTTGAGCTTCTATAAAATGGATTTTATCAAGAGTACATCAAACAAATATGGACAGTCTGCCACAATTGTTAACATTGAATAATTCCACTATTTTTACTCATCAAAATTGCATTTGAATAATTCCACTAGTTTTACTAATCAAAAATACATTCAACAAATATGAACACTTTGTCCTACATTTTTTCAATGAGAATAATTTGATTGATTTTTATTAGGTCCCAAATAGTTAAAACAACATAACATACCAAAGAGTATACATAATGTGCAACAAATGTAAACTTATGGTACAACTTCAAGATAGATAATTCAAATAACTTATACAATGACTACTTGAAGAATAAAACATTCAAATACTCCAATACATTCTTGTATCCAAATCACATGTTTCCCTTAAGAGTAATTACATGATGTATAAGCATGTATTCATTGTTTCCCAAGAGAGTAATTATATGACTTGTATGAATATGTGCTCATTCATTACACATGTAGGTCCTTAATTTGGTCCAACAATGTTACATATACATTTTATTTCATAAATGTTCCTATTGGGGTGATATAATATATATTAACTCTATGTGTGCCCCTCTTGGGTCATAACAAAGTACTTTTCCCTTGAAGCTTTTCCCTCAATGTATTTGGACCATTAAGTGAATCGATGAAACATATCTAAATCACCTGATAAAACATGGATAACTAAAAAGACTATGTATATAAGGCCATCAATCACATCAAAATGCCATTTCTTGCCTCTTAAATATGAACATGTATATCAACGCTATATGTAACAAGTTCCATTGGAGGAGTCAAATAGAAATAGTGAAAATTAAACACTAAAATTATAGAAATAATTGTTTTTAATGTATTCTTCCTTATCATTCATTGAGCTCCTCTCTGTTTCGAGAATAATTTAATATTCTCTACTAAATAGGACCAACCACGTGAAAGTGGAAGCTCTTATGGCCCCTCACCCCCTCACATCACTCTCAATTCCCAAACCCAATGCATGCACTTGCAAATAACAATTTAATGCAAATTATTTCACTCAATAACTAACAGAAGCTTTCATTAAATCATTCATTAAACCATTCAATCATTCAACAACTGAAAAAAAACATCCAAAGAATTTTCTAGTGATGATGATGGTGATCAACATGATGATGATGAACATGATGGTGATTATGATGATGTTAGTAACTCTTTTAAAAAAAATAAGATAAAAGAATAGGTCTAATTAAATATTTACCTTTCAATATATTTCATCGTCTTCTTCATCCACGTCATCGTCTTCTTCATCCAAGTCATCATCTGTATCATCAAATCCAGAGTCAACATTGTAAGGATTGGCCATATCATCATCGTCATCTAAGTCAGTTACGCTCATCGTGTCATCATCGGTATAATCTTCATGGGAATTGTCTGCTGCATCATCTGATTCAACTAATTCTTGGACATCTTCTGTCGGATCATCATCAACATCTAACTCATGTTGATCATGCTCTTCATCATCGTCTTCTTCTTCCAGAGAACCCTCTTCATTACCATCGTCTAGGTTATACTTTACTGGCCTTCCCCTTGCATCGTGTCTCACAACAAATTACTAGCCCGCTTTACCTGGAACCTCCGAGTAAAATACCTGTTCACATTGACTCGGAAGAACATAGGGCTCTGTTCCTGGCTCAAACAACCTTGTATTTACCATGGTAAATCCATTATCATGTTCAACAATAGTTCTATCAAGATCATGTTGATTCAATCGTAACATGTACCATTTGACAATGAATAGAACCACCTTGAATGATTTAAAGTCACATTGTAGAATATCTTCCAAATACCCATAGCATTGATTTTCTAAGAGTTCTGGATGTCTGTCACTTCTAGATGAAACATTGGTGACCTCAAAAACTGCAAATATCCCACAACCATTGTAGACCATATCCCTATGGTGTTTTACCTGCAACAAGCAATACACAAAAAATATTACACAACGATTCAATAGTTATGCAACAATACATGGAAAAGAAAAACATGTACATCAAAATGTAATTTGCAACATAAAATATTTAGGGTGATTGATTAATATGCTTGCCATTTTATCTTTTAAACCATATGCTAAATCGATTTCCCTTTCTGTAAAATTTCTATCTCCATTGCGATGTGCTGATTTTACCAATGAAGCCACACCTTCTGATGATATTCCATGACCCAATTGTTCACATTGTTCAATCCATACCTTCATATAATCAAGATTGTTTGCGATGTATAAATCAATTGCATCCCATTTTCGACCAACTACTTAATGACAGTAATCATTAAAATGAAAGACAGGTGTAAATTTCCTAAACAAAGTATTATATGCTCTTAATTGATGCAATAACTAGAAAATGCAATTAGAATATGAACAATCTTATGAACATCCACTAGCTAATAATTACCTTTCACCTTCCTCGATCTACCTTTCCCCTTCAGCTGATCCCCTTGAAATTTGTGATTGGAGTCTAGATCACAAATGTGACGTAAATTGAGCTTTGATGCTAACAAAGGAAGATATTCACTAACATACAACATGTTTTGGTATACCGTATATCCCTCCAACATAGAACCCTAGGGATGTGCTCGTTGTCTCACCAAACCCTTCATAAATTTCAAGTGCCTCTCAACCATCCACATGGACCTTCAGTGCACAGGTCTACACATCTCAATATCCTCAACTTGGTGTATGAGGTAGTGTTCCTGTGCATTAAAAAATGCGGAAGGTAGATGCTTCTACGTTTCACACATGAGATGAGGAATTTCTCTCCTCCAATACTTTATATCATCTTTATAGATTTCTTTAGATGTCAACCATCTACAAGTGACGAAAACCAATAACGATATTCAACAAAAAAAAAACATTTAATTACATATCATGAAATAGTGCACAAAAAAACAAATATAAATTATACGGAGAATTAAATAAACACTAAGCAGAAGCAACTAATCGCTAGTTACCTCATGTATTTACCAAGATTATATATAACTTGTTTGACATTGTTGTCGAAGTTATCCGGGAGAGAAAGAGGTAGAACATACTGTATCAATATACAACCCACACCATTTATTAAACAAAGAGTATACAATCAAGGGGAAAAAAATATGCAATAAAATGAAACAAAAAAATTTATATGGACATAACAATAATAATTACCTTGATGAAGATGTGCCAATCATGTGTTTTGACCCCTACAAATTCACATTTTTTTGTTATTATATCATTCAAGTTCACACAAAATCCAGGGGGAAATTTAATTTTTCGTATTACTTCTTTGACAGCATTGCTTTGCTGCACCGTAAACATCCATGGAATTGAGTTTATATTAACTTGGTCTCTGTTGCTATGAAATTGAATGACGTCTTTCATTGCATGCTTGCTTTCTTGAATGTCTTTGCAAGCTTTCACAACTTTATCTTTCTCCCTCCTTAGCTCCAGTAATCACCATAATGTTTCAGTCACATTCTTTCCAATATGCATTGTATCAAACAAATGAGCAATTTGTAGGTGCTCATAGTAGGGAAACCTGCTGAATTGTATAGGATAACTTTTCATTCCTCGTGGAATCCCATTAATACCTTCATGATCAAGATGGACATCATGAATATTAGTTTGTAAATAAATTACATCATAAATCAAATATGGCCACTACAGGAAACAACTCACAATAAAAATTAAAATACATAAGAATTCATATACGATGATCCATACGTACCATGATGACGATTTCTATTGTATTGCATCTTCGAAAGGTGGGGTGTCATTCTCCGTGGTTTTAATGCAGTCTCCTGCTTCCCATTGAAAATAATTTTTTTGGTTGTTCTATATCTGTGATTCTTAGAGAGGAAATTCCTAAACTCATCAAATACCTCCTTTCTTAAGCTTTTCGAGCGATGATATTTGATCTTAGGTCCACAAACTGGACATGCAAATTTACCCTTTGTCTGAAGACCTACAATATATAGATATGGAATCTCTATGTCAATTACAATTATATATAAACTATATTAACTACTTCATATAATTAAATGCAATTAAAGTGGAACTAAAAAATACAAACCACAAAATTGGGTTAACCCAGTGGCATCGTGTATTATCCATACAACCATTGCATGGAATTGAGATTACCTTTGTCGTATTGGTCTAGATATGTCATACATAGCGATTCCATTCCATAACTTCAGTAGCTCATCTATAAGAGGCTCGATATATACATTCATATATTTGACTTGGAACTTACTTGGTTGATTTGAAGTACATATAAAATATTTAATTATGAGAACCATTAAGATATAAAAATCATGCACAAGAGTAATTAAAATACAGAAATATACAAATGAAATTAGGAAACCTAATACAACAAATGAGATGCCACAACTACATTAGAAATAAAACAGTTGTAGACATAAAATACCTTGAATGATCATTGACAACATCATGTGCTCCCTCTTCATTGACAACCATGGAGGAATGTTGTTGTTGATAACAAAAATAGGCCACACAGTGCAAATGGATTAACACCATCTGCTACCAAAGAAATCCTAATATTACATGGTTCTTCTTTAAAGTGAGGCCATTTTTCCTCCGTCTCTAAAAGAAGAACCATCTGCAGGAATTCAAATAACATCATCTTGACTTCTGTTCCTTCCATGGTAATCCATAAATTGCGCTATGTTCTTGCACCTGAACATTCGTTGCAAACGTGGAATGATGGGAATATAACGAAGAACCTTCTGAGGCACCTTTTTTGTTACTTTATCTATACGATATCTACTTACATGACATTCTAGACATTCTGTTGCAAATTCATGCTGATTATAATATATAACATGGTCATCAGGGCATGCATGAATTGCTTCATAATGCATTCCAATATTTTTCATGATGGAAGATAAATCTCGATATGTGCAAGGTAAAATATTTGATGGTGGTAACAAAAATTCAGCTATGAAGCTACAATTAAAAAAAAATATATATATATAGTTAATGTAATAAATAAATATTATTAACGAAACACACTTCATCCGTACGATTATCAATAATGAGTTAACAATACAATTATTAGAGGAATACATATAAACTTTATGACGATCCTATATATGTGATTGAGTATTTTACATACCTTAGCATCTGTGTGATTGATATGTTTGAAAGGCTATTCATAACCTTCAAGTTCATTATCAACAATACAATAAAGAGAATATTTGTTTTGGAGCCTTCATAAAGGGGTTCATGTACCTTATCGAGAAGAGGTATATCGTGAACATCATCAAAGTCATCATCATTTTCATTATCATCGTCATCATCATCATCATCATCCATTCTAACATTAAATGAATCATGGATCAATGTATTTGTACCATCATCTTCAACTACATTACCAGTATGATCATATTGTTCAATATGATCATTCACTTGTTCTCCATTAAACATAGACAATCCATGATCCTGATTGGGAACTTGTTCTGAAAGTACTTCCTCTGGACGATACGCCGTCAGGTTTCTTTCCTTTATAAATGCATGGAAACATCAATAGATATACATTAATATAGGAAATATTAAAAAACTACATACATTTACCGAAGCAAAGAATATAAAAAACTTTATAATGCTAAACCTACAAATGGATGATATTCATTCCCCCCCTCAGCGTGTCCATGTTACCTGCAATGTTTTGTGGCTGTTGAGATTAATATTATTCTCCTCCTAAATCCCCTGCATTGAGTACATGGACAATAGCATTTTCCATCAACCCTTCGTTTCGCTGCATCCCATAGTCTAGCAAGAAATTGTCGATTTTTTTCGTTTGGATCAGGAATATTTCTATTTGACATTTTTTCACAAACTTCGTGAATGAATACTACCGACAATCTTAAAAAATCAAGTTCCACGCATCACAATTTTATCAAATGAAGGTTTGTCAAAGAAAATAAAAGTTTTCCCGCAAAATGTCTGTCGAAGAAAAAAAAAATTCCTGGAACCAGTCGTTGAAGAATAAAACAATTCCCGAAACCGACCATCGCTTCACAAATTTTTATAAACACACACTCGTCAAATATCAGATGTCGTAAACATAGTGACCATTAGAAAAATCTGACACATGCTTGTTGATTTTTCGACACGGTAAGCGGTGCAAATATCCGACACATGTGAGTCACTTATTCGACACAAATACTGTCGCATATTCAACGTCAAAGGGACATCGTAAAACCAACTCTGTCATAGTCAAATATTCGACAACTCTAAAATGTTTCAAAAGGTATGATACTTTTCGTCATTGCAATCCAACACATCCGTACCTGACATCGGATGTCATCGGATTCTGTCGTCGGATTTCGGGTTCAAATCCTGTTGTGTCTGCAACATCCATATCCTTATGTGAAACTTTTGTCTTTCCACGATTTTCCCCAATAGTTTATTGTGCTATTGATTTGTATTGAATCCCTTGCGCATACTTGGTGAGAAATCTTGAGTTTGGAGTGCTTGGAAGAAATTGGGAGAAAGAACCCCAAATTTGATTCCATAACACCAACACATTAGGTTAATTTATTCCATGTAACTTGTTGTTCATGTTAATATATGATCAAAGTGTTTTCCTGTCCAATTTCATGATTGTATCTTTATATGAATGGTTATTCATTTGAACATTGAAACAGTTCATCTTGCAAGTTTCTTTATATATTTTTCCTAGTTATTGTAGTAGCTTTCACTTTTCTTTGTTTTCATTTCAGGTATTGTAGTGAAGAGTTGGAGCAAAGGAGCAAAGTTGAAGACCAAGGGATTCTCCTTCAAACATTAGGAACAAGGTATGTATTTGAGTACTTTGAAATCCTAATTGTTTGTATACAAGGAAAAATAAATCTTGTATTTCTACAAGATTAGGGTTTGTTTGTTTTTCTTGCTCTACAACAACTGAACCCAACAGTTGTTGGGGAAATAGTCCTTATCACATGACTCTCTTCTGAACATAATCTCTTGGCATAGTACATATGGATACAACTTGTAATATAGTGATTATGGGTTGTTTGAATTGCTTGCAATCATTCTACTTCAACTACATTAGTGATGACCCTAACCTTGTTCATGATTCAAATACAGTAACTACACAGTTATTACACCTTGCAAATAAAGTGCTCTTCGTGATTGCAACATTTTGAAACTGATTTCGCTTTAATTTGTTGAAACTAGATTGTGACACCTAAGAAAGGCTAATCTATTGTATATCCTGATTAGACATATTGCGAAGTGAACCTTGGGACTTATTAGATGGAAATCGTTTACAGGTTCCCTTGTTCCATAATGACTTATTGAATGGGTTAGATGTAGAGACTTATCTGAATTTTGCTCTATAATATATTAATACTAGCTACTATTGCAATAGTATTTGATCTAGATTTTTTCAACCACTATTCCATTCATGGCCCTCATATCACCATTTATAAATTAATTCTTATAATTGTAGAGTGTACTTCTTTTTATTCCATAACATGTCAACCACACATTTTGACAAACATATAATGTGTATAAATTAATTTTTATAATAGTATAATGTGCTTATTTTTATTCCATAACATTTAAACCATGCATTTTGACAAACATCTAATGTCTCAAACTTCATTCTGAGTAGAGTTCTCTTATTTTTTCTCCTTGTCTGGAAATAGGGACTTTTGATGTTATATAATTTAATACAAAATATCTTTTTGAATTATCATTGATGATATGCACCTTCTTATAGCATTAAACCACTCAATGAAATGGTATTTTAGAAATACAATAATTTTTACAACAAAATGCAATGCTAAATTTTTCATAGAATGCACTTTCATCAAATGTTTCTTCGGATATTGTTCTTGGCTTCCTTTTAAAATATGCACCCCCAAATTGGTGTTTTATAGGATTGTATGGCCTTGTTGTCACAATTTTTATATCAACACAACTAAATTATCCATATGTGGATACACCATCTACAGAGGAAATGATTTGATGGGTTTCCAAAAGTTGACATAAGATTCCTTGCATTTTTTCTAATATCACATCTAAAGGAGTAACATTCATGTCAAACAAGTAGCTTGTAGGCCATATTCAAAGAGATTTCTTTGATAGACATCATTTCTCTCAATGGATGTTGACTTTCTAGATTAAAAATCCAAATTCCTTACCATTTAGTGGTGCACTTGTACTTCCAAAATAGTCAAAATTATTCCACTGGAAATATAATTTGGTTGTGAAGAACATTGATGGACTAGATTCACCTTTTCTCCCATGAACTTAATGTTATGATTTTGGTTCATTCATGTGTTTGAACCTTCAAACTTCGTATCAATTTCAACATCTAAGAATGAAGTTGTGTTGAAATTCACCATTTTCTTTTGGCCCAGATACAAGGCCACCAAGTTGTAATTTCAACAAGCAAATGTCACATGGAAACAATAGTTCCTTCACCAGCACACCAATTGAAAAATATCCTAAAATATTTCCTTCAATTGAATCATTTTCATCTACATTGGTCACAAGACCTATCGTAATGCAATCCTTATGGATATGATCTAAACATCTATGTAACAATCTCACTTTTGTAAGAAGAAAAGAAAACGTATATTTATGGAGAATACTTTTATCTCCACGATTAGAATCAGCACCAACTTTCTCCTTCGTCTCAACATGTTTAGAGAGAATTCAATGTGGTTAAAAACTTGTGATCACGTATCCCATTCAATAAAATCACATTTTTCTTCGAACAATGTATTTGTACCTTTTGTTGCATGTGGGGATTGAATATTTCCATTTATAATCTTAGTAACATTGACAATGACACATGCATGTGCAATGTTGTCATTTTCATCTACATTGGTCACAAGACCTATCGTAATGCAATCCTTATGGATATGATCTAAACATCTATGTAACAATCTCACTTTTGTAAGAAGAAAAGAAAACGTATATTTATGGAGAATACTTTTATCTCCACGATTAGAATCGACACCAACTTTCTCCTTCGCCTCAACATGTTTAGAGAGAATTCAATGTGGTTAAAAACTTGTGATCACGTATCCCATTCAATAAAATCACATTTTTCTTCGAACAATGTATTTGTACCTTTTGTTGCATGTGGGGATTGAATATTTCCATTTGTAATCTTAGTAACATTGACAATGACACATGCATGTGCAATGTTGTCATTGTGCAATTGCTTCCTACATGGAAATGATATACCTTCTACAAATTTGAAGCCATTTAAAATAAGGTCCACGTGTTATTCAAACCTAGCATTCCTTGAAATGCCATTTTTTTAAATCTACAATGACAACGATACCAAAAAAATCCATATAAATCAAATACAATAGTTGTAAAGTAGTCAAAGTAATTTAAAATAAACATGATTAATGTAATAAATAAAAATAAATGAGCATAAACCAAATTATATAAATATCATAAGTTAATATTATCTATCAAGGTTAATGTGCTTCTCCATTTTGTTGTGGAAATTTTACAAAATACTTTTCTAACATTTAACCATTAAATTGAATCAATTTATACAATTTTTTTACTAGTAATTATGCTAATTAAATATGTCATCCAAATGGGTGACAAGCATGTGTGATAACTACTTGTAATAATACCCATTGGTCATAATGACTTTTTAATAATAATTCTATACACATGATGGTTTAGGCCTGCTCCAATGTAGGAACTTAATGCACCTTAATGATGTTAAGAACAACATCTACACCACCTAATGATGAAGATTACAAGGATTCTTTAATAATGACATCTCTACGTGACCACTTGAAAGGAAATATAGAAAAGCATTCTGAATACTAACACAATATACACATATGAATGATCAACCTATAGTAGAATAAAAGGGTTTATCGACACTTTCATGATATTCCTCTCTACGAAAAACTATGATAGAGAAAGCATTGACTGACACTTTCCCATTATCCATCTCTACAAAAACACACTATAGTATAGAATGGGTCAGACAATCCTTTATTGCGTTCACATTGAATATAATTTGATATGGGAGGATGGATTGGTCGAACATTTACTAAACTTCACCCTATTATAATATTGTGCTTGAGGAACCAATGATTGTCCTTTCTCCGTGCTCCCCTTTAATGAAAATTATATGGTAGATGAAGGATCAAACCACCCTTCCCTAGGTTATCCCTAAACAAGAATACTATGCTATAAGATGGGTTGTCTAGCCATATCTCATGCTACCTCTTGATGATAATACTATACTTGAGATGCACATTCTTATTACCCTTAATCATTGACTAAAATGAAATGTTAGAAATAGAAAAAAAATTACAAAATGAAGTTCCCATTTTTTTAAAGAATGCACTTTCATAAACTATACATGACTTGTTGATAGTTTGATGTTTTTGGAGGGAAAGGTCAGCCTATCATTCCAAAGGATCACCCTCTACAATATTTCTATATTGTAGGGAGGATTGGTCAAACCTTCCACAGTCCCAAATTCATTGAGAACAATATTATGGAGGAAGGGTCAACCTCTTGTTAAATGGATTCACCATTGATGAGAATCCCAAGTTGGTGTAAGGTTTGGTTGATCATTTCACTTGATCAACATATGAGAGAATGAAACATTGGAAGGAGGATGGTCAATCCCTTCCCTTGGACTACTACTCTATGAGAATATTGTGCTTGACAGGAATACTATGCTCAAATAAGATTTGTCCCAAGGGCTATGTTTTACAATAATACTAATGTTGAGTAAGGGATGATTGACACATACCTCTTGATATGAATATCATCCTTCTGGAAGGGTTGGACGAACATTCAAATGGACAATATTCGATATGGGTACCAACCTTTTAGAAGGGTCAAATACACTTCCACTAGACACCCCTCCACAAAAATGACTTCATTGAGTAAGAATAATAAAACCTTGCTCCATTTCCCTCCTCTACGATAATTATATGGTGGAGGAAGGGTCCTGTTACGGAGAGAAATTCCTGTTAATATAAAATCAGAGATTACAACGAATACAGCCTCTGTCGGCATGTCTGTGAATCAGAGAAACCAAGTCCCCACTTGGGCCTCCACCACTTCAATCCTCCATCTCTCGATAGCAAGCTCACAAGCAAAAGGCAAGCTTGGGAAGAACACAAAAGTGCTCCAAGGGACAAAGGGGATGTGGACTCAAGCACAAGTTTCAGCAACAATGGACTATAGTTTTTTTGCTCTCAATTCCTCATATGCCTTCAATGCATCCAAAGGGTTCCTTATATAGCTCTTCAATGTGGTAATGAAAGGTCGAATCCGAGCGATCTCAAGGCATATGGAAGGCCAGGAGACCAGTGAGTTGGATCCACATCAAGGAAAACTCCAAAAGAATTTGGCCTTTTGCACACATCCCGATGTACGCGGTTTTAGAGGTCAAACCCGTGTATATACGCAATAAAGGGTTTAAAATTCGCGTATGGCAATTTAAGCATGTTTTTAGGGATGATCTAGGAAACATCAAAGGAACAAAAATGGTCCATGGGGTCTAAGGCGTCTACATAGGGACAGGGAAGGCCATAAAAGTGTGATTCACCATGTGTGGTAAAATCAGCTATAACAGATGCCCCCTAATGTGTGAGGTCAGAGGGGTCATACGATGGCCGAAATACAATATAAGTCCATCCCATAAATGAAGTGATGAAGAACCCAGTGGAAGAACCAGCCATCCAATCAGCACTATATAATGATACAACTCTGCATATAACTGCAAATACACATAGCAGTCCCAGATACATAAGAGTACAATGGCCACGAATAGGCATGATACAATATAACATGTGTGGTCATCGCCATGTACAATATACATAGATCAGAATCTCCATAATGAAGATATACAAAGGATCATGATCTCCATGAAGACTGAAGATATACAATAGATCAAGATCTCCATAATGGCTGGAAATGTCTGACATTTACTAGAATCAAGTCACGAGAGTTGAAATCTCATGAACACTGGCATGATCAAGGAGGTAGCATATTTGAGATGCCACCAATCTAGAAGGTCTTCTACACAAACTGCTACAAGTACATGTCCTACTATGTGAATAGAGGTGTCGAGGTCGAACATAGTAGTCCATCGTCTAATTACCAGTCATTGATGTATACCGTTAACAGACGCGAGATCACTCACCGATAATGAAAATGGGAATCAAGGTACTAAAGTGAAAACTAACAAGTGTGAATAAATGTGTTGAGGTCAAACACTTGAGAGAATCCATCGATCAGGGGACATTGATGTATTCCCAAAGAACTGTTGATGGCGAGAGAACCTGCCACTAATGACTGCAAGTCTCAAGGCACTTGAAAATGACTCTAGATTCCTATCCCAGAATAAATGATCTGAAGTCGATGGGATGAAATCTGCTTGAAGGAGGGCACTAAGGCATCCCCCATCATCCAACACGAGGTACTCAAAAAAGCTGTATAATGTGGAAGGACTCGATCATAAGGTGCACAAACCAGTAACTCTACCGGGAATGGCCGACATGCAATGTCAAGACAACTGAGGAATGGCCAACTCAGGTTTCAACTTCCTTCAAACAAGAGCACAACGGCGAATGGTGACTACATGTAGGCAACATAGACTCGATATGCAAAACTGGTACATCTCTGTGACACAAGAGACATCGACAGGGGCTCTATAGGGACTGGAAGCTTAACCAGTCGGTGGAGATAAACTCAGATAAACGAGTACAGCTCCTAAATTAAAACTATTAACCCAACCAATGGATGTGATATACAGTGCTCTGTTCAAAGGCGACACGACTCGACTGCTGCCAAAGATAACATCTTTCCTTGTCCGGCTTTTTGGTTTTTTAATTTTTTTTGGAATTTTTCAAATATTTGAAAAGCTTGAAAAGGAATAAAATTGCTTTATAGTTACAGACTAGGAGGAGACGAGTGTCAAATAGGCAAACAAACTAGTTCCAAGCAGTGGAACATACCTATGCTCAAATCAAGGATACATGTGTAGGATAGAGACACTCGGGGGAAAGTCCCCTCCCGGTAAAATAGGGAATTAAGCTGCAAAGGATATATAAAATGGCTCTGCATGGCTAGACATGAGACAAGCTCGGGCTATATGGCTGATACTCAAAGTCATGGAAGCCGGCATAAGTCTCAATAAGGCAAGCAAAGCTCATGATAATGCAATTACAACTTGACATAAGGGAGTCCAGGGGAAATAGGCCAGCAAAAGATCAAGAGGAGTATGAGGCTCTTGCGAAATGTCATGGCAATACTATACAATGGACTCCCACACCCTAAAGGACAAAATTGTCGTCATGGGCACCAAATGCAATTAAGGAGCTAACTAGGGCACCCATGTAAGGTCAAGCTCTACCATTCTAATCATGCCACTTCTAAAATAGCAAGAAGGTTCTGTGACAAGATAGAATGGGTTCATACCTACAGTTATAATGAAATGGTCATAAGGTCATGCAAAATGCAAATGGTGGTGAAACCTAACCTATATGCCAGTTTAGACATGATACTTGAAATCAGCACGAACGGGTCAACACAATGGTCAAAACGGTGCTCAAAACGGTCTCCTACATCATATATTAGTAAAAAACGGTCCAAAATGATTAGAAACGGTCCAAACTATAGAAAAGGGGGTAAAAATTTTCAAAAATTTGAAAAATTGCTATAAATAGCAAAAATTCAAAACATTATATAACATTTGAAATTTTTACCCAATTGAGCTCAGAACTTCAACAGTAAATTCCAGGAGATCCAGCCTGCGAAATCCACTACCATTTTTTCCAGGTAATTACCCATGCCCTGCTCTTTCATTTTCATGCAAATTTTACAATTTTCCATAGTCAAATTAGGATTCTAGGCCATTCTAAATTACACGCCACGGCCCACGCGGAAATCAAGGATTTTTCCGCGTATAGGGCTGGATATACACGAAAAAAGCCCTCAAAGTCACGTACATACGCGGCTGTTTAGCAAACAGTCACGTATGAGGCTGCGTTCAACGTTTTTTAAGTGTTCTAATGACTCAAACTTGAATTCAATGTGTAGGATGGTTCTATAATGGAGAGAACATGAGCACGGGGATGTAGAAGAAGAAGTACGTGGTGATCTAATGGCACAACAGGCTCTTTGTGCATGCAAGCTCTACAAGTTTTGGTGTCTTGGTGGCTTAAGAGCCAAACCAAGACTACTGCAGATGCTAGTAGACTACTGGGATCCCGACTCAGAGTCTTTCCAGATTGATGGGATGTCCCTCATCATAGAAGTGGAGGACATATACTTTATTACTGGACTTTCTCGACGTGGGGAAGTGGTGAACCTACGATCTCACGGGCCTAGAGGTGGCCTCACCATAGATGAGTACATAGCCGTGTATTGTTATCCGGACACGAAGAAGGTCAGGAGTCAGATCACAACTAACTCCATATAGGTGATAGGCCTAAAATCCATTCTACTGACACTAAGCTGATGTTCTATGCAGTGGATTGCATGAGACCCACGGTGTACGATTGGAGCACTGCACTACTAGGCAACATGAAACACCAGCTCAGTGAGTGCAAGATGGGCCGAGTACGGAACTTTAGTTTTAGTAGCATACTGAGCACATTTTTCTTTGAGCGTGTTTCGGGATTGAGCCCTAGAGTTGATGTTCCTCTTCACGGTGTTCGAGATCCGGCCCAATGAAATTGGGCAGATGCGATGCATAGACTGGGTGGAGGTAGGGTGTTTAACCCCTATCCAGCTGATTTCTTTCCATGGTGGCGACGACAAATAGTTGCCATCGATGATTACCCCTATGCAGGGATAGATTTTCGGGGAGACCTCGACATGCCATTACCACCAGGATCAGCATACGATGACATTGGTAACGAATCCCAACCCTCTTTTTAAGATTTTTGAGTTATTTAATTTTTTTGTTTTTTTTATATATGGAATCAAAAAGACATGTTTTTTCATAACAACACATAGTGACATCCGATCATATGCATGCAGATGTAGGACCACGGTGGCCTGAAGGCTTCCCTCGTCATAGACGAAGGGGAAGAGGAGATGACATTACGAGTGTGGATGCGGAGCGGACGCTCCAAAGCATTCATACCAACTTCGTGCAGCTGACACACAGGGTACCCATGGCGCAGGTCAAAGACCTGCCTGAGGCCATGCAGCGTCAGGTGGTGGGTGTGCGACGAGCATGGGTGCGGTTATTTAGATGACTGGCTAGAGCCGTGGTGACATTTCACGATCAGAACCCCCTTCCGCCTCCCCAGGTTTAGATACCTGGGAGTGATACATTTTGTACTACCGTGTATTTATATTTTGGTGGCTCGAGAGCTCCATTTTTGTATTATGACACTATGTATTATCACATTTTGGATGTTTTAATGAAAAAACTTTTATGATGATCGGTTTATTTATTTACATGTGTAAAAATGTATGTTTGTGATGAGCTTATTGTCTATGAAACAAATGTCAATCTAACACGTAGTTAGCATATGAGTCAGCAACTTGATTATTAATTCTTGGAACATGTATGTATGTTATGTTGTCAAATTGTCGTTCTAACAATCTCACACATAAGAATCTCCATAATAATGTTGGATCTATAACATGATACAAGCCATTAAGCTGTGACGCTACTAACTTTGAATCAATACATACCTCAAGAGATATAACACCATGTGAAATGGCATCCCATAGAAGCTCGATAACGGCACTATATTCAGAAATATTGTTTGAAGAGGGCCATAAACATACACCTCCTAAAGACAATACCTGACCCATAGGAGTATAAATCACCCAAGCAGCAGAGGCTGAGTGTTGAGTGTGACGGCTTGCACCATCCATGAATTCTATATAGATGGAAGACTCCATTGACATCTGCCATAATAAATGGAAGCTAATCAACAAACCCGATCATCATAAGAAAGACCTAACCATGTAAAATGTTGTACAATAATATACAAAAGTCATCCCTGGCTGAAAGTTATGCATAGTATTTTTTAAGATAGATCCCATTTCTAGGCTCCGCCAAGGCCGTCCCCTCATAATCTACTAGCTCATAAGCACCCTTCTCTAACACATGTTTAACCACGTAAGGACCATGCCACATGGGGTTCAATTTTCCTGCCCCAAAGGGTTCTTTAGCTTGATCCCACAAAAGGACCAAATATCCTTCACTAAACCTCCTTGGATGGATAGATTTATCGTACTGGACCTTAACGCGACGCTTATTCACTTCTAGAGCCACTAAAGCATCTCGGCGTTGCTCATCAAGCTGCTCTAAATGGACCAAACATTCCTCCAATGGAGAGGTGTCCTGTAAGAGCTCTATGGCTAGCTTCAAAGAAGGGATTTCGCACTCAACTGGCAATACAGACTCCAATCCATGTACAAGCTGATATGGAGAAAAACCGGTGGCAGTCTTAACGGCAGTCCTATAAGCCCACAAAGCAGGATATAACATAATATGCCAATTAGTCTTGCTTTGTGCGACAGTTCGTTGGAGAATATACTTGAGTGATTTATTCATTGCTTCAACTTGTCCATTCACTTGAGGGTAATAAGAAGAAGAATGGTCCTGCTTATACCCTAACTTCGAGGCCAACTCTTCCATCATACGATTCTGAAAGTGCCTGCCATGGTTAGTGACAAGCTCTTTCGGAATACCGAACCGAGTAATAATCTGGTTGAATACGAAGTGTGCGGCTGTCTCACCGTTGGATTTAACTGTAGGCATAGCCTCAGCCAATTTCGTGAAGTAGTCAACAGCCACGATAATATGATGATGCCCCCAGCTAAATCTGGGTTGCAGTCCATGATATCAAGCCCCCACTTAGTGAAGGGACCGGCGGTGATAATGGGATGTAACGGGGTAGGACGCAAGTGCATATTATGTGCGAACACCTGGAAAGGGTGGCACTTCTTAACCACATTGACACAATCTTTAAATATCAAAGGCCAAAAATAACCCGCTCTCAAGATTTTTTGGGTTGTTGAAATCCCAGATAAATGACCACCACACGCCCCTCTGTGGCAATCATTCAGCACAAGCTCAGCCTCCTCATGAGTTAAACAACAATGTAAAATGGAATCTACCCCATGGTGGTACAATGTGCTATCCACTATGAGGTAATTCTTGGATACATGACATAATCGTCGTCATTCATCCCGTGAGAGGTGAGTAGGGACCTTCAAAGTTTGTAAATATATGATAATGTCTCCATACCATGGATCCAAATTTGAGATTAAGAAGATGTGCTCATCGAAAAACGTATCTTCACAAGCCTCCTCCTCCTCACTTGGGAAATCAGATATAAGCTCTGCAAAAATCAATGATTTCTTCGATTTTTCCGAAACAAACTCAAGATCAAATTCTTGCAGGATGACAATCCACTTATTATACTTTCCCCCTATCATCCTTCTACTGAGGATGAACTGAAATGGATTGACATGGGCAACTACCAAGGTCTAGCGAAGGAGAATATAGTGTCTCAATCTTTGAACCGCATGGATGGTAGCTAAGGCAAGCTTCTCCACATGGGAATAACGGATCTCTGCATCAATGAGGTTCTGGCTCAAATAATATATGACATGCTCTTGGAGCTCCTCATCCTCTTGAACCAAAACCATACCAATCGTCTCCATGGATGCGGCCACATAAAGTAGAAAGTCACGACTATAGTTGGGTGGACTAATCATCGGGGCCAATGCTAAGGCTCGTTTCAGCGCATCAAAGGACTCTTGGGCTCGCTCATCATAGCAAAAGGTAGTGTCCTTCTTCAAAAGACACATAAAGCCTCTAGTTAAATTGGAAAAATTCACGACGAATCTCTGTAAGAATTTTTCCATGCCTTGCAAACATTGAAGATGTCTAATGTTTTTCGAGGGAGACAATTGAAGTATTGCCTCAACCTTTAAAGGGTCGACTCTTATACCCTCTTTGGAGACAATGAATCCTAATAAGCGACCAGACTTCACGCAAAAGATGCACTTGTGAGGATTTAACCTGACCAAATAATGGCGGCACCTTTCGAACACTAATCTCAAATGGTAGGAATGACAAATTCTCATGCGAGAATGAGAAGCAAGGTCATCCAAAAAGACTTCAACAATCAATTTGAGATCATGGAAGATAAAGGTCATAGCCCGCTGAAAAGTGGCTCCGGCATTTTTAAGGCCAAAAGGCATCTTCTAATATGCAAAGGTTCCCAAAGGACAAATAAAGGCAGTCTTATGTTGGTCCTCGGGTTTAATTTGTATCTGATTGTATCCAGAAAAGCCGCCCATAAAGGAAAATACCTCGCTTCTCGCACACTCATCCAAAATTTGATCAATAAATGGTGTGGGGAAATTGTCCTTAGGACAGGCATGATTCAAATCACAGAAATCAGTACATATGCGGATCGTTCCCTGCTTCTTATCAACCGAAATGGGGTTTTAAACCCACTCCATCAAGGGAACAGGATAGATAAAACCGGCATTTAACATCTTTTCTATCTCAGCCTTAATCGCGGGTGCTTTCCTAAGATTCACCGCACGCAAGTGTTGTCGAATGATTAGCATTGGGGTGATTTTTAATCTCATGTTCAACAATGCGAGGGTTGATACCTGGAATTTCATCGTAAGACCAAGCAAAGATATCACGAAATTCTTTAAACAGCTCGGAGTACTCTTGTATCTCAGCATGGGAACATTCTGCTCCAATATAGACATTTTCGATCTTGCTAGGATTGTGATAGATATTGATAGGGATGGTAGGAGATATATTCCCCATGTTTCCGTCAGCCATCAGACCAGGAGAGCTTAATGAAACCATGGGACTACCAATTCTCTCACTAAAAATCCCCCTATAGTCTTCACACTCCAAACAGTCAAGCTCGGGAAGAAAATAAGATCTATGATGCAACTCTTCCCAAGGTGGCTCAACCCCAGACATAGCCTCAATAATAGCCTCATCAGAAGGAAAAACCCTATCAAGGCAGTCCTGTGTGTGAGAAGACTAAATCGCCCATGCAAGCAGTACATACGGGTCCTCCTCCTCCATCCGTGAAGAGGAAGGACTAGGTTCTGCAACACATGGAAGATTAGCTTGATAAGCTATCATAGTTGCAGGCAACGGCATATCTGTCTCAATGGGCTCATTCGAAGGACTCGGTGTAGAAAGAATCCAAGGATCTTCCATATATGTTGTGCGAAAAGACACCGATCTTATCGATGACGAAGCCTCACTGGGACTAGACATTATCATAAGGACAGGTGCAGGACAATTAAAGCTTCCCATAAGGGATGGATACATGCCAACACCCACGCTCCCAGTTGTCGGTTGAGAGTGCTCTACAATCAGGATGGAAGCTCCCGAAGATGCAGTAACCGGCGGATTCTTGAATGACGTTTGATTAATCATAACTATCTTCCCATTAAATGGAAATCATACAACTCGAAATAGAGAAGAAGCTATGGCTTGCATACTACACATCCAATTCCTACCCAGCAACAAATTGTAGTCAAGGGGCGCATCAACCACCTCGACCTCTATGGTGACAGTCTTCCCCCCCAAACGGACCTTAAGAGAAGGAAGAATGTCGTGCGGTCGAAACGATCTTCCATCGAAAGCAGTCAACATGTTACCAAATTTAGACAACTCAGGGGAACCCAAATCCTTCCAACACACCAAAGACATCACGGAAGCAGCAGCACCTTCGTCAATCACAGTGCGTTTGACGGTCATGTTAAGACATTCTACGTGAATCAAGAGAGACACATAGTAAGGCAAGCGAGGCTGAAGTCCCACGGTTTCAAATTTGATCACAGAGGAAGAATTATCATCATTCACACCTAGGGCAGAAAGCAAAGCCTTCCTTCGCAAAGGACAACTCTGAAGTACTTCAAGTGCAGACATCACACAAGGAGTGTGGCCCAAATCCTCGACAACAGAATAGTTCTGGGCGACTCAGGAATTAGGATTGTGCCCCGAACACTTAAGGACTACCTTAGGAATGCAAGGTGCAACTTCAAGTTTATCCATAGGTTTTTCAACACGCAAAGGACTCCCAAGTGGATCAGGTTCCTTTCCAAGGTCGGGTTGTGATGAACCATAGTCCTTCGCACGAGTCACAACCTTAGTAGCACGGACCATGTTGATGCAACCATGACCACTAGTCTCTGACGGATATTGATCACCACCAGACTAATCATGGGTCCTCGAGTTAATGTTTTGATTATGAGGTAAAGGGTTGGTCAGCACAGCTGGGCCCTGTGCTATGAATCTCGAGGCTTCATCAGTTTGAGGGCACAAGTGAGTGAGGTGGTCATCCTTACACAACTTGCAAGGAAACTTAACCTCACGTTTAGGCTGCTTGTCCCCCCCATCATTTCAGGCGTTCTTGTCATTAGAGTTGGCATTTTCATTCCTATTCCCACCCTTACAATTGTTTTAACCCTTCTTTTTATTCATTTCTGGTTGCTGGTTACCCTTCTAGTCCGATGATTGTACCGAAAGCACACTCGCCGTTTGGGTGGGTTGAGACGAAGCCGTAGCTTGTCCTGAGGCAGATTGGTTGATAGATAATTGACTGACCTGTTTCACAACTGAATCTATAGGTTTGGCACTTGTACAACCAACGTCGTAACGCACTGGTAGCTGGAAGTGGTTGAGAAAATTCATAGCTAGGTCATCGAACAATGCAAATGCCCCCCTAGGTAACTCTATATACCATTTCATGACAACCCCTGTAAGGGTGCATTGAAATAGCCTTAAACGGATCGAATCTTCATGCAAGGAATTTGAAGAGCACCATAGGTGAAATGTAGTAACATGTTCACTCAGTTCTTCTCCTAGTTTTCCCTCGAATTTGGGAATGTCTGAGGGAAGCTTATTAGGGACAACTGGCTAAGCCAGGTCATGAGATACGGGATCATTCATCAGTCTCTACAAGTCAGGAAGATTTAGCGTTGCGAGGAAAGGGAGCCTAGGATGAGCAGGTCGATGCCTCACTCCCTGATAATTTTGGTTCACATAAGCCTGATTACCGTAACCACCATGGCCTTGGCCATAGTGCCCTCCTCTCGTTTGACCCATGTAGGGTGGCATGGAAGCACCATAATTTGGTGTACTTTGCCTATGTGGGGCTACAAAACCATAATTCAGAGAGTAAGTGGGTTGTTGATACCCGTACCCATAAGGTGAATGACCCTGTCCATACTGCATCCCATAATAAGATCCATAAGACATCCCATGAGACACTCCTTAAGTAGGAATATATGCTCCGAAAGTAGTAACATGACCTCCAGAAGTAGGAATACGACCTCCTGAAACAATAGGAGGTACTTGACTCTGAGACACAACTATGCGAGTAGCAGCAGTACAGACATGACTCGTAGCAACGTTCCGGCCCAAAGGACCACGTGAATGAGGGGAAGGAATAGCATTCGAAGAACAAGGAATATAGGATGAAGGGACATGTGAAATTATGTACGTCGTGTTCCCCATAGTCACTCATCGAGGTTCTAGTATCCTAATAGGATTACTAACACCAGGTCTAGGAGGAATATGTGATGTAGCTTCCATCGCCGGGACAGAAGGTGCAATGTGACTCGTGCTCCCAAACCTCTCCGCATGGTAAGGAATAGGAGTGGCCCCAGGTGTAGTGTTAAGCGCAAACTCCGACTCGACATGAAATGTCATATCATGTCTAGGGATACCAGACATACCATAACTACCATAACTATTGCTCGCGGGTTCATGATGAGTCTCGTCACTCGGCATCCAATACCGGTGACCTGTGAATGAGGGATCATAGATAGAGTGAGTAGGTCTTTCATGTGAAGGATCAAACCTAGAATGTGTAGGCATATCAAGTGAAGGATCAAATGTAGGAGTAAACTCTCTGTCCTCCACTTGAGGTGGAGAAGACAGCTCAAGAATACCATCTTCATGATCTCCCATCGTGTGTGAATCAATGTGTGAAGTGGTCCGCCTAGACTGTGTGTTTCTCTCTCCCAAAGGAGGAGGAGATGTAGAAGGTAGAAGTCCTGCTAAACGACGAGAACGGCGAGGAGCCGCACCCGAATCCACAATAGACTCAAAAAATGTAAAAGACTCACTAATTATACAAACCCTGGGCAAGCTAACGTGCACAAAGCATACACTAATAAAATCTAAAGCCAAACATAAGCAATCAAGGGTAGGATAAGTGAGCTCCCGAATGAAGCAGGTATGTCTAGCCTAGGAGAGGCTTGAGACTCCCATACACAACAAGTGGAGGTTCGTAACCAATTATTGTGGCCCTCATCTTCAACGCGTAAAGCGACTGTGTTGTTCGACCTCAACCTAGCCAAGACACTTGTAGAATAACCCCTGCAAAGTACCCCCTCGATATCCTAGGTAAGGTAACTAAGGTCACCTCAATATAATCAATGCTCAGGCAGACAGTTGCAGGCAGGATTGACCGTATGGGCAGGGTAGCAAGGCCCGAAACTCTTGAAAGAGCCCCCAGATATGAATACAATCCTGGAAATATCTCCGGTGCTACTCAATTATGACTAGGGGTCATCCCAATCAATAACCGCTCACACTGCCTCATGCTTAGCTCCCTTTTGAGAGGAGGATCCTGAGAAACACTAATTATACTAAGGAATTTCACACTCTCACCTGGACAGACACATACATGTTGTTGTTTAGTGGTCTTAGAGAATTTACTCACAATGAACTATTCCAAGACCCTAAAACCTAATCTTGTTAGTGTACCCTATCAAAGAAAATAGTGTAATCCATTTTAATTAAGCATTAATTTTATTTGGCTTTATTACTCAAAAGAGGTAGATGGTCGTGCAACCAATGGTGTTATGACGCAACATGAAGTAAAATGCACACCTAACAATCAATGCAAATGCATTGTGTCGAATGAAAAACAGGGCATGCTACTACTTGAAATGTAAATTTTTTCTTCAAATGACAAATGCAATCATTCCTATATGAAATATTGACTAATACTCTAAGGAAATCTAGTGCAAGTACCATGCGAAATGCAAAGTGCAATGCATAATAATGCAAAGAAGCAAATATTTTTGGATTTTTTGAATAAAAATGAGATACTGAAGAAAAAGAATGATTCTACTACCCCCAGACTTGGCAAGCACAATCAAACAACACTCACACAAAGTACTAAGGTAAAAGAAATCTAATGCACTGATCCCAAAACAAAAAATAAAAATGCAATGACAAGAACATTCTCAAAAAAGAAATTTACCCTAAAAAAAAAATGTATGTGGTTAGAAACAGAGGTGTATACAGACTCTAGCAATATCAAAGGAGACTCAGCAATCATCAAAACTCACCCAGCAACAATCAATCTTCCTCTAGAAGGCAAAACTAAGGGCATACGTGACTGTTCGCAGTAAACCCGCGTATGTACGCGGATATAGCAGTCAAAGCCGCATGTATACGTGACTGTGAGTTAAAAACTCGCGTACTGGAAGAGAAATGTACAAAAATAAAGGCAAACAAACAAGTTGAGACAAACTTCACACCAATCAGACACTACCAGGAAAACATGCCCCCATACCCGACACAGAAACAGAGAAATAAGAGCAATTCAAGAACATTGAATGCCGATAAAAAACCCCCAAAGGACAACTACTAGGAACTCCCCAGCAGAGTCACCAATTCTGTTACGAAGAGAAATTCCTATTAATATAAAATCAAATATTACAATAAAAACAACCTCTGTCGGCACGTCTGCGAATCGGAGAAACCGAGTCCCCCACTTGGGCCTCCACCACTTCAATCCTCCATCTCTCGATAGCAAGCTCACAAGCAAAAGGCAAGCTTGGGAAGAACACAAAAGTGCTCCAAGGGACAAAGGGGATGCAGACTCAAGCACAAGTTCTGGCAACAATGGACTATAGTTTTCTTGTTCTCAATTCCTCATATTCCTTCAATGTATCCAAAGGGTTCCTTATATAGCTCTTCAATGGGGTAATGAAAGGTCGAATCCGAGCGATCTCAAGGCATATGGAAGGCCAGGAGACTAGTGAGTCAGATCCACATCAAGGAAAACTCCAAAATAATTTGGCCTTTTGCAAACATCCCGATGTACGCGGTTTTAGATATCAAACCCGCGTATATATGCGATAAAGGGTTTAAAAGTTGCGTATGGCAATTTAAGCATGTTTTTAGGGATGATCTAGGAAACATCAAAGGAACAAAAATGGTCCATCGGGTCTAAGGAGTCTGCATAGGGACAGGGAAGGCCATAAAAGTGTGATTCACCATGTGTGGTAAAATCATCTATAACAGGTCCCCTGCATGAGAAAACCATACAAGAAGAATGGTTAGCTTACCCTTCCATTGGATCCTTCTTATAACAGGTCCCCTACATGAGAAAACCATACAAGAAGAATGGTTAGCTTACCCTTCCATTGGATCCTTCTTATACGAGAAAGAATTCTAATGGGAGGTTCAACTAACCCATCTACTTGTTACCAATAGAAGTGAATGACATCCTTCAATAAGTGTCTGTTGATATTTCTCCATGCTCCAACTCAATGAAAATACTATGCTTGAATAATATTTACTTGAGCCATTCAATAGATAAACCTCAATGATAATACCATTTTTTAGGAAGGTTCAACCAAACCTTCTCTGTTCACCCCCTCCATGAGAATTCTATGTTGGAGGGAGGGTCAACCAAACCTTCACTGGGACCTCCTTATAAGAAAAATATGCTTGAGAAAATGTTGGTTGAAACTTCATCTAGATTAACTAGAAGGTGAATACCATCCTTGAGGAAGGGTCAATCAAGCCTTCTCAATTGTCATCCTATACAATAATTCCATTTAAGAGGATGGGTTGCTCAATGCTTTCCTTGAATTTGTGGTCATCCTACTAGACAAAACCATTTAAGAGGAAGGGTGAGCCAATAATTACCCCAGATCGTGGAATATTTTCTAGTGGACCATATGGTTAGCATTTCCAGTTGATAGTACTTGACGAGAATAACATATTTAAAAAATGGTTAGAGAACAATTACCAATGCTTCTTATCAATGAGAATAATATGTTTGAATAAGGGTAGGTTAACATTTTCATTAAATACCCCAAGACAATAATACAACCATTGAGGAAAGGTTGATGGGTCACTATCTATTCTTCCCATCCATGAAAATCTTATGTTGGAGGAAGGGTTAGCTGACCATTCCAGTGGATTTCCCTTATGTGAAATTTTTTCTAGAGGATGGGTCATCCAACCCTCCTATTTGATACCCCTTGATGAAAACAACATAGTTTATGAAGTGAAAACCATTTGTTCTCCATTCTCATCCTCCATGAGAATTATATGCTAGTGGAAGGATTAACTAACTCTTCCCATGGATAACCCTTATGTGAAAAAAATTCTAAAGGATGGGTCAGTAAACCCTTCCCATTGATTTCACTTATGTGAATTTTTTTATAAATTATGGATTGGATGATCCTTCCACTTGATACACTTTAATGCAAATAACATATTTCAAGAAGTGAAATTCATCCCTTTTGTTAGATTATTGAGAACTATGCATAAACATACAACAATAAATTTACTAGCATGTAAATCAAAAACCATAATCTAACTAGTCTAATCTCATGTCCATATAATCACCAAATAATCAAATAATAAGACATAAAAAGAGAAAAAGAGATAGTACACTAGATATACGTGGTAAAACCCCAAATTGGGGAACATCCATGGGAAGGTATGATCTTCTTCATTCTTCATAAATATCTACTCTTACACTTGAGCACCACCCATATATGTTTGTCGCAACTTTGAAATATTGTTCACAATATCTCAACAACCTACATCATACCCAAAGGATCTCCTTCACCTCTATTATATAGATAGAGGTATGGAAGATTTCATCCCATAATACATGTGGGATAAATGATTTTCCACCTCCTTATATAAATAATGGTAATAGGAGAATTTTACTCCATGATGAATGTGGGATAACTCCTTTTACATAAGATAAAAGAATTATGCCTTCCTTTGCTAGAGAAGACATCATAATATCCTATGACATCACAATAGACATCATTACACTTCCAAAATTAACATTACACATTCTAACATCCCCCCTTAAATATGGCTAGGGAGAAGAAACACACACATGGAGGAAGATGGAATTACATTATTGTTCCCCTTTGATGACAACTTCTCGCATTCCCAATAAATTTCAAAGATGCATAAACTTCACTTTTGTCATGGATTTTGTGAAGATATATGTTGCTTAAAGTTTTGTGGGACAATACTACAAACAAATAACATGATCTGCAACAAGACAATGAATGTAATGAGTATCAAGGCCAATGTGTTTGGTCTTGGACTGATACACTAGATTATATGCAAGCTAAATTGCAAGTTGATTGTCACATCTTAGCTCAGTAGGATATTTCTGAACCACTATAATCATTGTGAGAACATGTTGAATCCACAAACCTTTTTTATCTTATTCCTTAGTTTCCCTATCTCTGCTTCACAATAAGAAAGAGAAATATTTCTCAACTTCTTATTGGACCATGATATCAAACCCGAACTAAGATAAAAATATGTACCCTCTGGTAAACCTTCTATCTGAATTATCCCCCTCCCAGTATGAATATGTATAACCAAGAAGTGAAATTATATCCCTGTTAGAATAGAAAGCATCATAATGCAATGTCCCTTGTAAATATTTAAGAATTATCTTTCATGCCTTCCAATGGCTTTCATGAGGTTATTGGATAAACCTAGAGACTATACTCACAACAAAAGAGAGATAATGCATGTTTTGTGTTAAATTTATGAAACTCCCCACAAGTTGATGCTAAAGAGTAGAATTAATGAGAGTAGTACCACAATCAACAATTAACTTTACACCGAACTGAAATGATGTTGGTGAAGGCTTAGAATCACTCATATGAAACTGAGATAGTAAATATGAAGGATATTAAGGTTGAGAAAGGAGGATACCATCAGGCATATTCCAAATCTAAGGACCCAAAAATAATTCAATAGGCCTAAACCTATCATTTGATGCTTAATATTATTCTTGAATTCGTCAATTGGGTTATCTTCAACCTCAATATGTACATGTGAACTATCTGAAATAGTTTGACCAATGAGTCCTCTTTCTTGGTCACACCAATCTTCCCATATAGCTAAGTCTTTAACATTGATTGGTTTTGTATGTTAACCATTAATTAAGCACCATATATTCTTACTCCTGCAAAATCCAATCATCTTTCTCTTCTAAGCAAGATAGTTAGTACCAATTAACTTAGGAACAAAAGCTACCTATGAAATCGTGATGATTAAAAATAAACTAAACCGTAATGCAAAAAAGAGAATATCAAATGACATGAATAAATATGAATAAAATATAAATTTATCACCAATGATGCAACCTTTTTGTACCAAACCAACGGATCTGCAAACCCTTTGTAAAAAACAATGAAAAAAATTGACTAACAACAATTATTTCACTTTGAAGCTAGATGTATGTGCTTTATGAGAAAGCTATATGTGTTGGTACACACCTAATATGAAGGAAGGTCATGTATGCATGCACCTTTTATGTATGCAAACCGCATACTAGTCTATTAAGGCCCTCAAACTGCAAATATACTAAAATTGAAGTTGTTTGGACATAAACCTACAAAAATATGAACAAAAAACATACAAACAACCAATATGAATCGCAAGATAGATAGATCCTCAATAATAGGTTAGTATAAAATGGATTTCAACTCGGATCTACAAAAAAAAACAAGTAAACCTTGAAAAATTCTACAAAATAAATGGTGAGGGTTAGGGTTTTGAGAAAAAAATTCAAACATGTAGAAAAATGTCTAGATCTAAAGAAAAACATCAATGGTTGTTTAGATATTATGGAAAATCCACAAGAGAAGGACACAAATATTGAAGAACTTGGTGTTTAGAAAAAATAACAAAAATTACTCAAGGAGGTAGAGCATAACAACCAACTTTGATACCTGGTGGCAAGAAGTTTTGGAGATAATTAGTTGCGCAGCACCAAAGTTGTTACGCAAAGTCAAAGTTGCGGCGCAAGGCAGAAGATGACGCGCAAGGCAGTTTGGTCACATTTTGTATATTGTGGTCATATTTTGTAGATTTTGGTTGTTATTTTGTATATTTTGGTCCAAGTAGTTAGGAAGTTGACTTAAGTGGACTACTGATGTAAAGGCGCAGGCCTATAAATAGATCTAGGATTGTAAATGTTAAGGGTCGACGTCTGGATCTTAATATTGATCTTGAATCTAGGAACGGGTCTGTGATCTATTTGTGATGCGATATCTAGAGTGAGGAACTATTTCGGGAACCTATGTTTGATGCGTAGTTAATATGATATGATGAAGAATTGATAGAAACACTGTGTCTTCTTACTTCTTCCTGTTTTCTTATTTTCTTGCAATGTGATGTGGATGAATACTGCATTATGATGTTTATTTCTAAATGATGCAATGCTTTCCTGTTATGAGTGATGCTATGTTGATAAACATGTTTATGCATTGATACTTCCACTGCGATATCAGAATGATGATATGAATCTATAAATTTATGAACCAATGCTTGGTTCTACTAAGTAATGATGTGATAGGTTGACAGTAGATGTGCAATCCTCTTCTTACTATGGAAACTTGGTTCCGACAGTTCTCCCTCAAACATCTCGGGTGATACCTCATCTGCTCTGCAGGTGTTGTTGGACAGGGTAAAACCTGTATGGGATGATGCTCAGGGAGATCCCTGTGGTAAGGGTGTCAAAACCCCAAATTTTCATAAAAATTTAAAATTTTGAGATAACATAAAATGTTTATAGTCGCAGTTAGATAACTGCTAGCAACTAATAAAAAGAATGAAACAGTTAACCAAAGTGTCTATTTACTTTAACACATATAGATTATTACTATTTTAATTTTGTTATGTGATGTGAATAATCTGCATTCAATTATTTAGCTGTACTGATGGTTTGAATGTCAAGTGGGTGAGGAGTTACTTTCTGACTGGGGCTTACTTAGCGATTGCTAACGTACCTGGATTTTCTGGATCTTTACAGGATTGACAGGTAAAATTTGACCTAGTAAGAGTTTATTAAGGCCTTAGTCCAGATATACTTTATTTAGTATAAAATATACTACTAGCGTACAAGTTTGCTTAATTAAATTCAAGGGTTCTATGAGGTAAAGTATCTTTTCCTTATGTATGTTGCAACTTTTTCAGTACTTAAAAAGCATGTCGTTATGATTAGTATCTTTACACTATTGATAGTCTATTGTAAAAAAATGACTGCTACTTAGATTAAAATTCTTTCCATCATTACTCTAAGCTATTTCCAGTCCTTAGTAGAGCTTAAGATTTAGCATATCAATACTCTTACTGTAACTAAAGTTTATTGTTGTTTCTATTATAAATTTACAACACTATTTACAAGTAATGAAATAGACCTAAGGCCTTTTGAGAAAGAAAGTTTACACAGAACTCTCAGCTTACCTTTTAATAAGCTTAGTGGAGGAAGTTATCAAATTAATAATGCATGCATTTACAATTGACCAATTGTATAATTGTCGTCAAATTGTGACTTCTATTTGTCTAATTTCTTCATGACCTAAAATAATGTGATGATATTACAATATCATCTTATTTGTTTAAAAATACTTGTGATACCACAAGTATACTTAGATAATTTTACTGTCCTTTACTACTAAGACTAATTAGCCTTGATTGAAATCATTTTGAGCTTTATTTACTTATAAAGACCAATAATCAGGACTTCTCTGAAGTTTATCCTAGTACTATAGACTTCTTACAAAAATAAGAATCTATTCTAGAGTAAAGTAAAAAAATCCTTTTCATATACATAATGTTGATTTATGAATTAAAATCATCACCATTAGTGTTTATATAAAGACTAGCTCTAATAACATAGTTCTTCAATGTAATAATAGAATCAATGATTATTTTGAACAACTATTAACTTGTAATTAAGGGTTTATACCCTACTAGGGATCTCTCCTTAGTTGTTATTAATCCATTTGAAGATTTCAATGTTTACAAATATCAATCTTATTGATACCATATAAGCTTTGGTTCGTTATTAACAAATGTTCACGATTATAATATCACAATGGGGTTAACGATACTCTACAATCTCATACTCCAGCATTATTTAACTTATGATTATCATTGATATATTACGCTTTGACTTTGTATATAATATTATCATTTTGATCATTGTGGAGATTATTAACAATGATTTGGTCCCGACAGCGCAATGCAGACTATAGAACTCGACCCACTATGGATTTGATAAATTTTGGGGCACGTGGAACATTCCCCACCATGCAATGCATGATTTAAAAGTCTCCACTGCAACCCTAGCTCTTCATTGTTTTGTCGAGGGTTTGGTCTTTGTCACGTCTGGTTTGCTGCAGCCATGAGGGCACGCCTGTACTCGTCTCCAGCTTCATTGTCTATGAATGAAACGTTGCCACTCTAGTGTGGTGGTTGGAGAGACATACAACTCTCATTTGGTTTTCTTCCTGCTTACACTAAGCTATCGTGAGGGTAGTGTAGCTCTGTTAGTGTATTTTTTTTAGTGTTGATCTCTTTCGTGGCCATTGCTCAGGCTTGCTCTTGCTCTCGTCGTCAGTGTAGCTTGTATCATGAGTCCCTGTCACCTCTGTCACTTGCGAGTATGAGGGTTTGGTCTGCTCGTCATGCTAATTTGTTGTTCTGGTTTGTTCCTTCGTGGCTCCATAATCTTCACTTCCATGTGAGGTAATTATTTTAAGTTTATTACCAATTTTTATTTACAGTTTAAAAAATAAATGAAAACGCATCTCTAACTAAACTCTTGGGTTTTTGCTTGCAAACTTGCAGGTCTACACAGGCTTGGCAGAACCTTTTCCCAAGTTTGGATTCACCACAAAACCTACGAGTAAGCCCCGATTACAATGTGGCTCCTCCCTGCTTGTAAAAATTAGGGAAAAAAGGGTTTCGTTGGAGAAGTGGTTCGACCTCGGTTCATTCTGTGTTTTTAGATGTTTTAGCTCAGTTGATAGTATGTATTTTTGTTTATTATGCCCTTGCTTGTAGCAAGGTTACTCCGGCCATAATGCCGTGACCTGTATTCATTATTTTCGACTTATTGACAGTTTTTTGTAGCCTGTGGCTAAGTAATGATATACTCAGTTTCTTAAAAAAAAGTGGGATTCTCATGTGTACATGGTTTAATGATTCTCTGTTTTCGAATATTAATAAAATATACACTGTTTTATAATAGTTATTACTTGTAAAGAAGTTCCTGTAAGTTGTTCGTTGTTTTGTCTTTCGAACCCTCGCCAAGGTGCTGGGTGAAGTAAATATGTTATAACTTAAGCCTTTTGGCCTGTCAGAGAAATATACTTGGTTCCAAGGGCTCTTTTAGCTTCGTGCTCTGTCTTAATTATGAAATGGATTTTAAAGGATTTTATTAAGTTAGAGCTTTGTCTTATTTATCTATATCAGTTATATAACCTGCTAGTTATGACTCTGTGTATTTTGGTCTTCCCTTCCTCGACTATTAATAATAATTATTTGTTTTAATATTTTCTTGTGAATAAATAATGATAATATAAAGACTGCAAATTCAGTCAAAATGTAATTTTTATAGGTTATGTTTTTCAGTTAGGGTTAAATCCTGGGGTTACTGAAAAAGGACCCTCTGAATAATACAATCTTAAATCTATTAGTTAAGATGGTTTATGTTTACCTATTGTTACAATAGTTTTAAATATGGTTTAATCTGTTAGCAATTCCTTTCCCTTTTAAATAAAAGAGTTATATAAATGCTGAAGTTCTTAGTTTAATTCTAAGTATTGTTTATCTTTAAGTTCTTGTTTGTTTACTACTCTGTTAACTAATAAAGATTCAAAATTACATAGTAAATAAAACAATTAAATCTGTAACCTAGATTATCTCTTTATTTATTATTAGTTAAATAAAATAGTTAGGGTTTTCAACCTAAAGTTTTACCGTTACAGGTATAAGCCTGATAATTATAAGATAGCTTTTTCATAGTAAATATTTAATTTATAGTAGTTATTAATTGTACTTTCAATGCTTCTATTTACTAACTGTATCTATTACTATAACTCTAAAGTGATTTTCTAATGCATTACCTTTAGTTACTAAGTGAACCGAGAAGTATAAATATGTTATAACACTTGTTTAACCTCCATAATACTTTAACATGAATAAAAATCACTCTATTGTCTGTGTTTATGTAATTTTATCTACACAAAACATTCTCTTATTTCCTTAAACATTCTCCCTGTGATAAAAATACTGCTATCTTTTTACCAATAAGTTTACATAAATAAGCTTGTTAAAAACAATGAACATGAATAACCAGTCACTATTCTTTTATTTAATAGCCTACACACTGAAATAAATTACTCTATTAACTACAAAATGCAGATCCATCTCTATTCTATTCCATCTCTTAATCATTATCTTTCATTTGCTGTAAATAATCTATCTGTGCTGGAGTACGGCCTGGTCCTTCCAGGTGTGGAAAAACGCAGACTAGAATTACTTTTCATTCTAAAAATTTACAAACTGAATATTTAACATTCATTAAACAATTAGTTTCAGATTTATCTATCTAAGCACAGTAAAACAATAATGTAGAACCTGATTGGGATAGACAACAACAGCGTTAGTAGGTCGTTCCTCCCTACCAACTCCTAGAGAGCGCCCAAACAACGCTTGCTCAGGACCCCCGAGCCTGTTCCTGGTCTTCTTGGCTAAGAACTGGTGGAGCACACAAATAATAGACTAGTCCAATGACTCAATAAAACACTCTGCACTCAGCAGTAAGATCCTTCAGCTGAAAAGCTGAACTAGATCACTTAGCAGTTATCCCCTCAAACTCTTCCACAATTCCCTTCCATTGAATTTCTCTGAAGTACATTCACTTGAATGATTACTTCCCTAGAATGAGCAACCTCGGCTCTCTTCAATGGGAATTTTTATAAAGATTGCCTCGATATTTTGGGTTATTTGTCATTAATTGAGCCACCTGCTCTGATCCCACTTTCTTGGGGGATCATGACCCCAAATGTAGGGAGGTTGCCACCTGCAACAGTTGGAGGTGGTTTGAGGATGCTACCACATGTCTGTTTGCTCTCCACCCAGTAAACACTCTTTTAACGGCTCTCCTAAGCTGTTGTCTCCACCTTTATTTATTTATAATAAAAATATTCGGAATTACATTAAATATCCTTGACTCTGATGAGTCATCAATTTCAACTTAGCATAAAATTTAACATATTGTCTTCAAATAATATCAAATAATATAAAATTGTTTTTTGCAAAATTGGGGCATGTGACAAAGGGTGTCAGAAGAGTGTGAACCCCTATCGATGGATCTGTGTCAACAAATGGTTCTGTTGTCAGGATCGTAGTGCGCGGAGAAAGAGGACATGTTGTGGCATCCGACGAGACCGAAGATCCAAGATTGGTCAACCAGAAGGCAGGGGAATTTACTGTGGAAGAGAATCAGAACCTTGGAGTAAAAACACAGAAGTGGTTGGAAATGTAAGTGTATTATGATCTACACAAGTACTTATTTTCTGAGTTCTTGATCATCTTATATGAGTGGTTGGCACTATTGACCTATCGAAAGACAAATTTTCAAGGAGGTGAGCCCACTTGCTAGACCCCAGAGCTGATCTAGCAACTACAGGAGGTAGATAATAGAGTGTCACGGTTTGTTGAAGCTTGGTTTGACAGTATCTTGGAAGGCTACATCACTGCGTTCGTAGTCAAAATTGTCAAGTGTTACATCGACACAAAAAGGGAGTTCTTCAAAGGACCAAGAGGTAGGTTTTGGTTATCGTTGCAACTTTCGATTAAGATGATCATGTGTGAAAAAGGCATATTGAAGATGAACTCCAACAAGTATATCCCTGGTGTGCGGAGGCTGCGGGTACCATGGAGATGAGGGTTGGATGGAATGATATGGGGTATATGGATGGAAGTTACGATGATACTGTGAGGGAAGCTGAGGAAGGAAGTGGTCTTACGCGAGGTGGAGAAAGCTTTCAGCAAGAGAATAGGAAGAGGACAGGAGAGAGTCTTGATGTGACCAAGACACGAGGCCATGAGAGAATATCACAAGGGATGAAGCGACCCTATAACGACAAAGGAGACAACCAGGCTACGCCTGAGCCTGAGGAAAGACCAACCCAGAGCAACAATGTACCCACACATCCATGCACTGCGTCGCACTCAGGAATAAATACTAGCTTGTCACCGACTTGTTCGACGTGTCAAGAACACTCTAATAGTAGTGGATTAACAAATGTAGGAAGAATTCCCAGGATGGCAAGTTATGATGTAAATTTACCTCTGTTTCATGGGAACAGGACTAAGGATCCCGAACAATACTGGTTTCTGTGCGAAGCAATTTCGACTGTAAAGCAAGCTCAGGATGATGATGTTAAGAAGAGTTAGTTGGTGATGACAATCCGAGGTCACGCACTGGATTGGTACATGAAGTTTGTGTAATTTCCCATGAGGACTCCAGCAAAGAATCTAGTGCTGCATCTACCAAGTTCATAGGCATCGACATGAAGATTGTTTGTATATGCAGAAGATGGTCATGAAGCTAATGAATATGTATTGCATGTTTTATTGATCTATTGGGCATGAAGACAAGGATTGTCGATCATATGATCTGCTCCAGGAAAAAACAATGGATACTTACTATGTGAAGGGAGAATACCATCAATCGATGGAACAAATGCAACAGCAGCTGCAGGTGGTACATACACAGGCACAGTTTGTACCACAGCTGCAACCGCAAGTGTAGTTTGTGCCACAACTGCAGTTTTCTCCACCACCTCCACAATACAACCATATGTAGTTTTCTTAGAAGCAGCCACAGTATACTTAGGAACCATACGCTCAACCACAGTATGCGCAACTATAGTCAAATCCCCTGCAGAAGCAACAATTCAATCAACTGCAGTATCAACAACAAGGAGGATTTTACATAAGATTCCAAGGAGGATGAGGTGGAGGATTTGGTTGAGGAGGAGGACGAGGTCGCGGACCTATGCAATGTTATAATTGCGGAGTATTGGGAAATTATCAGAGAGATTTCTTGATTTTACAAGCACATTGTACTTATTGTATCATTGTGGATCACACTGTTGAGAATTGTCCGCAATTGATCGGGAAGTGGCAAGCACGAAATGTTTCGCAGTTGAAAAACTAGAACCATAATCAGAACCAAAATGAAAATCATAATGTGAACCAGCCAATGAATCCACCACCGAACCAAAACCAAGGCCCAACAGTGGCGAAGATCTCAGCAGAACCCAGAGTTCAATCTATTGATGTTGCTGTAATCACTCATGGAGGTGCGATGACAAGAGATGATGGTTAGATTCCATAAATCTGATTGGCTAGAAAGAAGAAGGTGCAATTTGATATCAACGTTGTGAGGGACACTTTCTTTGAAGCACGTGATGAGATACGAAGAGATTCAGGTAAGTTGTCTATTTTTGAGATGCCACCTATTGTTTATTCCACTTTGGTAGCAGGACCATCGCTGCAGCAAGGTACCTTGGAAAACTTCTTTGAAAGTTGTCTATCATTGGTAAAAGACCCTGATGCACTCATCGAGATTGTGAGTTTGTTGTATCGACCAAAAAAGGGGAGGAGGGAGTCTGCCATGAACTCCCTGCACAAGAAGAAAATGGGGAAATAGATGAGAATGAATATTCATATTGGGGATTACGAGGTAGATTCAGTTATTCTAGATCTAGGCTCGGATGTCAACATCTTGACAAAGCATAAATGGCAGAAGATGGGTAGTCCACAGCTAGTTTGGTCTCCAGTATAGCTGTGACAGGATAACCAAGCCAGAGTAACACCAATTAGGCGTGTTATGCATCTAGTAGTGGAAGTTGAAGGAATGAAGACTTATGTGGACTTTGATGTGATTGAGGTTGTTGATGGCCAAAGTTCATATGCCGAACTATTGGGGATCAGATGGGCCAATGATAGTTTGGCAATGATAAATTTCAAGAAGCACATGATGACTTTTGAGAACCATGATATCAGATTCATAGATCTGATGGATCCAAATGAAGGAAGAAGGTATGTTGAACCAGTTAAAGAAGAAGTCCTAGGAGGATGGGATCATCCATAAAATATCTCAGAAGACTACATCCAGCCTACAATTGACGACGAGCTAGGATGGCAGAGTTCTAGTTCTGCATCCTAAGATTCCGATGATGCCTTGGAGAATTGGTAGAATCGGATGCATGAGGCATCAATTCGGAAGTGTGGTTTAATCAATAAGTCAATGTGCTGAGTCGCAATAGAGATTGTTGAGTTTCTAGTATACGAAGGACGACATGAGTTTTCTGAGTTTTTTATTGCATTTGAAGATAAGGTATCTGAACCACATCGATTATGGGCATTGGATGAAGCATTGAAGGCTACTCCAATGCGTTGGTGGGTGACCCATAAGAAGACGATCACTGGGTGGTCGCAGTGTCGCAGGTTGATGAAAGCTTGCTTTGGTGAAGTAGAACAGTACCAAGCTAAGAGGTATGATGGTCAGAATGATCCCAATAGTCATTTGGTTGCATGTTAGACCATGTGGGTGTCACGACCAAAGGATGAGTGGGTACATGCTTTAGTACACATGTTGGATGAAATGTTGCGATAGTGGTATGTATCAATTGAGTTGCGCAGAGAGATCATGACCTAGGAAGATTTGTTGATTTTCTTCAGTCACACCTTTAGTTTTGCAGATACCAATCCAGCCATTCATAGGCACTAGAGCATATCAATGACATTGTTTTGAAGGTAGTTCCAGTCCCATATCTGGTGGACCCACATGAAACACATACGATGCAGTCAATGATGGAATGCTACAATGTAACGGGAGGGACTAAGGATGAAGATGACATGAGAAATGTCAATATTCCAAAATCAGAAGGCAGTCATGATATTGCAGCACCTGAGATACTGACAGAGAAAATCAACCAATGATTAAAGATTTGGAAGGTCAACATTGGGAAAAAGGAGAACCCAAATTTTTTGAATATTGGAGACTATTGGGGTGAAGGCTGAGCTCGATAGGATGTTGGATGCAGGAATCATAGAACCAATTGAAGAATTAGAGTGGATCAACCCCATGGTTGTTCAATATAAAAAGATGAGTGAGGTTCGAATCTGCGTTGATATCAGAAAGTTGAATGATGCATGCCTTCATGATCCATTCCTGACATCATTCACTGACAAAGTACTGGAAGGATTCCGCAGTCAAGAAGTATACTCATTCACGGATGGCTTTTCTGGCTATCACCAAATTAAGATCACGAAATAGGATCGGCATAAGACAATGTTTGTGACTGAGTGGGGATTTTTTTAGTACACTGTGATGCCATTTGGATTGAAGAATTCACCTACGATATTTTCCAGGATTATCATCATTGCCTTCAAAGATTTTATCCAGAAGTTCTTGGAGGTGTACATGGATGATTGGACGGTATATGGATTGGTCAAGGACCATCTAGAAAACCTGTGATTGATGTTGGAGCGATGTCAACGGCACCAGACTACATTGAATTCAAATAAGTGCATATTTTGCATACCCTTTGGGATGTTGTTAGGACACATTGTCTGTAAGGAAGGACTGTTGATTGATCCAACCAAGATTGCACTGATCATGAACTTGCCACCACCTACGAATGTGAAGAAACTTAGAGCGACGCTAGGCCATAGAGGATACTATTGCAAGTTCATCAAAGGTTATGCCAAGATCACAACCCCTATGGAGAAGTTGTTGAATAAGGACGCATTATTCGCATGGGGCTAGGATTATCAAGGACGTTCTGACACATTAAAGACAAATATGGATACAACACTGATACTAGTTTCTCCCAATTGGATGAAGGAGTTCATGTTCATGTTGATGCATCGTCAACCGCATTGGGAGTGGTGTTGGCACAACCAATCGAAGGTGATATTGATCACCTGATTGCTTTCGCTAGTCGGAAGTTGTCGACTACGGAGAGGTAAGGGTTGGCAATGGTATATGCATTGCAGAAGTTTTGACACTACCTATTGCAAGGTAATTTTGAGATGTTCATGGATCACTTTGCATTTAAATACCTAGTGAATAATCATGTGTTTGTGGGGAAGATATGCCACTGCCTACTTCTCTTCCAAGAGTTTGATTTTGAGATAATTGTGAAGTTGGGTCGCTTGAATGTAGGCCCATACCTCTTATCGTGAATTGAGATAGGCGAAGAACCGATGAACATTGAAGATGGCTTACCAAATGTGCAACTATTCACATTCGAAATGGTGGATGACTACTATGAGCAAATAGTTCAGGTTTTTATGATGGGAACAGTTTTAGAAGGACTCACTACAAATCAGACGAAGCATTTGGTTGTTTGAGCCATGAATTTCTAGTTGATTGTTGGGGAACTCTATAAGATGGGGCATGTCAAGATCTTAAGGTGATGTGTCCTACCGCATGAACATGAGCAGGTATTGGCAGAACCACATGCGGGAGTTGTCGATGGACACTATGGAGGTCATGCTACTGCCAAGAAGGTGCTCCGCGTAGGGATTTGGTAGCCAACTCTCAACGGGGATGTGGCATACTATGCACGGACTTGCGATGTTTTCCAAAGGACTGGGAAGCCTTCCCAAAGGGACAAGATGTTGTTAGTGCCTCATGTAATGCTGCAACCATTTGACAAATGGGTAGTGGATTTTGTGCATCCAATCAACCCACCTGGAAAGAGAACCGGTGTGCAGTATATCACTATAGCAATGGATTATCTGACAATATGGGTGGAGGCCGCATTAGTTATAGATTGTACCGCTGCGATAGAATCGAGGTTCCTATTTGACAATGTTGTTACCCGGTTTGGTTGTCCAAATATATTAATGGTCGATCAAGGGAATCACTTCATCAATCGCATTATCAGTGCGCTGAGACAGGAGCTTTAGATACATCATAAGAAGAGTACCCCTTATCATCCACAAGCAAATGGGACAGTTGAGGCGTTCAACAAGGTGTTGAAGCACGCACTCGCAAAGGTGTGTAATGCAAATTGTGATGACTAGGATTTGAATATTCCAACAGTCTTATTGGAATATCGCACCACTTTAAAAGGTTGACAGGGCAGAAACCATTAAATTTGTTGTATAGGCAGGAGGCAGTCATGCCAATGGAGTACATTGTTCTGAGTTTGCGCATTGCAACAGCAACCGAAATGGATGATGAAGGAGCATTAGACTAATGCCTAGCTCAATTGGTTCAGCTAGAGGAAGACCACTTTTTCGTGGGATTTCACCAGCATATTGAGAAGGATCGATAGGGATCGATAGAAAGCTTGGCATGATCGACATATCAAGAAAAAAAACTTTTAGAAAGGATACATGGTGGTGATGTATGCCACCAAGTTCACCAAACATCCAGGTAAGTTGTAGATGCATTGGCTAGGTCTGTATGTTATCAATTCCATCACTGCGGGAGGAGCAGTACAGTTGCAACAGTTAGATGGTGTGATGTTGCCTAAGATGGAGAATGGTAGTAGGTTGAATCCCTACAGGATGGGCCCGATGCTGCGTGTTGCTTGAGGCATTGTGAAAGTGGGAAAAAAAATGCATAAGATCATAATTAGGAGGATGGTGCACCAAGAGTTAGGGGCTGCGCAAGCAGAAGTGTCATATTCGTAGCTAGGGAATCATGGCGTGACGTCTGTAGGGATGCGATAGAGTCAAATCGGCAGTAAATGCAGTAGTTAAACAAGTTAACTGGTAGCGCTCTTGGACGAGACATGCATTTATCACAGATTTGACCATTAGATTGGGAGGATCGGCACATTAGAGGAAATTTCAACTCAAAATGGGCCTCCTAAAATGAACTAATAAAATAATAGTTAAAATAATAAAATAATATTTATTAATTTTGGAGGAAGAAAATAAAAAAACTACTTTTTTGTTTGTATTTACATCATCATTCCATTTTTTCAGGTATTTCTTGTTTTTGGGGTAGCAGGGTCTGTCAAAAGTATGTCAAGTGGGTACTCCTCGGATGTGGAATTTAATTCCGCATCCAACGAGCTCTCCCGATCGAAATTTGAGTAAAAACACAAGGAGATATGTCAAAAATACAAACAAAAAAAGTAGTTTTTTTTATGATACCTATCCCCAAATCTATATTAAAAAAGTGTTTAAGACCTATACGGTATTTCAAATTTAAAGAAATTTCATTAGCTAACAAATGATGACATGGAATTTGAATAAAAGTTAAAAGGCCCATTTTGAGTTGAAATTTCCTCTAATGACAGATTCAGGAAATGAATGAAGGATTTGGTCATTATGATTGGAAAATAATTCACATGGTTGATCCTGTGCTATAAGAATTGGCAGCTTGTGGGTTGAAATCACCATTGTGAAGAATTGAACTATCGAGAGCGTATTACAGAGATTGAGTCGTAGAGTTCAGTTGCATAATTGTGAGTGAGTTGCAGGGTGAGTTGCGGTAAGTTACCGAGCACTTGTGACTAATGCAACGGGTAGTGCCACAAGATATTTCAAATGAAAATGTTGAGGATTCATCCATCATCAGTGTCCAGATTGAAGAAGAGGTAGCAAGTATTCCAGTGGGTTCGTCATTGGTCACAAGGAAGAAGAGAGGGGCCAACCGGCCCAAGTCTCTGCAACAAAAGAAGAGACAAATAAGGAGTTCGACAAGAGTAAACATAGAGGTGACTGAGATCTCCATAGAAAGGGCAGGAGTAATAGAAGCAGACATCCCTGGGTATGTCCCCTCATGCAGAGCTAGTGCCAAGGAATGCAAGCCCATGAAAAATCAGAAGTACCCCATTAAGATGGATGCAATTCTAAAAGGAATGAAGTACACCTTTGATATCGCACTGTGTTTGGTCCAGATGAAATATGAGGATCATTATTTGCTTGTGATGGAGCCATTTGAGGATAGGACGGGACTAGAGGAGGATCCTACGGTGCACACTCGACATGAGTGGGATTTGGGATTGGACAAGTCGGGGTTGTTAGGCCTGATCCACATGCCACATTTTTGGTGACTGACAGAAGCAAATGCATCCACTAAGAGACTGTTGGCATGCTTTCATGGAGGATACATGTGGCTAGATCGACCAGTGCTAGTCACCATTGGATTGATCTCACAAATCACAGGGATTCCCAAAGAGGGGCCCGACCCATCACAATATTTCATAGGAAAGGACAACGACAAAAGGTTGGCAGTGAAGATGAAGAAAAAGTATGATTTGGAGCACAACAGGCGCACACACAAGGTAGACATCATCAATGAGTGGGTTGTGCACATTGTAGCCAAGATTCTTGCCAGCAAAGTAATGTGGAAGAATCGACCGAACCACTGCACCTCGTGAGTAATTGCATGCGCTGAGTAGAGTGCTGCAGGAGTGCAGATGAACTAGTCCCTTTTCCTATTAAACCAGTTGACGGAGGATGCAATGATCATACAGGCAGGAAAACATGCATTCACATATAGTTGGTTGCTCATCTTAATTGCACCAATTGCATGGATGGAGCCAAAGGATTACCAGGGGATGGACATCGTAGCTTCCCAGGTCTGTAAGGGAGCGCGATACTAGAACCCTTAGTACCTGAGCCAAGAAGACAAGTTGAAAGACTGCACAATACAATTTTGGTTGTATTGGGAGGAATTACAGGCGGCAGCTATGAAGGTTTCGTGGCTCATAGAGGCAGTAGTGGTGAAGTATCAACGAGTCATTAAATTCATTATTGGCCCGCATTCCATCCACGTGCAAGCACGATGGGTCCCTCAGAGACAATGGTTGGAGATCCAATACAAGTTGATCAAGGAGGAATTGAACACAGTAGTGGCTGAGTGGATGACGGATTGGAAAGCGTTGTTTAGTGCAGAAGAACTACCCGATGACGAGGTGGGTCCTCCAACAGATGTGCCTGTAGATCTGGCATTGGTGCATGACAGTTTTCGAGAGTCATGCAAGGAATCATCGAAGCCCCCAATGGACTCAGAGGCAGAGCGAATATTTGAGGAGACCAGAACCAAGAAAAGGCAAGAACAGGGTGAAGCCAATGGTAGGTTCATAGGTAGACCGTATTATTGTGGCTATCACGATGACAACTACTGCGACTGAAGAGCGATTGAAGAAGTAGATTGTTGAAGGATTTGGAGAGGTAAACACTCGTCTAAATTATTTAATTGATGCAATTTTGCAAAGAGTGCCCGAGGAAAATGTTTTGCAGAAGGTAGGAGATATAAGCACAGGGAAGCAGATCTGGAATGTACATATTCCACCGTGCCCAATCGAGACAAATAGTGAGGATGTCAATGCCTCACTCCAGTAGTTTCAGGACCTTTCATTGGATATCAATGAATTGCCAACCTAGACATTGGTTCAATTGTAGAGGGTTGCGAGCCATGAGTTATTTGACCGAGAACAAATCATTGGTGATCACCTTTTGAGGTCGCAGGAAAAAGAAGCAGCAGCAAGGAAGGAGATTGAAGAACTGAAGAAGGAGAAATATAGGTCGATGGTGGAAAAAGCACAACTATGGGAAGACAAGACGTGCCTAGAATAGGCAATTTTTGTTGTCTACCAAGAAGTGCTAGAAATCACTACAAACATGGATGTTGAGGCAAAAGTGAAGCAAGTTGGAGAATTGATTACATAATTTAAGCGCGACATTGAAAATATGCATGTGACGGTGAATCTAGGCACACTACCAGAGCAGGTTGCAAAATGAAAAACATTATTGAAGTCTTGGCGGCGCAGTTGGAAGAGATGGAGAAAGAGGCAAAACAAGTTACATATGCGACTACACAGTTTTGGGGAAGTGTAGTCCAATATGAGCAATTGGAGCGGCTCAACATGTAGTTGCAGGAGGTCGAGGGACAACTAGCTATGTTGAGGGCATCCCTCAAATCAATGCCTCCAGTCGTGCATATAACGAAAGCAGTTGAGCTGAAGGAATTGCAACAACGTATCACAAAGGTAAGGGAGCGCCAACAGCGAAGGACAATCCAACTTGAAGAATTCCAGGACATAGGTGTGCAACTCTCAATGAAAGTGGTTTCAGTGCTGCAAGTAGTTCAGGAAGGATTAAGGGATGTCACTGCAAATATTGTTGAGAATCCATTGGAGCATGAAGTGACAGAATGCAAGGAAATTTGCGAGAAGGTAAAGAAGCAACGTAATGAATTAAGGTTCCTAAGTTAGGCAAATATAATCTAATAGACAATATGGTCAAGGGAGGATTAATAATCCTAACACCCCCCCTGAATCCTGACTTGGACAACTGTGGGCCCTGGTAACAAGATGATAGGTCACCCAAATAAAATATAAAATAAATAATTTTGCTTAATACAACTAAGGACATAGGGGAAAACCTCATGGGAACCCCCCCCCCCTCAAAATAAGCAGAAATACAAATTTTGAAAAAACTTGGGAAAATATTTGCCGCTTCTATGCAGCAACAGTATATTGGTTCTTCTGTGCAGGTGAACCCATGAATCCAAAAAACATGCTTATGTCCAGGGGAATCTTCTTCTTTGGAAGAAGAACAATGTACCCAATTGAATCAGAAATATAAACAACTGCACGGTGAAAACTGGACCCATGTAGTGTAGCTAAAATCAACTGAAGAGAGAGTAAAAGTTCTTGATAATTCAAACCATGTGAAGTACACCCAAGAACTTGATATATGTCAGCCTTGAACAGAAAACCATGAGTGGTAAAATTATCCCCAAGTGTTAGGATCAAGTGTCCAAGCGGATGCAGATTGTCTCCCTCTTGACTAGTTCTGTGAGAAGATGAGCATGTGACCAAAGGTAGAGAAGCCCTAGGACTATGGAGAGAGAATGCTTGAGATCCATAATCTGATATAGCTTCAGAAATATCCAATATTTCACAAACTTTTATATCAGCATATTCATAAGAAAGAACTAACATCGAATCCTCAACAGCAAAATTGAAAGAGACTTGCGGTGCTTGATTTGTCACACCAAAATTGGTGAAACCAGTTATAAGCAATACTGAAAGCTCTTGAATCTTGAAACCTGAATCACATATTATCAGATCAAAAAATAAATCAGATCCAAAAAGATTCATATCAGATCCAAAACTGTGCTCCATCGAGACGGTAGATGCACAATTTTCTCCTTCTTCAAAATTATGATTTTTGGTGCATGTAATCCTATAGGAATTTACTGGAAGCTCTAGATTAATGAGAGTGAATGGATCACTCTTATAATCTGATATTATTTCCATAATATCACTTATATAACTGATATGCACACCAGCAACATCATTATAGATAGAGAAATCAAATTCCTCTATCGTTTCTGAAACAGTTACCGGTAAACTATGCACAAAATTTAAAGAATTACTGGAGAATTTTTGCAAAGAATAGTGTTATTACTCCAGGAAACTTCTCTAGGTTGCAGCTCGAGGATGCCTAGTAACTTAAAAAAATTTAATGGTTTTTCTAAATGGATCAAGTCAGATGACCTACAAGACCTCACTCCCAAGACATGCATAAAACTCAATCAAAAGATAAGGCTTCTAACCACCAACGTTCAAAGGGTTGATAATAAGGTGAATAAATGGAGAACTTACTATGTTGGCAGATTCATACATAAAACAATCACATATGAATGGCTAATCATAACAAGGAAGAATAATTTCAATTCAACTCATCAACACATAGATAGGATGACAGCTACCTAGCATTACATAAAAAGAATAAACCTGAATCAGACATTCAAGCCAAAGTACAAAACAGAAAAGATATGGAAGCTGAACATATAATGGCAAAAGAGCTTATATTAAATGATGAATAACATGAGAAGCTTGATAACAATAAGGGTCTAAAAGTCTTCGAAGTCGAACCTTTGCTTCAAAATAAGTCTTAGACTTTATAGCCTTTACAAAAATCTTCAGATCCTGAAAAGTTGGATCTGATTTACTAAAAATAGATAACATAACTGTTTTGCAAAAAATTAGGTCAAAAACCCTAATTTAAGTGCTAGTCTATCTAAATCTAACACTTGTTCACTCATTGAACTCTTTGATAACTGTAGTGATTACTGAAGTAGAGCTTTAACCTGTTATTAGACAGATAAGCCACGGTTTGTTAAAGACAAGTAGGGTTTGTGACTCATTTCTCCTTGATCGCAACCTCAAAACTGGAACAGACCCCTTCCACTGGTGCCTTTAATCAATTTTCAGCTTCATAATTCACCACTGAGGTGTTTGTACCCATCAAAACTAGTTTTGTGTGTAAACATATCATTCTGCACCCTTTTGTGCTTTCGGTGGTTAAGGAAACAGAATCCTAGGTCTATAAGCTGTCGAAAGCTCTACTTTCAGTGGCTAATGAACAGCTACTGTGTTCGCCTAAGCCATCAAAAGCTCTATTTTCTACAAAATTTTATTAGCCTTTAATCATCCTTTTACACTTTACTCCTGTCCTTCTGGTACTTCTTCAACCTGCATAAGATTTGGAATATCAGGGATATCATGGGCTACCTCCGAATTCTAGAGGCTAATAGCTGCCTCTGCTAGGGTTTCCAACACAAGGTGTGTTCTAGGGTTTAGGTTGGAATTCTTCATCTACAACCTCAATAGCCTGATCATTCTGTACAGCCTAGTGTTATCCTTCATAAATCTCAGATTCCTTTTTTGCAGCAGGAAATACATCCCTTTCATTTCTAGCAGAGAATTATGCAATTGAGTATTTTTCTTTGTTAATATTGCATTATTCCTTTTGATCTCTATGTCTAATATCTCCATTTCATGTATTTTCCCTAACAGCTGGTTGATTCTCTAAGACCTAGGTTTGCTTGAGAAGGTCTCTGCCATTGGTTCCTCTTGACCTTCCCTTGGTGTTGGTGAGGAAAACTCCTCATGTTCTGTTGAAGCCTGCTTGGTTAGGTCATCTTCCTGCTCCCTTTCTTCTTCTGAATCTGAGTAGGGTAGGTTAAGTATATTTCCACTTTGTGCTGGGGCCTTCTTCTCCTTTCCACTAAAGTCCAGATTTGTTTTGGCTTGGTTGGTTTTAGAAGTTGGAGAAGGCTGATCCACTGTCACTGGTGAGATAGCCCTCCTCTTCCTCTTTCCACTCTTGGGAGTGGTGGATTTATTTGAAGGGGACTTTCCTTTGTCTTCTGGCTATAAGCTTGTTTCAAAATCATTCCAAAATAAGAAATATGTCCATGCCATGTTTCTTCTTTGCAACAATTCTTGGACAATGAGCTTTATCAGACCATGGTGAGATAACCTCCCTGCGATCTTGGTGGGTTGGGATTTGACCTGGTGGGCCATCTTGGTTAGGCTCTTGTGGAGGTATAAAGGTAGGTTTAAAGGGCTTCTGCCTGTTAAATGATTCATTAATTTAAAGTGATATATCATCACCCTGTTATACATGCCTTCATAGGTTATATAAACCAAGATTGCTTGCAATAACTGCTGCCACTTCTCCTCAAGCCAAGTGGATGGGATGCTTTTCTTCCATACCGCGTTTTTGTGTTCAGGATTTAAGTAGGACCTGAATTCCACATCCTTAGTAATGGTGGTATTGAACCATTTATCCCCAGTCCTTGGGAGTTCTGCAACTTCTACTATTAGGGTTTCATCAACCTGGAACTCTTCCTTGCCTATCAATGCCTTAGAGACATCAAAAGAAAGAGCAAAGCCTTCTACCACTTGCTGGTGGGAACCCTCGATTTTCTCATAGAACCTATAACAGCCTATATCTTTGAAGAATTGGCATACTTCTGGATGTGACTCAAGATAGCTAATGTCACCTAACTCCTATTTGAGGGTAGGTACTCCTCCTTTCTTCATCTCTGGACTGTGCTTCTAGTACCTGCAAAAATCAAAATTCAAATTCTATAAATGGGATTAGCATGCTGGTTTCAGGGGTGGTCTAGAGAAGTGAGGATGCATGCAGATAAATGTGGAGTGTACTGAGGATATGGTACTCATTTTGAGGGGTTAATCAGTCGATTGGTACTTGAGCATAATGATGGCAAACTCTGGTGAGAACCACGAGATAGCCAACACAACAATTATTTTTAACTGGGATTTGATGTTTCGTGGTAGTTCAACTACAGCAGTGGGATAGATGGAGGGCAGGCTATGGTTTTGGTCTCTATCAGTCACTTCATATCAATAATGACATTTTAATCACCAACATATGATTTTCTGTAGTCCCCCAGTCTTTTCGGTGGTTAAGTGCTAGATCATGACGTGTCTCATGCTGACAACGTTTGATTTCGAAGGATAAGCTAACCGTTTTTCCTCTTTTGTCTTTTTCGGTGGTTAAGGGAATCTTGGGTCTAATTTGCAAGTTGTCAAAAGCAATATTTTCAGTGGCTAATGAACCATTGGCATGTTCGCCCAAGCCACAGAAAGCTTCCTTTCCAAAATTTATCCAAAAACATAGTTAATGAGATTTCGGTGGTTAATGTCTTCTTGGACCAAATTGTTAAGCTGCTGAAAGCTGGGCTTTTCAGTGGCTAATGAACTATTGAAAAGTTTTCCTAAGCCACCGAAAGCTCCCTTTCCAAAATTTTATAAAAACTACGTCAACAAGCTTTCAGTGGTTAACGCAGTCCTGAGTCCAAATCGTTAGCTACTGAAAGCTGGGCTTTTCGGTGGTTAATGAACTGTTGAAAAGTTTGCCTAAGCCACTGAAAGCTAACTTTTGGTGGTTAACGCAGTCCTGAGTCCAATTTTGTTAATCACCCAAACATCTTTCATAATATACCCTGAAATCTTCACTACTATGAAAAATAAATTGTCTGAGTTTGACCTATTTAAAATTAATTTATTTAGGAGATAACAAATATGAAGAGTGTTTTCCTTCACAAACAGAGATTTGAATGTCTTCTTCTGGATCATCCATGTGAGGAGGTGATATATAAAGGATCTCATACTCTTCTGGAGCAGCAGGAGAAGGAGTCACTTCAAGGAGACTTTCTTCCATTCGAATTGATTGTAGGGAAAAATTTGCTTCTTCTTCATATTCAACAAATTGCTTTTCTGTAGGAGAGGGCATGAAATCATCATGCTGGATTTTATCTGAACCTCTTTCAACATCTGGGATTTTAGAGTCATCTCCCATTTGACTACTAGGTCCTCCTGATAGAGGGAAAGTGATGAAGGATTCCATGGAAGCAACCATGTGGTTGGATGCTCCAGGATCTATCACATAAGCCTTCGATGGAGAGAGGCTTGCATGCAAGCATATCTCATCTTCTTCATTCTACTCTTCATCATCTGAAATCACTGCTCTTTGTGGAAGGGAAGTATTGTTCTGAACACATGGAGATTTCATCTGGTCGAGGGTCTTCTTCATGCACGAGTCTTCTAGATGAAAACCCCTCATACAATATGGATACTTTTTCTTTTTCCTCTTAGATCCGGGCGCCCTTTTGAAATTTTGTTGATTCGAATCAGTTGCTTTTGGCTCCTTCTTCTTTGATTTCCCCTTTGCTTGTGCTTTGGAAGAGTAAGTAACTAGGAAAGCTTGATCTTTAGAGGTCTTGATGCCTCCCATTCGAATCAACTTGTCTTGCTCCTTGATTAAGGACTCAAAAAAATAATCTGACGAAGGAATTTTCCAATTAGGAAAGATTTCCCACTTGGAATGAAATATGGAAACAAATAATACTCAAAGCCTAGTTTGCTGAGTATGGAAAGGACATTCTGCTCATCCTTCCGCTCTATTTCGCACTGTCTGCATTGAAGTACTAGAGACTTGGATTTAGTAAATAGTTGCTCAATAGTCTCGAAACTACTGGGATGTAAAGATACCAACTCGTTCCCCATAATGTATCCCCAAAGCTCATATTGTTGTTAAACAAGCTATCAAGCTTCTCCCTGTCTTCTCTGGGAGTCCTCAAGCCTTCTAGGTGGAAGAGGAGATCTCTGGAAATATAAGTACATAAGTACCCAAATGCTTCATCACAACGGTTCAAAAACTTGTTCTACTTTATCGGCTGATGAGGCTCAACCTCCCATCCATGTATGAACCTGTGGTAGCCATGCTTATGCAAGGTCAGCTACATATGAATCCTCCAATCAAGATAATTGGAAGTTGTGAGGATCTATGGTTCAGGAGTATGAGAACTCATAATTGCTCTAGCTGGAAGTACTACAAAACTTCACACAAGCTATGTATCATCTATCAATTTCACTGCAATAACACACTAAAACATATGAACTGTTAGAATCATGCTTTTCCTCCTAGCATGAACATGTTTTTAGAGTCCATGCCCTCTCCGCTGCTCTGAATAAATCCAGAACTAGCAAATTTTCATAGGGGACTTCTGTGGAAACCTAGGTGCTTCTGATGTTCGATGGGGAGAAACGAGCATGAAACCTGCCTCAGAAGGCTCTGATACCATATTAGAATTTGAATGCCATTTAGATCTTCAAGCAGATAGTTCTAATAATGTTTGCAGCAAATATATGGAGAATGAAGATACAAACTAAACAAAACAAGCCACACAGGAATTGGACAAGTATTGCTCAAGAATTTATAGTATCATTCACACTAATCAATCCAATGTACAACAGGTTACAAATAGGAAGAATTCGAATGCTTTAGGTAGCAATTCAAACCTACCAAGTGGATCTAACTGTATCTAACTGAATCTATAACTCATGGTCTCTCAATCAATATTGGAGTCCAACAGATCAACTCCCTGGTGTCCAATAACTCAATCAATCAGTGTAAGCTAGTTAACTCAGTGCAATTGAGTGTGGTAGGTAGGAAAAATGCTCCTCCCCATGTAGCCATGCATTAACCATGCATTTCTAGCGCTAGCTAACTGATTGTGAAGTAACTGACAAAATCTAAGTCCAAAGATCAGCTCCCTGATGTCCAACAACTCAATCAATCAGTTACAGCTAGTTAACTTAGTGCAACTGAGTGTGGTAGGTAGGAAAAGTGCTCCTCCCCATGCAGCCATGCATTATCCATGCATTGCTAGCGCTAGCTAACTGATTGTGAAGTAACTAAATGTAACTGGGGGATAACTAAGACTAACTAGTTCTAACTCCACCTAACCGATGCAGGTTGGTGACGGGACTCCCAGTTGCTCCTAAAATGTAGGGATTGGTCTAGGAGGCAGTGTTCCCCACACTCTAGTAACTGATCTAGGTGGACCCATTAGGCCAAGTGGACCCAATGGTACTAGTGGACCCAAATAATGAATTAAGGTTCCTAAGTTAGGCAAATATAATCTAATAGACAATATGGTCAAGGGAGGAATAATAATCCTAACATTGCTGGACAGAGTAAAACCTATCTAGGTCGGTGCTTAGGGAGATCGTTGTGGTAAGGGTGTCGACAAAGAGTGAACCCCTATCGACGGATCTGTTTCAACAATACCATGTTAGATTATTGATAAACATGCATTCTACGTACAACAATACATTTACTAACGTGTAAATCAATAACCGTAATCTAACTAGTTTCTTATCCATACAAGCACCAAATAATCAAATAATAAGAGATGAATAGAGAAAAAAAAATATAGTACACTATATATATGTGGTAAAACCCCAAATGGGGAAACATCCATAGGAAAAGTATGATCTTTATTCTTCAGAAATGTCCACTCTTACACTTGAGCACCACCCACATATGCTTATCACATATTTACAACATTGTTCAAAAATCTCAATAACATACATCATCCCCAAAGGGTCTCCTTCACTTCTATTACATAGTTAGAGGTATGGAATAATTACATCCCATAATACATGTGGAATAAACAATTTTTCCACCTCCTTGTATAAATAATGGTAAGAGGAGAACTTTACTCCATGATGCCTGTGGGATAACTCCTTTTACATAAAATAAGAGAATTATTCCTTCTTTTTCTAGATAAGACATCATAATATATTATGACATCACACTAGACATCATTAAACTTCCAAAATTAACATTACACATTCCAACACCTTCCACGAGGTTCCCCTTACCCAACAAATTTGCTCGAGGAAAGGTTATTTAATCCTTCCACTTGATAAAATATGACATGAATACCATCTTTGAGAAGTTTGGTCAATCTCTCTCTATTCTCCCCGTTCATGAGAATTCAATGCTAGAGTAAGGGTCGACTAACCCTTACCAGTTGGTCAACATATGTGAAAAATATGCTTAAGGAAGGATTGGTTGACCCTTCCACTAGGTAAATTGCAACACAAATACCATGGATGTGAACATCATATTTATGGAAGGGTCAATCAACCCTTCCCATGTATTCCCCTCACAACATTTGTTTCCTAGAGGAAGGGTCAACCGACCCTTCCAATTGGCACCCCTCAATGTGAATAACATATTTCAGGAAGTGTCGGTCAACCATTCCCCAATGTCCCCATAAATAAATTAAAAATACGCTTGAGGAAGAGTTGATCAAACCTTCCACTGTGACTCAATCACCATCTTTGAGGAAGGTTCAATTGACCATCTTCCATATTCCACCTTCATGGGAATACTCTACTTGAGAAAGTACCAACCGACCCTTCAACTAGATTCATTGTGACTAGAATACCATCTTTGGGGAAGGTTCGATAGATAATTATCCATGATCACCCTATATGACAAAACCATTCAAGACGAAGGGTGGGTTGACACTTCCCCTTAATATCTTTATGTGAAATTTTTTCTAGTGGATTGGACGGTCGACACTTCCACTTGTTAGTAATAGATGAAAATAACATCCTTCAAAAGGAGTCAGACAATAATTATTGATGATTCTTGTCAATAAGAATACTATGCATGAATATGGGTTAGTTGACAATTGCACTATATACACCATTATGATAACATGTTTATTAAGGAAAGGTCGATTGACCATTTTCCATTCTTCCCCTCCATTAGAATATTCTGCTAGAAGAAGCATCGGTCAACACTTCCCATGAATTTCCCTAATGCAAGAAATTATAGAGGATGAATAAGTTAATATTTCCCGTGTATTTCTCTTATGTGGAAATCTATTTAGAGGATGGGTCGGTCTACCCTTTCACTTGATACCCCTCAATCTGAATAACACAATTCAAGAAGTGGAATTTGTCCCTTCTCCATTCACCCCCTCCATGAAAATTCTATGTTGGAGGAAGGATCAACGGATCCTTCCCATGGATATCCCTTATGCAAAAATATTTCAAGTGGCAGTGTCGGTTGAACCCTCCCATGGATTTTTATTGTGCATTTTTTTTCTAGAGGATGGGTTGGCCAATCCTTCCATTTGATATCGCTTAACACAAACAATGTAGTTCAGGAAGTGGAAGTTGTCCATTCCATAGGGTCATCCTTACCTAAAAAAAATTCTTAAGGAAAGGTCATCCAAACTTTCCACTAAATAAATCACACTGAAAATACCACCTTTAAAAAGGGTCAATCGACCCTTCTCCATCCCCCCCCCCCCCTTCATTATAATCCTATGCTAGAGGAAGGTTCAACAAAACCTTTCAAGGTGGAAAAATTACATGAAAAATATGCTTGAGGAAGGATTTATTGAACCTCCCACTAGGTCAACCACATCATGAATACCATCTTTGGGGAACGTTCAATCGACCCTCCTCTGTGGTCACCCTAGATGAGAGTACCATGTTTGAGGAAGGTTCAACTGGCGCTTCCCATGGATTTCTCTTATACAATTTTTTTCTAGAGGATGTGTTAGCACCTGTACTAAATTTTGAAGTTTTCTACCTAAGGCGTCTGCACTAATCCCCTTTCAAAGGTCTGGACCAGTGAAAAATGAGGGGTAGGGTTAAAAACTTTTAATTATTAAGTATAATAAATCCTTATTCCTAAGCCTGAATGTCAAAATGGTAAGAAATCCTTTGACGCGACCTGTAAATGTGCTTAAGTGTGAGAAATCCAATTAGGAACAGGCCTTGACAAGAACGGATGGTGGAGATCCAACCCTCAAAAGAGATCAAAGGGTCAAAAATCATTTCCGCCCAAGGAAAATCGGGATCGAAAGTGCGGAAGAGGTAAAAATTGGGTTATGAAAGATGGAATTCCAACTTCCACCTTCTGCGATCTGGGTTCCACTTTTCGCCAGATCTAATGGTCCAGAAAGCTTCCACCCATATCAACGAAGCAGAAAGGCACAAGAGGGTAGAAATTGGAAAGCGACAACCCCAAAGTTTCAAGGTGTAAAAATTTGAAGTTTCGACTTCCGCCTTCCGCGATCCGGGAGCCGCTTTCTGCCATATCCAACGGTCCATAAACTTTCGACCTAGATCAATGGTGCGGAAAGGAGCAGGAGGGCAGAAATTGAAAAGCGACAAACCCAAATTTTTTGGGGTATAAAAAGTTGAAGTTTTGACTTATGCCTTCCATGATCCGGGTTCTTCTTTCCTCCAGATCCAACAGCCCAGGATGCTTCTGCCCAGATCAATAGTTCGAAAAGGTGTAGTAGGGTGGAAATAGAAAAGTAGAAATACTAAGAATTTAGGCCTGAAAAGTTGATCTTCCACCTTCTGTGATCCACCAGATCCAACAATCCATAAAGCTTCCGCCTAGATCAACGGTGCGGAAAGGCGCAGAAGGGCGAAAATCGAAAAGCAGAAATACTAAGATTTTGATCACGTAAATTTGAAATTATGGATTCCGTTTTCTGCTAGATCAATGGCTCAGAACATTTCCACCCAGATCAACGCTGCAAAAAGATTCAACAGGGCGGAGATTGGAAATCGGGAAACCAAAGAATTGGTCGTGAAAAATGGAGTTTCCATTTTCCACTTTTCGTAGTCCGCTTTTCGGGTTCCACTAAAAGGCGGAGGCAGAAAAGTAAAGTTCAATTGAAGAAAAATTTGAAGTCTCACACTCCAATTTTCATAGCCCAAGCCTTTGATCTCAGATCAATGGTCCAAAAACTGTCTGAATGCATATCAACGGTCCAGATTGATTCCAAAGGTAAAGGTAAATTTGAAGGATGAAAAGACGAAAAAGACAGGATTTTGAAGGGATTTTGGGTTTTTTGCAGACCTCAGATCAACGGCTAAAAATAGATCTGATATAGATCGACGATGCGGAATAAAAAAAGGGGTTGAAAGGATGATGCAGAGGTAGGAAAATGAAAAATTAAACCTTGGAAATGTCGCCAGCCTGTCTTCTGCATTCCGCAGACCATAGATTGACGGTGCGGAATGAATCTCAAGAGAAGATCTACGTTCCAAAATTATTTTCAGAGTAAAATTACAGAGAAGGAGGGAAAATGTTGCAGGCCATGGCAGAAACCCTCGAATTGGTCGTTTTCAGCATCCCTGCTATCAAAATCCTCAACTGATTCATCATGCACGCTCTCGCACATGTTTTCTGTTTAGTTTCATGATCATGGTACATTTGTGTGATCATCATTTAGTAATGAATCTCATTTTTATGCTGAAACCGTTTTTAGCTTTGTTTCGAGGACGGTCTCGGGAACTTCGGAAACTATAAATATGCCCTCCATAGAGGGAAACAAGGTTGAAATATTTCATTCAGTAGCCTCAATGTTTAGGTTTTGTAGCTCTGTCATTTTCTTGGAAGATTTAATGAAATGTATGCTCTAAGTTTTCCGAGATTCATCACAACATCCACTGTTTAGTCTTTTTTTTCCTTTGTAAACTCCATTTCCTTTGTAACAACATGCACCAGTTCAACCTAGTCCATCGAGGAACCTACATGTAACAACATGCACCAGTTCAACCCATTCCATCAGGGAACCTACATGTAACATTAAGATCTACCCTTGGTGATATGAACAGTCATATTGGGATCCACCCTCGGTGATACAAACAATCATGCTGGGATCTCCCTTAGTGACATAACCAACCATGTTTGGATCTACCCTCAGAGATACAGCTAGTTATACCGTACAATGACTAGTCCTTTTTCATACTGGATGCACCTACATATAGTGACCATCCATTTTTCATGTTGGGTGTACCTATTCAGTGACCAATCCTTTTTCATACTGGGTGCACCTACGTACAGTGATCAACCCTTTTTCATGTTGGGTGTACCTATGTAGTGACCAATCAGTTTTCATATTGGGTGCACAACTCTGCAATGTTAGTCCTTTTTCATATTGGATGCAAATCTCATACATCTTCCATAGATCCAAACCTTTTTCATGCTAGATGTGAAGACCACTCATCCTCCACAAAGCCAACCCTTTTTCATGTTGGATGTGAGGACCACAGGGACTCATCGCTCCCTCTTATGATGGACATCGATCTAAACAAATACATTCTTGTACCTAAAGTACTCAAAATTCACTCTTGTCAAAGGCTTGGTTAATACATCGGTTATCTGCTCGTCCATCGCAATGTATTGGAGCTTTACTACTCCTCTCTGCAGCATATCTTGGATATAGTGATATTGGATATCGATGTGCTTTGACTTGTCATGCCACTAGATTCTCGAAAAAATTCACACAACCATGGTTGTCACAATAGACACAAGTTGTCTCTATCTCGACATTGAACTATCCCGCAAGTAGCTTTCGAAGCCACACTGCCTCACAACTTGATGAGAAAGCTACAATATACTCTGCGTCACCTGTCCTCAATGATATACTCATTTGCTTCTTCCTAAACCAAGAAATCATTCCAAACCCTAAACTAAAGCAACACCCTAAAGTGATCTTCTTATTTGTAGCACTACCAGCCCACTCTGAGTCAACATCCTTATAGGAAACTACTCTAATCTCTTGCATATCTGAGGCCATACTCAATTGTAACTCAACACATGCTTTGTTGCAATCATGTGAATATGTCTCGACTCTACCATATACTAAATCAAAGTGTTCAATGCAAAGCAAATATTTGGCCTCATGTTCGTCAAGTACATAAATGAACCAATCATTTTTCTGTATACTAGGGCATAAATTGTCTCTGAAGTAGGACCACATAATAACTTCAAGTTAAATGCCATCTATGTGGCAATATCCTTACAATCCATCATCACAAATCTCTTCAGGATATCTACCGCATATTTTCCTTGACTTGGGAAAATATGGTATGGATTCTACCACACCTCAATACCTAAGAAATAGTGCACCATACCCAAGTCTTTCATCTCAAACTCTACAGCAAGCCTCTTCTTTGTTTATCTTATGATCTCCTCGTCACCTATCAGGAACATATCATCTAAATACAACAGTAGTATTAGTGGTTTCCCATCCTCAAACTTGAAGTAAAGGTTGGAATCCACTTTACTCTTGGTAAAGCCCAATATCATTAGAAACCCATCTATCATGTTGTACCATGTCCTAAGTTCCTATTTCAATCCGTACAATGTCTTCTTCCATTTGCACACATGTGTCTCTCTGTCCTATGTCTCAAATCCTAGTGGCTGCTCCACATACACTTTAGCTTCTATTATGTCATTTGGGAAGGCAGTATTTACATCCATTTGATGTGCCTTCCACTTCATCAATGTAGCTATTCCAAGAATAGCTCTAATCAAAGTGTATATGGCTACACAAGCAAAAGTTTCCTCATAATCAATGCCCTCTTTCTGGGAGAATCCATGAGCCATGAATCTTGCCTTATGTTTCTCGATCCACTTTGAAGACACTATAAACTTCCCTTCAGGTCTTAGAACCACATCCCAAATATCATTCTTCATGATAAACTGGTACTCCTCGATCATAACATCCTTCCATTATTTCTTCTCGACTGCTTATTCATAGCTGGAAGGCTCTAACATCAATGATGTCACACAATAATGCCACATAATTGGAGTGTGTATGAGTCCTCTTTCTTTCTCTGGGAGTCTTGTCTGGAGCACCATACTTCTCTACATCTTGGATTATCTCTAGTGCCCAAGTTGTTCTTCTCTTGTATGTGTTCATCTCTCGAGGTGGATCTATTGGTCTTTATGGCTCGATCATATCAGATCCTCATATTCTTTTGCAGCTCTTTCTTCCATCATGGTGTCTCTGACTCTGGGATATTTAGGTTAATATTCATGTACTCCTTAAGAGTGAATCTACCAAGATCTGATGAAGGTTGCATCCTTATCAAATGTAATATCTCTACTAATCTTTATCTTCTTGAATCCTGGTATATAGACTCTGTAATCCTTCGATGTGTCACAATATACGATGAATAATCCCTTCTTCCCTGAAAGATCCAACTTCGTTCTCTTCTCTTTGGGAACATGAATATAAATTGGATAGCCAAATATTCTGATATGACTGGCTTCTGGTTTCTCTCTTGAGAACACTTTTTCTAGAGTTTTGTTTTCTAGCATGCAATGTGGTGTTTTGTTCTAGACATAAACTGTTCTCTCACCCTTGAGGCTAACACATTTAGCTAAAACATTCAATCTTACTCAAAACACAGTCTTCAAATTCCACATTTGGGAGTGGAGGCCATCTTATTATATATATATGTGGAATTTTGGAGTCTATAGGGTAGCTACTTCATCCCATAAGTGCATCGACAGATCTTGGTCATGGATCATAGATTTCACAGCTTCCATTGTTGTTCAGTTCTTCCTCTCTAAAACACCATTATGTTATGGATTGTAGGGAGTTCTCAACTCCGTCTTAATACCTGATTCTTTACATAAAGATTTGAAATTCTCTGAAGTAAATTTGCCACCGTTATTTGATCTCAATGTATTTATTTTCTTTTCAGTATGATCCTCTACAAGGGCTTTGAATTATTTGAATTTACTAAATGCTTCATCTTTTGTATTTAGAAAGTACATACAAGTTTTGTGGGAGTAATCATCTATAAAAGAAACATAATGTGCATACCCTCTTAGAGAGGTGGATGACATAGGTTCACATACATCTAAGTGTACGATTTCCAATATTTCTTTCACTTTGTTGTCACAGCTTGGAAATGGATTCTTCATGTCTTTCCTTGTGCACATCCTTTGCATACACCTTCATGTTTTGTTTGGAGCTCTAATAGACCTGTCACCACTTTGCTTACGATCGGCAATTCCTTGTAGTGTATATGTGCAAGCATCTGATGCCATAGTTCACTTGGTTCTATTGCTTCATGAACCAATGCTTGTTTTGGAAGGCCCTTCAATTTGTATAAGCCTCCCTCTTGCTCTCCAATTACTACTACATAATCAAAGGTATTACCTTTGGGCCACATGAGAACTTAGCCATCAACAAATGCAACTCGAAATCCTCTTGCATCAAGGCTTTAAATGGACAGGAGATTCTTCCTCAATCTAGTTACATAGAGAACATCTTTCATCTTAATGGACTTTCCTGAGTCTAGCTTGTAGGATGCTTCTCCTACCCCTCTCATGGGATATTGATAGTCATCTCCAAGCTTCACCTTGTAAGGTGAGTCTTCTTTTATCATATGGGTGAGGTGATTTTTTAACCCGTTCATGTTCTTGGAAGCGCCACTATCTACAAGCCAAACATCGCTACCATGAGTAACCGTACAAATGAGTGTTGAGATCAAGACATATTTTTCATCAATGGAGGAATCATCTTTGGATTTCTTCTTAATTGGTTCATCATCTTTGGTGATGTGAGGATGGTATCTCTTCTTCTTTCTCTTCTTTGTATGGACTTTACCTTTGGGGATATCTTTTGCAAAATGTCCCTTCTCGTCACAAGTGAAACATCTGAGTTGTGAGAGGCCCTTCTTCAAAAATATTTTCTTCTTGTAAGAATGTTCTTTCTTCTTGTTCTTTCCCTTCTTGGCATGAGCTATTAGGGATTGATTGTCATCATCACCCAAATTTTTTTCTCTTTCTACTAATCGAGACTCTTATTGTGTGCATTTCTCCCATAGCCTACTAAATCTGGTGAGCCTTATTCTAGCATAAATTCCTTGAATGAAGGATTCCCATGATCTTGGGAGACCATTCAAGGTGATCATCACCACTTATGATTCTTCAACATTGTCTCTAATAGCTTCTAGTTGTTCCTTGATCTCAGAAACCCTTGTGAAGTAATATTGAATGCTTTTTGAAATATGCATATTCATTCCCTTGAGTTAAATCCTCAAGGTCATCTTCCTGTTGATATTATTTCCTTCATATTAGTTAGTCAATGCATCAAAAATATCCTTGGGGGTCTTTAAGAATGATACATGTAGGATCAAATGGTCCTTGATAGAATATGCAATGATCCTCTTGTCTTTAACTAAGTTCTTCTTATGCTTAACTTTGTCGCCATCTCCCTTTGGATCTACAAATTCTTCTTTAACATAGTTCTCCAAGTCATGCTCTTATAGTATGAGAAGCACTCTATACTCCCATGCCTAGAAGTTCTCAACTCCTTTAAGCTTGTCCTAAATCTTAGTACTGTTTTTCATCTTGATAAAACTGAGAACCTCAAATGGAAATAGAGAGAATAGAACTTACCAATGAGAGTGCTTCAACTAGATTCTAGCTCCAAATCCTTTATGGAAGACTGTTTCATGTGGACCTAGGGTTTGATAGGGAAACCCTAATTTTCAACCTTCGTGACTTGCAAATCAGACTGGATAGAAATATGCACCTCCTCAAGGCGAGTTGACCAATTTACTCCTTTTCCCAAGTCTGTGGACAAAACTGGAAAATATTTGATGCCCTAGTTTTCTCGATTGTAGTGATAGGTTAAAAATCGAAAATCCACATAACTGAAAACTGTCTCCACAAAAAGATGTGCCCTCCTAGGGTGAGTTAGATGGTCCTCCTTTTTCAACTAATATGTGGAGAGAAGTGCTCGAAATATGAAACCCTATTTTCCAACTTTTGTCAATTACCGCTGCATAAAGACTTCTTTAAGGGTATCTCTGATACCATGTTAGAATTTTAATGGTTATACAATATCTTTAAACATTTACCATTGTTTCATCATAACCATAGCATAAGGATCACTAAAAGAAAGACAAACACATCAAGACAAAAGAACGCAATAATTTTCCTCTAGGAAACCATAAGGGAGAAAACCCATCAACTTCTTTAGTATACATTTTGTCACCAAGTGCAATGCCAACCAAGATAAGATGAACCCCAAAGACAATAGTAGTTATCTATCCTCTCAAATGAACCTCTTCTTTCTCTCTCTTGTGCACTTTCTTGAGTGATAAGCGTGTCCAAATGAGAGGAGCACCCTCTCTATCTATACTCATCAAGTGAGTGACCTTTTACCTAATTGGGTCGACCTATTGCTCCAAATAAGGCCGACCTCCTAGGGAGACTCAAAATAACATTTATATAATATGTTTTATGGGTACTATTGACCTAACTTACAATGGAAGGGTTACATTAATTCTTTCAAGTACATTTACATGACTAAGTACATCAATAACATCTCTTGAAGGAGGTACAACAATAATACAATTAAATTACAATAATAATATCTTCTAAAGTTACATTCTTCAACACCTCTAGCACCTTTCTCTGCAATTGAAAGGGCCCACTCTGAAGAGACATGTGTTGTGTTTTTGTTTTTCTATTTATCATTCTAGTTCATTCTCAATAACATTTGTATTTAAGTTATGTTGTTGCAACACTTGTTTGCAATGTAATTTTAAGATTTTGTTCACAATTCACTTGCTACAAATCATTGTGTGCTACTAATCTTGTAGCTGAGATTTAGAGTGTGATTGTATGCATTCATGGTTAAATTTCTTGCTTTCCTACAATTTGGCTCAAATTTACTTTATTAGAAGTAGAATTGGATTTCTCGGTAGACTATAATAACATTTTATCATTTAGAATCTTAATTACTTATGAATATCTACATATATTTTGCACAACACCTTGCAAACGTAAAATTCCTAGGTTGACATTTAAATGCACTTGCAAGCCAAGTACCCTATTGAAACTAATAAGGCATATAACAAACCTATCATTTTTGGTGATGTCATTGGTGACACGTTGTAATGTTCCCAAAAGTGACATGCATGCAAACCCTAAAAATGACATGCATGCAAACCCTAAAAGTGACATGCATGCAATCCCTAAAAGTGACATGCATGCAAACCCTAAAAATGACATGCATGCAAACCCTAAAAGTGATATGCATGCAAACCCTAAAAGTGAGATGCATGCAAACCCTAAAAGTGACATGCATGACATTTAAGCATTATTTAATTATGCATGCACTCAATTAAGTCTCCATGCGCATGCATGCAAGTCAACTGCAAATTAGAAGTTAAAGTGACCTAATTAGGTCAAAAGTTAGGGTTTTCACAGTTGAAAGTTATAAAAGAAAGATAAAGTGAATGGAGTCTTTACTTTTGGATTATTATTATTTTGGAGCTCTTGAGAAGCAGCACAGTGTGCGACAACAATAGTTGGGGTGGGAGACGACGTCTTCAGCTAATGGGATTTCGGCAGTGAGACATCTGCCCTAGTCTCCTTTAGGATAAACCATCCAGGTTTGTCACCGTATCTATTGCATTCATCATTATCTAGTATTCCAGTATAAGCCCAAAGGTTATTGCAGATTCATCTGTACAGCTAGGGGCATTTAGCTGGGAAACCCTAAGTCATTCACCAGGACTCTAGATCACCATATTTCTTCTGCATGCAACCTGCATCCTCACTGATAGGATCACTCTACTGCATTGGGTGATTATTAGCTATCAGATTGTCCATTCGGGGCAGCTAGCAGTAGTTTACAGGGTTGTGGGGGCATGAGCAGCAGACTAGGAGATCAATTCGTTGGGGCATCTGGAGAGGTCAAAACTCTTGCATGCTCTGGTCATCCTCTCCGGCACAGGCACGCCTTCCTTCCGACTTATTTCCAGCTGCATCCTCACTGATAGGATCACTCTACTGCATTGGGTGATTATTAGCTATCAGATTGTCCATTCGGGGCAGCTAGCAGTAGTTTACAGGGTTGTGGGGGCATGAGCAACAGACTGGGAGATCAATTCGTTGGGGCATCTGGAGAGGTCAAAACTCTTGCATGCTCTGGTCATCCTCTCCGGCACAGGCACGCCTTCCTTCCGACTTATTTCCAGCTGAAACTGACCATCCCTTCAGCAAAAACATCACACTGGTTTGATTCATCCAACCGAGGTATTGTAGCAGAAAACCAGGTCATTTCTTCATTAGCTCAACTCATCTTGCATGTGTATTCTCTCTGGAGCATTTTCAGTCAACTTATCAGTGGTAAGTGTTCACTCTATCCTGCAAACCCTAACCCTAATTTCATCTATCAAATAGGGAAATTTTGCATGGCAGTTTGCATGCCCGATTATTTTAGTAAAATTGCATAGAAATAGAAAATATCAGGATTTGGGATATTACAATGGTATCAGATCATGATCCTTGCCAACTGTGGGCAAATAGAAATTGAATTAAAGTGCATGTTGATGCATGCATGTACATGCAAATGCATGTCAGTGATGTCAGTGAAGTGCATGTCAGAACAAATGTTTTTCTTTGCCAGCTTGTGAGAACATGAAGACAAAGAGAAGGATCTTGACTGGAAATTGGATGAGGTTAGCAGTACTTCAACACTTGCCTCGATATCAAGAGTATCTAGCCTTGGGTGATGATGTATGTGCAGCATTGTCCTTTCAATATTATTACACCATCAAGTTTGGGATCCAGCCCAAGGATTTGGATGAGGATCTCCTTAAAGACATAGTTGGGGGAGGGAACAAAGATGAGCATGAAGTACAGTACATGATGAGGATGTGCACGAGGAGATAACATTAGAGCCATCTTGTGAGTCTAGCGACACAAGCACATTTGCTAGTCAGATTGTGGACAAACCATGTGATGAGTTGGAGTTGGTACACTCTTCATCACCTACAACAGGAATCCAGACAGTTATGACAGGAGAAATACATGAGGTACAAGGAAATGAGCACAGCAGTCAAGACAGTGAGCAGTCACACATGGAGGTTAGGGAGAGTTTATACATGCATGAGATAGAGCTTCCATATGATAGTCACTAAAAGAAGATTGAATGGGTTAAAGAAAGCATTCTAGAGATGAAAGAGAGGACCAAGATACTCTGAGACACCATAGTATAGCGAGATGTTGAGCTTATGGTTCTTTAGGTTGTATGTACCAAGTCAAAGGTCAGGTTGTCTAGTATTGAAGAGCAGTTAGATTCCTTGATGGGGCAACAGAAGAAACATACTATTGCATTTCAAAGCAGTCCTCTTAAGGAGTACATAGACATGGCTTGCAGTAGCTTGAGTCCACATTTGCATAATGGTGGATGGTTTTTACAGGTTGGCAAGGATCAAGAAATTAACCAGTAGTATATGAGAATTCTAGTTGAAATCGGAAGGGTAGAATGTTAGCTTGGTAGGATTATTCCTTGTGATGGTGCTTATGGACAAGGTACTTTTCGAGGGTTGGATTGGAGAAATATTAAGAGTTGGTGTCCTATTGAGTGGGCGATTCTTGGGAAGACATTCCTAGCCAAGGGTATAGTCCCACAAGAACCTTTAGATATTTGGGATGAAATATGCACAAGTTTGCATTGGGATATAGGCGAAAGACCTTATGAGGGATGGATACAGTGTTTACTGATGGCATTACTTGGGATTCTACATGATGCTCCTTGTGTCGATACTACGCAGGGTAGCGGTGGATGCATTTTGACCTCTGCAATTCTCATATTGATTTGGGACCCTTGGATTACAGTGACTGACAGTTTAGTGATTACTAGAGGGTGCTTTCAGGAGGTCTCTAGTAATGGTACCGTATAGTGCATTGTTTTGAGCAGAGGGTGCTACAGATCTCCTAGGATAATTTGGGACCTTGGGATCATCCCCAGATTCAGTTGGTTCAGTTGATTGATTGTGGATTTGCGTTGGCATTGCTTGAGGACAAGTAATCTTTGGCGAGGGAGGACTGTAATGTTCCCAAAAGTGACATGCATGCAAACCCTAAAAATGACATGCATGCAAACCCTAAAAATGGCATGCATGCAAACCCTAAAAGTGAGATGCATGCAAACCCTAAAAATGACATGCATACAAACCCTAAAAGTGATATGCATTTAAACCCTAAAAGTGAGATGCATGCAAACCCTAAAAGTGACATGCATGGCATTTTAGCATTATTTAATGATGCATGCACTCAATTAAGTCTCCATGTGCATGCATGCAAGTCAACTGCAAATTAGAATTTAAAGTGACCTAATTAGGTCAAAAGTTAGGGTTTTCACAGTTGAAAGTTATAAAAGAAAGATAAAGTGAATGGAGACTTTACTTTTGGATTATTATTATTTTGGAGCTCTTGAGAAGCAGCACAGTGTGCGGCAACAACAGTTGGGGTTGGAGACAACATCTTCAGCGAACGAGATTTCGGCAGTGAGATATCTTCCCTAGTCTCCTTCAGGATAAACCATCCAAGTTTGTCACCGTATCTATTGCATTCATCATTATCCAGTATTCCAGTATAAGTCCGAAGGTTATTGCAGATTCATCCATACAGCTGGGGGCATTTAGCTGGGAAACCCTAAGTCATTCACCAGGACTCTGGATCACCATATTTCTTTCACATGCAACCTGCATCCTCACTGATAGGATCACTCTACTGCATTGGGTGATTATCAGCTATCGGATTGTCCATCCGGGGCAGCTAGCTACAATTTACAGGGTTGTGGGGGTGTGAACAGCAGACTGGGAGATCAATTCGCTAGGGCATCTGGAGAGGTCAAAACTCTTGCATGCTCTAGTCATCCTCTCTGGCATGGGCACACCTTCCTTCCGACTTATTTCCAGCTGAAACTGACCATCCCTTCAGCAAAAACGTCACACTTGTTTGATTCAGCCAACCGAGGTATTGCAGCAGAAAACCAGGTCATTTCTCCATTAGCTCAACTCATCTTGCATGCGTATTCTCTCTGGAGCATTTTCAGTTGGGTTATCAGTGGTAAGTGTTCATTCTATCCTGCAAACCCTAACCCTAATTTCAGCTATCAAATAGGGAAATTTTGCATGGCAGTTTGCATGCCGGGCTATTTCATTAAAATTGCATAGAAATAGAAAATATTAGTATTTGGGATATTACAAGAGGTGTCAAGGGTTTAGGAATTTTTTAGTTTCTAAATTATATAACACATGGTAAGGGGATTTGCTTCATAGGAACAATTGGAAATCCTCCTTACAACATACAAAGTGTTTCACATATAGATGCATGAATAGAGCCATAAATCTAAGAGCATAACACCATGGTGCAATAAGAACCACTCCAAATACCTTTATTGTTATTTTAGAGTCATTAAATAATTTTGGTAATGTTATTCGTCATCTCGTTCCTCTGTCATTGAGGCTTACTTGAGCTAGGATCTCCTACTCTATTGTCCCTATTTTCATCTATGAATATATGCTACTTAGGTCAACAAGAGAAGTCATCACTAAGATTGATTAGTTTGAGGCCCAATCCCATGTACAGTAAACTTGTTAGGAACATGCATGGAAAAACAACAAAGAGCAAATTACTTTGATACCATTAATTTAGATTATTGAGAAAAAAATGAATATAGTAAAAACAAGTGAAAAAACACAGATATATTGAAACGAGCACAATCATATAGAGAAACCCAAACTCTATTAAAATAGTGAAAACACTATAATATGAAAATGAATACAAACTGTCTAGAATGGTCACAGATAATATATGAAAAGAGATGTGTCAAGAATCCCTTAACACATTCACAAGAAGCCCTTCACAAGAGATTGAAACTTTCTTTTTGGGCAAACTCTAAAACCCTAAGATCCAAAACCTAAGCATAGAAAATGAGGTGGAAAAAGGTATGCGGGCTCTAAGGATTTTGATTGACACATCAATTTCCTAGGGATGCAATTTTGATATACATATTCCATTTGGGGCATATATTGGGAAGTGGTTGAAAAATGCACCATAAGTTCAAGACCTACAAACTGGCAAGTTGTTGGACCATTTTCTAGTTAGTGGTAGGTTTGGGTGACCATCTGTATCCACTTGGATCATAAACTTAAACAATAATCAAAATATCATGGTTTGGATGAAGAATTATACTAAGTCCTGTGTTAATAACATCCCTTCAAATCATGTTAATTGTATAGAAATCAGTATTGACGCCTACATGATCATGTTCGAGTATAAAAGTGTAAATCATATTCAAGGGCTCTCTCCAAGTGATGATGATAAGGTTTTGCATATGAAATTCAACAATGCTATCAATAATTTTGGCAATGGCATTGGCATTGTTGTATACTCCCTGCCATCAAGGTCATTCAACATGCTTATATATCAAGCTTCACATGCATGAACAATGTGTCTAGATTTGAGGCATTATGCCTTGGTTTAGACATATATCAGAGAGAAGGATGCAAACACTTGCATATGTATGGTTGTTCTAAGTTGATCATCAAATTAGTCAAGAGGAAGTTGACTACTTCCAAGAAGAACCTGAAAATATATTTTCAGTTGGCACATGATCTTACTAGCCATATCTTATCATTTAACCTAAACTACATTACTTGAGAGAAAAGTGGAGTGGTATAAAAACTTGATGCTTACCCTACTAAATCCAAAACATCATTTGTGAAACTACCCTAAATGTCCCATTCTCTCCACCTACAAGCCTATGATTCTTAACAATGATGAATCTTGGTAGGGCTTTAAGCATGAAAAACATATTTGTTGTTTTCTAATAGGAGAAGAATAAATTATCCTTGGTTCAAAGATAATTTGAGTAAAGTATAATATCTTTCTTAAAGGTATAGGTCCTTTGGAAACCCTATTCTCACCTTCAAATTCCTCTAAGTCTAGTAATTTAAGCAAAGAGACTTTGAGGTCGAAGTTTGGATAAACAATTCCTATTAATGTGTGGGTTGAAGAAAAACTTATGCTCCTATGCATACACGATAGTTGTAACAAAGATGAGAAGTGAAAGTTCATTGGCTTGTTTCATGAGTTTCATGATATTGTTGTTTGGTATTATAGAGACCTAGTTGTGTTCGGTCCTAATGTCATTCAACATAATGTTAATCCTATTATCGAAGACACTACACATGTAAGACAAAAAATGCCTTATTAATCTTGCACTGGATGCTACAATTATGAAGAAGTTAGATAAGATGTTAGATGCCAACACCATCTTCCATATCTGTTATTCTGAGTGGGTGGTTAACATGGTTTTAGCTAGCAAGAAAAATGGAGATATTGGACTATGTGAAGATTTTGGATCCTTGAATAGAGATAATGTTAAATAAAATATATCCCTCCCTAACATGGACTTATATTCCATAGTAGGTAGCATGTTTTGAATTTTTATCCTTCCTTGGCTATTTCTTGAAGTCTAATTAGGTCAAGGTTAAACAAAAGACAAGGAAAAAAGTACCTTTACCACTCCACGAGGCAACTATTCTTATGACTACGTTTCTTTTGGTATTAAAATGTAAGTAACTACCTTTCAAAGAGAAATCCAAAAGTCTTTCGATGATATTATTGGTCATGATTCTAGTTTTCTTAGATTATTTGGCCATCCATTCTTGATATTACAAGGATTACTTTGATCACTAGAAGAATATCTTCGTTTGTTGTTAAAAGTTTGGTATATTTCCCTATACCAAGAAGTTTGTTTTTGGTGTAACCAAAGGAAAAGTCCTTGGCCATGTTGGGTTTGGGTTCAAAGTAAGCATTGATCCCAAACATATTTTTGTGCATTAGAAATTGTATCCCCTCACTTCCAAGAAAGCTATGCAATTCTTGATGGGTATGATCAACATTGTGCACAAGTGCATAATTCAATTTTCCATCCATTATAAAACCTATCCATTAGATTTTGAGAAAATATGTTGATTTTTATTATACCGAGGTGTCCTAGGAAGCCTTTTGATCCAATAAGGATGCAATTATTTATGCTTCTGCCTTTGCAAAACTAGATTTCTTTGGACAATTTTAGCTCCATGTCAATGCAATAGAGGAGGCCATTTATGTTATTTTGGTTTAGCATGATGAACGTCACACGAGGCTCGTGGATTTCATGATCCAAAGTATTGGTGAACTTGAGATGAAATGGAACTTGCTTAAAAATCTTGTCTTTGCCTTAGTCATTGCATTGGGGAAATTTCATCTTTACACCCTTAGCAAATGAATGCTTTTACTCCCTTTACCAATAGTGAATCACACCCACTATCTCAAACTTATATACAAGGTAAGATTTCTGATTGGATAACTAAGATCCAAGAACATGATTTGGAATCCTTCATTGCATAGACCAATAGAGGTCGTGATTTAGGATTACACTTTTCTTGAGATACCTCACCCATAATTTTGTTTTTTATAGAATAAGACAATTGTTTATTAGCTTTGTTGTTGTAGCTAAAGAAAAAACTGATATTGGAATCTATCAAGAGCCCTGATATGCTAACATGATTATTTAATTGCAGACTCAATATGTTTTCTATTCATTAAGTTTGTGTTACCATTGTGCACTCTACACTATGTAATCAACAACGTTGGAATAAAATAACAACAATAATAATGTAATGTAAGGTCATAGTCTACCTAGATTCCAAATTGACGTATGAGACCCCCTTGTTTGTGTGATAAGGGACCCCTCCACAAATCAATTTAATTGCTTAGTCTATGGAGGTGTACACACCCTATCCCCTTTTATATTTGAACATGTGAAATCCAAGGAGAAAACGCATGTTCTTAACCAATAGGTTCATACAGACTAGATTAGTGTGTGTGTGTGCATGTTTTCTTGAGGGGCAATGTAACTAAGAACAAAAGTGTCCAAGTTGTGTTATGCATCACTATGGGATGGGAGCTATGGGTAGGGTTAAGGGTGTTAAGCCCACAATTGGTTTCATTGCCTTGGTGGCTTCACAACCCATCTTGTGGGTGGCATCTATAATGGTTACTTATGGTTGGATTATGGATCACTCTTATGCAACTAACTTCTTGTACAACTTTTATTAAAATACAAGTATATAATCTTTGTTGATAATGTCACAATCTAACTCTCTATTTTATGTTACGATGATGAAGTTTGTGTCTACATTGCTTTATGGGTCTACATAGGGATAAATATGAATTGGATTCCATGTTTTCCATGATTATATGCTTGAATCTCATTGCTAGATATTTAATTTTGCACCCATGCATGCAATAGTAGTTACATTTCCCCCCCTCGTCGAAAAACCCCTTCACACTTTCTTGCATCTCGTGGATAATACCATTTGTAAACCCATTGGCATTGATTACAACACATGACCTAGTAGGGACATTGAGTGAGGCATGTAAAAGAGGCAACCAACCTAAGGGTTCTACCTTGAGACCTCTTGCATGAAGCTCAAAGCACTCAACCACTTAGGCTAGTTCAATGAGTTTATGCAATGGTAGTAAATTGAATCTATATTGAGATGTTGAAATTTGAAATTGGGTCAAGTTGGTATCCATTTGTTCACTAGGAAAGAATGGATAGATATGCCACATATCTCTCATTACAAAATACACGTACACACAAAAAAACTCTCCAAATCCATGTTTACCTTGGTGTTTTGTGATAGATTTCAAACAAATTCAGAATAAACTAAACCCAAAAATTCATATCATAAGAAAACGAAATAGATGACGTCCATTGAAATAATGTTAGCATCTAATCCAAACTAGACAAGAATCCTTTCTATGTTCATGCAAAACTAGACTATGGGAAATAAAGCAAGAGATGAACCACATAAGTGGAAAGCTCAACCACCACCATAGGTTCCATATTTCTTATGATTTGTCTCATCTCCTCTTTCACATGTACATTAACAACAAACTATTCTAATATATCTATGTATATCAATCAATCAACTAAACAAACTAAACATGCATACAAAAAAAAATACGTAACAAACTCATATTTGCAGTGGGTAAATAAGTAATAATTGTGGGATAAGTTAATGGCCTTGATGTGCATAAATGTAATTGTTGCTCCATGTAGTTCCCATGAGGACTAGTCAAACTAGGGGGACTTGAACAAAGGTCTACTTCCCAACAATGACATCAAATGAGATGTGGAGTGTTGTAAACCAACCTAGTTCATACACGAACTATCCAAAAGAATAAGACAAATAATTGTAATCCATAATGGATAAGTAAATGTATAATGATAATATGAATATGAATTACAAACATAGAAATGCCTGTATATATAATCATTAAGGGGCATCTTAGTGGCTCTTCATCAAGAGTTACGATCTTTTAATAATAATAATTATTTAATATCAATATATAATATATATTTATTGTTATTTATGTTCATAATATGGAGTAATGAAATAACCAACAATGGAGCTCAAATATGACACAAAAGGATGTAATCAACGATTGACAATAATTTTGGAGGGGTTGTAATAAGAGACCTGACAATGATGAACCTCTCTCTAGGAGCAAAAATCCTTTGGAGAATTGTCTCTGGAGAGAAGGCATGGTGGAAGGAGATTCTTAGGAAAAAATATATGAAGGGAGCAAGGAAAATATGTGTTGATGAGTACCCACTGACAGGGAATGGATCTCCAATTTGGAATCTTTGCAAGAAGGCGACCCATATCATAAAAAATAACTTGCACTAGAGCCCCAGAAATGGTAAACAGATCAGGATTTGGCATGACATTCTAGGGCCTATCTCTCAAGCAAACCACTTGGCTGCCTTTGCAGATCTCAAGCAATGGCTAGACCATTTAAACATCTCCACCCTTTTTTATCTATCCTCTTGGAAAAATAGAGAAAGATGGGATGGATGGAAAGATTTGGATGTTCCAGAGCATCCTATGTTTGACTTTATTGGTCTACGCTCTCTTCTTCATGTGTTAGCGCCTGTTCATCATCAGCTTTTTAATGGCAGAGGTTGGGGAAAATTGGGGATCTATACTTTAAAAGAAGGATACTGAATCACCTCCAGCAACAAAGAAAACAACAAAACTGATATTAAGTGGAATAAAATCAGGTGCAAATATGACCTTCCAAAAATAAATGTATTCTTCTGGATATTAGCACACCGCAAAACCCTGACAATGGAGAATTTGAAAAAAATAGGGATTGAAGGGCCTTCGTGCCACGCCCTCTGCAAAGAGTCAGAAGAGACTCTAAACCATATTTTCTTCTGGATTGCCAGTTTTCCCAAGAAGTTTGGTCTCGGGCTCTACAAAAGCTGCATATAAATATGATCCTTCCAACAAATTAGAATGACCTCTTTGCCTGCTGGAAAGATTATTACCAAGGTTCCCTTCTCCAAAAACCAGATCTCACAAGGGCTTGAGTCGCCCTCCCAAAATACATCTACTGGAAGATATGGGCAACTATAAATAAAGAGTTTTTTGAAGGGGAAGCCTCCAGTTTAGGGAAAGTAATGTCTACTACAAAATCGTTGTGGGTGGAAGCTTTAGTAACAAGGGGGATGACCCATATCCATAAGGAACCTTTGAATTATGAAGAAAGAGCGTGGGAAATTGATTTTCTGTCACCTGCTACCAATAATTGGCATACAGTTGTTCAAAGAACCAATTATTTAAAATGGCAATTGAGGATGAGCTATGAAGATTTTGCTAAATGGTGGTTGAATCTTGGTTGTAACTCCCTTTCCTTTGACGAGGCTTCCAAAGGCGATCCAGGGCTGGCAGGGGCGAGAGGAGTCATTTTTTACTCAGGAGGGAGTAAGTAGAAGGATTATTCCTGGCCCCTGGGAAAGAAATCCAACAATGGGGCTGAGTGTCTTTCCTTAATCAAGGGACTGGAGATAACAAGTAGCTGCAAAATGGAGGAGTTAGTAGTTTTTGGTGACTCTCTCGTGGTCATAAGGGAAGCAAGAAAGTTGAATAAGAACTACAAGAGTTCGGCAATCAAACTGCATTACATCCTTGTTTAGGAAGGGAGTTCAAATCTCTCAAGTTCTTTCATATTCTGAGAGAAAATAATAAGCAGGAAGACTTAATGGCTAACAAAGGAGTTTTATTAGAATATGGAGAGCTAGTATGCAATGAAGAAAGGCACAAAAGAAGTTGGATCCCATGAACTCAAATTTATCCTTAGAAAGGATGAGTCTTTATCTCCCATGAACTTGGCTTTATCTCAATTGGCAGGTATACATTGCATCTTAAATAGGGATTGGGAAGTCTCAATGCATTTCAATTACACCTCAATTGCACTTGAACATGTTTCAATTAGATCTCATTTGCACAGAAGTATTAGGAGGATGGATAACAAGAATTCTATCAATGGGATGCTCAAATCAATCATGAATCAATCTAATTGCCAACTTGTTGGGTTGGCTCGCGATATGGATGGAGTACACCTAGAGACCCTGTGTAGAGGGCAACTTCAAGCGATCTCGGTCTTAGGAAATTAAGCCTACAAAGAGGGAAATCATCAAGCGTTTTGGAGGGAAAACTTCATGGGATTGGGAGGGCAACATAAAGTGAGTCGGAAGGAAGCATGTGTAGAAGCCAATAGGAGTTTCCTACGCGTTGATAGCACAATAAAAAACGATCATTTTAATACCCAACATATGTCAATAGTAGGTGACAACATCAACAATCCTTTGAGCTTGGTGAGCACTCCCAACAACAAGATGTGATTTGGCATTGGAGTAAGACGAAGGGTGGGCAGATGGGCAGAGTTTTGGAAATGGGTTGATGAGGAGGAGAGGTGTCAACTGGTTTCAGCAATAAAGCATTCAAAAATTCTAGCTCTTGGTTTCAATATGAACGCAATTTATATGCATGATTGGATTTTGACAGGTGCTATTAAGAGCTTTTCTGAAAATGGAAGCAACAAGGTGAACTTCAATGAAAGCAACAGGGTCAACTTCAATGAGAGCGCATGATCTAGTGAATGAATTTAGTTTTTCATTTGCACAAAATTAGTCTCTCTTTTCAGCCTTTGCAATGCATTGTTTTTGTTTGCTGCTTCTTGGACAGTTTGTAAGGAGGTATAGTCTCCATAGATTAGGGATTTTTCGAGATAGTTACAAATATGTTAAAGATGAACAAGGCGTTTTGGACGCTGCCCTCTTGTGGGAACAATCCATCTTCAACATGATGTAAACTCTTTTTTTTATCCTTATTTATACAAAAATACTTAACCGTTTCTGTTAAAAAAAACAAGTGACAATAATTTGCACCCTATAATGCAGCCTTTGAAAGTAAAAATGCAAGGTAGTGGATCGACTATTCCATGATGGGAATCATACATTTTGCTTGATGGCAATACATTTCAGTGAACAACATAATTGCTCAATTTTTGGCACTATAGAGGTTGGTGTTAAGTTCTGCATTGGACAATTTGGATATAAGGTGGCAACATCTCCACCATGGAACCATTATAAGAAAGTGGCACATTTGATTTAGAAGACTTATTAGAAAGGGCATTGATACTTGCTACAACTATAAGTATAGTTGCTATTGATGTGGATGATTGCTCAAAAGCCTTATCCCACATGGCATAATTTACCTTAAATTTAGGAGGAGAGTAATCCCAATCATGAGATATATATAATAGTAACACTTGCAATTATCATGAACATCGCATAAAAAAGAACCACAAATGAAAGAGGGCCTACAAGACATGACCCCAACTCATGGTAGCATTAAAATGAGGAAAGAGATTATCCCATCAACTCTCTAACTTCATCTAGAACCAACTTTCAAATTAGCAACAATATTGGTGCTCATGCATGTAATATAGAGCCTCCCCTCCCTTGAGAGCACATGATACAAATTCACCATAAAGTTCTTTCTAATAATCAATTTGAACATAATTTTGTTAATGCAGTTCTTTCTAATAATCAATTTGAACCTAATTTTGTTAATGGAGTTCTTTCTAATAATCAATTTGAACACAATTTTGTTGAAAACCATGGTATAGTTTCCACCATCTGCAAAGGGTTTGGGGTCTTGAAACTTAGCCTTCGAAAACTCACCAAATCTATTGGAACAATGAATTTTTGTATTTGATTGCGTTTTATAGTTGATCTTTTTGAAGGCCATCATTGCATTGATTAAATCATACAATAAAAGTCGGTGTTAACTCATGAACATTCATTATATCTATTGGAAGTTGGAACCATGAAATTTACCGCATTACGTTTTATAGTTTCTCTTTATTAGCGCCATCTTTGTATTGATTACCTCATACGTTGAGAGTCGGTGGGACTCGGGAGTCGGCGTGGATTTCGTTATATAAACGCCCTCTGCCATTAACGACTTCTGTTCATCGATGGATGAAGTCCTTTAGAATTAAAGTGAATGCAAGGATAAATTGGAGTTTGGAATCTGTTGGAAATCGATAAGTAGGAATGATCATGTTGTTCAGCAGGGCGGTTCGAAGCCTGGAGAGGGTCGTTCGTGCAGGCGAACAAGCTTCGAACATACTACCTCCTCTTGCTGCTGCTGCAACAGTATGGAAGAATCATGGAAGAGGGTATCACGAGAGAGTGGTAGACCATTACAACAACCCACGCAACGTGGGTTCCTTCGACAAGGATGACCCCAACGTTGGCACCGGCTTGGTGGGAGCTCCGGCTTGCGGTGATGTCATGAAATTGCAGGTCAAAGTAGACGAAGAAACCGGCCAAGTCACAGATGCATGCTTCAAGACCTTCGGCTGTGGTTCTGCGATTGCATCCTCTTCTGTGGGTAAGGGAATTTATCATCTTATTTTTATTTGTAGTTAAGTGGGTGCATATATTCTGCTAAAAGATGCATAGCACTTGCAACTGGCTCCAATAGCTATTGTATGTGCTGGTAGATCCATGAACATGAACACAATAAGAGGTTATCATTGGAAAAGCTTGAATCCTGGTAGGAGCAATATCAGTACCGCACCTTCAGCTGGACACCGTTGACTATCATCCCCCATTTTATAATGATCTGCTCTCGTGGCCGATGAGAGTTGAAGGTGATCTTAACTCTAACATACCCGAATGAACTCCAATACATTGGAATGAATTCTCGCTGTTAAATTCTATATATGTGGTTTTATTGCTTTCATGGTCTATTTCAGATTTAAGTTTCAACATATCGTTTAGTTTTAGAGGCCATATATATCAATTTTTTTTAAGTGAACTTGTTTACATTTAGAGGCCGTATGCATCAAATTCCTTGTGCCCAACGCTGCACCATTATGGGGTCATGGAGCCTCTTTCACGGTAAGGTCCCCTTTTCGAAGGGGTTGAACCAAACAAGGAACCGGGAGGAGATTTAAAGTTGTATAAATTATGTCAGGAAGCTAAACACGGTCTATCCAACTGTTTATTTTGACACACATGCACCTACCTACATAACACTTCCCACACATGCATCTCCACAACACTTCTCAACACTTCTGACAGTGGAGGGGGAGTTCAACCAATCAATCAGCCGTTAAATTATGTGATTAGGGAAGGCATTACATCTACAGTTAGGGACTTTAAAAAGAATCTATGTTATAGAGTATTCTCTCTACAGTTAGGGCGGGCTCTTGGTGAGATGATTATTTTATAAAGGTTTTTACATCTTTAGCAACAAATGGCTGTCATAGTGTACATCTACAATCATTGCAATCTGTATGAAGAAAACATATTTTATAACGGCAAGAAATCATCACTACTCCAGTGTCCAACGGAGCAGAATATGTTGGATAATCATGTATAATATTTCAGTAGAACCCTATCATAATTCAAAGGATGCTTAAGTGTTAAGCTTTGACACTTTAGAAAGTGGGCCTTAGAGTGGATGATATGACCAGTAAATTTCTCGAGACGTGTATTCATGGGAAAAGTGACTAGAGATCCTTCAAATGATGACGAACATCAGGGGTTTTGTCATCTTACTAATGGTATAACAAACTATTCCCGATTACGGTTCATTTCTAAATAGTATATCATTCTGAACAATGTTACACATTTCCTTCGTGTGTAGATATGATGTAACATTCAAATGCAGGTCTCGTGGTAAGATGATGAAATGTCTAGTTTCCGTACATAAAAAGATGAAATAGACTAATATCTAGAAGGATAAAGTACTAACAACTATCAGAAAGGTTGTAAAAATGCTTTTGGATCATGTATTTGACTAAGTCACCTGACACGAGGACACGAGACACAAAGGACACAGGGATTCGAGTGTCCGACACGGACATTGTGACCCCTAGAATCAGGACACGTTATATATATATATTTAAAAAAATATATATATTAAAAATAGACAAATAGATCCAATTTTTTACATATTCAATAGAAATCAAATTCAATGCACATTTAACATTAGTAATTAGTAATTACACATTTAAATCCTTCAAATCTTCTTCACTTGCGCACAACAAACACACATTAGAGCCCTCTCCACACTTGCAAATGATAAAAAGAAAGTGAAAATTTTGATTTAAAGCAATTCTGGTTGTTTTTTTAGTGGAAAACGTGTCCTGTGACACGCATTGACAGTCCTCGGACACGCATGTCTGAACACAGAACACGCTGCAGAGATGTGTCGGACATGGGACACGCAGGCCCTTTTGGACGTGCCCGGTTTCATAGGTATTTGAGGGTTTGCGTTGAAAAGGTGCTTGCATAAATAAGTTTTAAGGACTTCTAATTGTCAGAAGTTACGGCAGGATTTCTACTTATTTCAACAAGAAAAGAAGAGAAGCGAAAAAGGTTTTATGATTCTCTCATTTTCCAGAAGTACTTGGAAGTATTGAAATTGGTATGGAATGTGGACCTGATAGTAATTAGTCATTATTAGGTAGTTGGAGGCTGGAGCTGATAATAGTTATTCATTATTGGAGATAATATTTAAACAAAAGGGAAGACATGATCAACTTCGACCATCCCCAAGCTAACATTTGTATGGTACATCCAAATAAAACAGGTATGCACACTTACTGAGGAAAACTTTGCATGCCAAAACCAAAAATACTGCCCAAAAGTATTTTCATGGCGATACAGTGCATCCAAATGGCCATTTCGGCGGCTCCTTGCTTATCTACGTAGGTAGGAACAGGCACATACTCTACATTCTTTCAATTGTATAGCTTGTTTGTACGATTGTTCAAACATGTTTCGTATGACTCTGTAGATCTATCTATACAGATTCATACGACTATTCAAATCTGTCTGTACGGATTAATACAATTATATGGATTTGTCTTGTATAGACCTGCCTGCTGCTTTTTGGTTGATTGCTGACTTTGGTTGTTTGTTTATGCCCTAACTTTGCTATGCAGATGAAATAAATCACCTCTCAGCAAAACTTGTCTTTGAGTGAATAATGAATAATGTTTCTTCACCCTCTATCTTGATCTGTCTTTATACTTGAGCTGAAACCCTAATCTACCAAAACTCTAATCCCTCAGTGAGATGTATGGTTAAGATTAGTCTAAATCACTAATATATAAGAATACACTTTATTAGACTCGAAGCTAAATATACGACTTTCTCTTTATCCCTAAGGTGAATTACAAAATAGATTTAACTTGAACTACTTTCGACACATTTGACACTAAACCTGAGTGGAAGTTCTTGTTGGAGCTACAATTTTCAACATCAACAACCTATGAACATGTGAATCCCTCTTATGCACCTCAAAACCTAACCTATGGAAATTGAAGCACCGGCCTTAGCATTGTCAACTTTATCCTGAGAAAATCTTATAGTAATTAGTGCAAGAGTCTCATCAAGGTTAACTCTCTTTGCCTAAGAGAATCCAACAACCTTCTCCCTATACCCTACAATAATCCCATTAGTTGCAAATTTGGAATCAATCCTTGATTCCACATTAGATTTTGTACTTGTCTCCGTAACGACCCTATCCTTGTACTCTAGAAGACTCCCATTACTTGCAAGCTAGGAATCAATTCCTAATTACACATTAGGTTTTGGACTTGTCTCCATGGCATCTTTCCATGGATGCTCTACATATGCCTCAAGGTTAGAATGCTCATCCAACTTCTTGCTGGAATATATAGGTGCCACAAAATAAAAAACCAACTTGCGAACCCTTAGTCAAAGTCCCTGTACTAGCTACACTACAATCACTCATAATGCAACAAGGTTTTGCAAATGCGATTCTATATTGAAGCTTTGCCAAACAAGAAATCGAAAGAATATTTTCTTCAACCCATTAAAACATTATTCAACTCAAGAACATCACTTGATGGCATTGAAAAAGAAATGGAGCCTAATCCTTTCACAAGATAATGAGCATCATCACCCATTTCCACCAGTGTTATCAAAACTGAATAGGTTTTGCAAAAACCGACCAATTCTATCAGTTTACAAGCATAACTAATCCAAATTGCGGCCCTGAATTGGAAATGTTCGGTTCTATATTGATTTGGTGGTTCCATACTGAAATTGAGGCAAAATTGGCCTTAAATGCCTAAACATATTGTTTTACGCAAAAATTGACCAGTTTAATACAAGTCCATATGATGCATGCAGGATCGTGATTTTGAATTTCTATATAACTTAAATTTTTAACATTTCAATTAATTGTTTCAGGATGTTTGAGAGTGGTTCCAACCTCATCGGACTTCATATGCAAAAATAAGAATTTTGGATCCCATTTAGAATTCAAGAGACTTAAACAGTTTGTAGGATTTCAAGATTGCAACGTTTCCATTGGATTCTATTGTGTACGAGGGCATGGGATTGAGCATTTAGAGCATCGAGCTCTTCATGAACCTCAATGTTGGTGGTGTTGATTATTGAACTCCTTTGTCATGACCTTAGTAAAAATGTACCCTTTACTCAAGAAAAATCATTTAGTTTGGCACGGGAATCTTTTTATATCTTATTTTAACACTTAGATTACTAAGTTTCATAAAAAATGGAGGGTGTTGACTATGTTCCTGGAAGATCGACTTCAAGATTTGAGGTAGAGACAAAGGCTAGATCATAGAGAAGGGGGGTAGAGGGTCGCGTTGGATGGGACGAGGCTTATAGAGCAGCTGTTGGTGTTGGACCGCTGCCTTACAGAAAGCATTTACTAGTCTAGAATCACACTTACTTTATTCTTGGGCAAAATATGTTAAACTAGTAGCAACAAGGAAGGTTTTCCTGCATGCATGTGTTCTTGTATGCAGAAGACTAAAATTAGGAAACCAGTTTTATTTAATTTACTTTCCCTAAGCTTACTTTGGAAAATAAATTAAAGTCATCTAAATTAACTTTAGTGAATCACTAGTTAAAGTGAAAGTGAAATTAGGGTTTTTGCTTTACCACTAGTTAAAGTGAGTGAAATTAGGGTTTTCGCTTTACCTAAAGTTATAAAAGAGAGATCAATTGGTGGAGAGAACACACACTTGTATTTTGAGCTTCGTATAGCTGAGCCATACACTCACACAGGAGGGTGTTGAGGTTTAGCTGGGATTTGCCCAGTAATTCTGCTGGATACTGCATTCGCCAGGTTTGGGTGAATTTGTAGTGATTGTAAAAGTTCGATATTTTCTCATAATAAAATCTATATCTGACTGCTACATCAGTTTTCCCATCTTCGGTTTTTCCAGGGGTTTCCATACCCAAAATAATAGTGTCAATATTGTGATGTGATGTTGTGAGTTATTTCTCAGTTTAATATTCTGTTACATACTGTAAAAGATATTCATGTGTGGTTATCAGATGATATTTTGCATGCACTGTTTAGCCCTAGTTGAATATTAAAGGAAAATTTACATGGTATCAGAGCTCTGGTGAGCTAAAGTTGAGAGATTCGCAGCAGCAGTGATAGATCAGGGGCAGATCTATAGGAAGACACAAACCTAGACTTCCAGATCTAGGGTTTGACAGGTACACTTCACTATGGTTGTGCAGTTGAGAGTTGAGGATAGACTCCAGGGTGCTCAGAACTTTCCTACATGGAAAGAAAGGATCACAAGGATCCTGGACGTCAGTGATGCAGATGAGCACATTGACTCCACGAAGGTTGCACCCAAGGATTCGACAGATCTAGCAACTTGGAAGAAGATTGATTCCAGAGCCATGCTGATTATCATGGATGGAGTGAAGGACCATATAATCCCTCACCTTTCTGGTAAGAAGACCGCATTAGAAATGTGGAAGGCTTTGGAGAGTCTATACCAGAGCAAGAATGAGAACCGGAGGATGGTGTTGCAAGAGAGGATGCATAGCACCAAGATGACCAAGGGAGAAGGAGTGGTGCCTTATCTCACGAGGCTCACATAGATCAGGGATGAGCTTGGAGCTGTTGGCTCTAAGAGAGATGATGAGGAGCTAGTTCAGATAGCCCTCAATGGCTTCTCTAAGCCATGGGACACCTTTGTCAAAGGTGTTGTGGCTAGGGAGAAGCTCCCTAATTGGCAGAGACTATGGGATGACTTTGTGCAGGAGGAGACCCGCATGGGTCAAGGATCAGGCTCATCCAGTAGTGCCCCATAGATTGTGGATGAGGAGGCTCTAGCCCTTACAGGGAGGAGCAAGGGGAAGGCAAAGAGGAAGAAGGATGGTAAGAAGAACCTTGATGTATCAAAGGTCCAGTGTTTTATCTGCCACAAGCAGGGACACTTTGCCTCCCAGTGCCCAGACAGGAAGAAGAAGAGTAACACTCAGATGGCTGGATTTGCAGAGGTGGATGAGTTCCGCAGGAACTTTGATGAGGAGTTTTGCTTGATAGCTTGCATGGAAAGCACCATAGGGAGCAGCATATGGTACATTGACAGTGGAGCATCTAGTCAAATAACTGGACAGAAGAGATTCTTCAAAGACTTGCAAGAGGGTGGAACAGGGATCCATGTTGAGCTGGGTGATGATGCGCGGTATCAGGCGTAGGGAGTTGGCACTGTTTCATTTGAGAGGGGAGGCTGGAAAACCCCTCAGTTTTGCTGATGTGTTATATGTTCCAGGACTAACCAAGAACCTTATATCAGTCTCCACTCTGGAGGACAAGGGATATCAGGTGAAGTTTCGTGACCATAGAGCGTATATTAGGCCCAAGGGGTCAGATAGGAGCTTGGATCGAGTGATTGGTAGAAGGAGCGGGAAATTGTACAGATTACACTTTGAGCCTGCAAAGGCTCTAGTTAACAACAGTAGCAACAGTCAGGGTGAGTTGTGGCATAGGAGGATGGCACACTTACACCATAGAGCACTGAAGCATTTGAGACAGGTAGTCATTGGAGTTCCTCAGGTACAGGAGGAAAAGCATAACCACTGCAAGGGTTGTGCTTTGGGGAAGAACACCAGGAAGCCTTTCCCACAGAGTGAGCACAAGTCTAAGGAGCCCTTGGACTTAGTGCATTCGGATGTATGCGGACCTAAGAGTGTCCATTCGTTTAGTGGTTACAGTTACTGTGTAACATTCATTGATGACTATTCCAGGGAAAACCTGGATCTATTTCCTGAAGGCCAAGCCACAGGTCTTTAAGAGGTTTCGAGAGTTCAAGACTCTCGTGGAGAACCAAATAGGAAAGAAGATTCGGGTGTTGAGGACAGACAACGGGGGTGAGTACACTTCCAATGAGTTCATGGAGTATTGTTCAACTGAGGGGATCAAGAAGGAGCACACTGTGCCCAATACCCCACAACAGAATGGAGTTGCAGTGCGGAAGAACAGGACTATGGTTGGAGCAGCCAAGGCCATGCTATTTGATCAGGAATTACCACTATTCCTCTGGGTCGAGGCATACAGGACTGCAGTATATATTCAGAATAGGTGTCCCCACACAGCCTTGGGGAGGAAGACACCGGAGGAGGTCTTCACAGGCACTAGGCCAGATGTGAGTCACATTCGCATATTTGGAAGTGTCTGCTATTGTCATGTTCATGCCGACAATAGGAAGAAGCTGGACCCTTCTGGAGAGAAGAAGTTACTTGTTGGTTGCAACGAGAATTTGAAGGCATATAGAGTTTACATTCCTGCTCGCAGGAGGATCATTGTGAGCAGGGATGTCTAGTTCGATGAGGACAAGGCCTTGCAAAGATCTATGGACTTACCAGCAGAGCAGCAGCCAACACAGGAGTCGGGAGTCAAGTTGGAGGAGCCAGATGTACAGGTATAGGTACAGACACAGAGCACAGGTTCTAGTGGTCAGAGGGAGTCAGGTGGACATGATCCTTCAGTCATTGACTTGAAGGATGAGCTATAGCAGTAGACGGATATCCAGCAGCCGTAGTAGGTTGACACTAGGCCAAGGCCTAAGTGGTTTAGATCCACAGTGTAGGATTCCAGGCAGGTAGATCCTCCAAAGACATCTTTTAGACGGAGTGTACCACCAGAGAGGCTTAGTTATATGGCACTGATGATAGAGTTAATTAACTCTGAACCTTCCAGCTTCGGGGAGGCTGCACAACATGATGTGTGGCAGGAAGCTATGGTTGAGTAGTATGACTCCATTATGAAAAACTAGGTATGGGAGGTTGTGCCGAGGCAACAAGGGAAAAAGGTGGTGGGATCCAGATGGATCTACAAGGTGAAGCATGCAGTAGATAGAAGTGTGGAGAAGTACAAGGCGCGCTTCGTGGCAAAGAGGTTTTCACAGAAGGAGGGTATTGATTATGAGGAGACCTTCGCCCCTGTTGCCAGGTATTCTTCCATTCGGACCATTGTCTCACTAGTAGTTGAGATGGGTTGGTGTGTCCATCAGATGGACATCAAGACTACCTTCGTCAATGGAGTGATAGAGGAGGAGGTGTATATTGAGCAGCCATAGGGGTTTGATGTGGAGAACAGGGAGATGCATGTATGCAGACTGCATCGAGCTCTTTACAGGCTCAAGTAGGCACCTCGAGCATGGTACTCGAGGATTGACAACTATTTACGGGAGATGAGATTTCAGCGGAGTGAGGCTGACCACAACCTGTACTCCTTGATAGGTGAAGTGCCTCTCATACTGGTCTTATATGTGGATGATCTCTTTTTGACAGGAGATGAGAGGCTGATTGGAGACTACAAGTCCAACCTTGCAGTAGAGTTTGAGATGAAAGACCTTGGGCTGATGCATTACTTTCTGGGCTTGGAGGTTTGGCAGAGAGATGGATGCTTCTTCATTGGACAGGGGAAGTATGCAGTAGAGATCTTGAAGAGATTCAGGATGGAGGATTGCAAGCCTATGGAAATACCTCTAGTTTCCAACTGGAGGATGATTGATGCATCAGGGTCAGACGGATTTGATTCTACCTTGTATCGTTAGCTTATTGGATTGCTTATGTATCTAGTCAACACTCAACCAGACATTAGCTTTGCAGTCAACTCTTTGAGTCAGTTCACGGTGGATCGTTGGAGAGTGCATTGGACGGCTGTGAAGCACATACTTCACTACATCAGAGGTACAGTGGAGTATGGATTGGTTTATGAGCGTAGGGGAAGTGTACATTTAGCAGGTTTCATAGATGTTGACTGGGCAGGATGTGTAGAGGACTAGAAGAGTACTTCAGGTTGTTGTTTCAACATTGGATCAGGGGTTGTCTCTTGGTTCAACAGGAAGCAGAAGTTAGTTGCATTGAGCTCGGCAGAGGCCGAGTACATGGCAGCAAGCATGGTTGCTTGTGAGGGTATGTGGCTGAGGAAGTTACTTGCAAGGTTGTTCGAGTGTGAGCTAGAGGCTACAGTAGTTCACTGTGAAAATCAGAGTGGCATAAGGCTATCTCAGAATCCAGTGTTCCATGACCGGATCTAACACATAGACATCAGATACCACTTCTTGAGAGATTGTGTTTAGAAAGGAACCATTCAGTTGCAGTACATACAGACAGATGAGCAGGTGGCGGACATTTTCACTAAAGGCACTTTGCAGACAGAGTTTTGTGAAGTTCAGGGATAAGTTGGGGTTGCTTCCGAATCCCTTTAACACTCCTCATTGAGGAGGAGTGTTAAACTAGTAGCAACAAGGAAGGTCTTCATGCATGCAAAAGACTTAAATTAGGAAACCAATTGTATTTAATTTACTATTCCTAAGTTTACTTTGGAAAATAAATTAAAGTGATCTAAATTAACTTTAGTGAACCACTAGTTAAAGTGAAATTAGGGTTTTTGCTTTACCACTAGTTAAAGTGAAAGTGAAATTAGGGTTTTCGCTTTACCTAAAGTTACAAAAGAGAGATCAATTGGTGGAGAGAACACACACTTGTATTCCGACAAAGACATGATATAGACATGGAGAGAAAGTCAGACAGAGGATTTAGCTGAGAAGACGGAGGAGCGAGCAGCAGGATCATCGAACTTCGTATAGCTGGGCCGTACACTCACACAGGAGGGTGTTGAGGTTTAGCTGGGATTTGCCCAGTGATTCTGCTGGATACTGCATTTGCCAGGTTTGGGTGAATTTGCAGTGATTGTAAAAGTTCCATATTTTCTCATAATAAAATCTATATCTGACTGTTGCACCGGCTTTCCCATCTTGGGTTTTTCCGGGGGTTTCCATACCCAAAATAATAGTGTCAATATTGTGATGTGATGTTGTGAGTTATTTCTCAGTTTTATATTTCGCTACATACTGTAAAAGATATTCATGTGTGGTTATCAGATGATATTTTGCATGCACTGTTTAGCCATAGTTGAATATTAAAGGAAAATTTACAAAATATTCCTTATTGCATTTCTACGTTTTAAATATGATAGCGCATCGATATGTCCTTGCCAATTAGTTCGATGTTCGAAATCCATACTACCCCTAGGTTCTCTCTGATAGCTAGCCAGGAGCTACTCATGAATAAGATCCCAATATAGGCAATGATTTTGATAATATGTAGTTATTTGTTGTAGCTGTTGATTCTTGAGTAGCATCGAGAGCTATTCTCTGGGAGAATGGAGGCACTTGGTCAGTTAACAGGAACTTGCTTCAGTCTGGAACTGAAAACTCAGCCTGGGGCTGAGAGCCACTCTTTGGGAGAATGGAGGCACTTGGTCAGTTACCAAGTCGTTGACCTTGAGTCAACTTGATGCAAGCTAGGGTTGAGGCTCCTGGTCCATCACTAGAAGCCCTAGATTGGATTGAGGCAAGTGATATACTCCTCTTGGTCAATGAGTGATGGGACCTTCTCAAGGGATTGGCCACGACCATGAAGTCAATGAGGAAAATGAGATAAAACACTTAATAATCCTCCTTATATTTTGATGATGTACTTAGAGTTGTCATGAAGACCAAGGAGAACTCTGAGATGACATAATGAACCAAGAAACCCCTTAAGGGTCCAAGCACCCTCAGTATTGGTCCAAGTACCCTCTAAGTAAAGGACCATGTGGTAAAAGGTTAAAAGTAAAAGTCAAATGGTCAAAAGATTAAAAAGATTAAAAGACCATAAAAGATTAAAATAAAATATAAGTCAAATGTTTAAAAGATTAAAAAAAGTTAATGACCATAAAAGATCAAAAGGTTAAATTGTTTTCTTATTTTTGTGGATTCAGCATTCATTGATGAAATATAAATTAAGGTGATCTTCATTTTCTTTTATCATCATCTGATCTCATTATATTTGAGGAAATTCATGGGGTTATCTGTTGGTGTTCTTCTCTCTCTATCTCGTGACAGTCCTGGAAGCAGCTGCATCTATTGAAGGACTGGTTCAAGTGCTCCTCCAGTCCACGGCAGCCCTGTTAGGGCTCTTCCACTAGTGCCCACACCCTACAGGACTGGTGTTAAACCACCTGAGCCCTATTAGGGCCTAGTTTAATTCATCTGACTCTTATCTGGGCCTATTACATTCCACGACAGCCTTACTAGGGTCACCCACAGTCCACGACAGCCCTGTTTAGCGCCTGCTCCTTGGTTCAGCAGCCTGTTAGCTCACTCACAGGTCATGGTAGCTCTTATTGAGGTATGCATTAGCAGACTGTACCATCTGAGGGCACAAACAGGTAGGTTGAGGTTGGTTGAAGGCTATTCTAGACACATGGAATCATACACATGAAGTTTGGGGTTTGATTAAGGCAGACTGGTGGCAACAGACTTATGCTGGACAATCTTTTATTTTATCAGGATTCTTTTGGTCTATGAAGCAAACTCAAGCTTGATGTAAATGTCACTCTCTTACCTGCTCATGTACAAACTCAGTCATCTCATTTAGAGAATGGATTATTATTTGTTTTGGGGTTTTTTTCCTTTAAAGGTTTCCCCGTGAAAAACTTATGTGTTCAATTTCGTGGATGGTTGTTTAATTTATTGCTGCTATAATCTTAGTTCAAAGTTTGCAATCTAAAAGGCCGTTACTGCTATTAAATTTGTTGAATTTTAGCATTTGCATATATTCTTAAAATTTTGCATACTGTAAGATAACAATAAGACAAGTGCAGTAGATAAATCAAAACATCAACACAAAGAACACAAGATGTTTTTCACATGAAAACCTTTAAAGGACAAAAACCCCAAAAGCATTAGTAATTCATCTCTTAAATGAGATGATTGAGTTATGTAGAAGAATCTTAGAATTTTTCAAAACCCTAGTTAGGTTGAACAATTTCAACTACTAACAGATCTTGACCAAAAAATTCACAAGAAGGTAAACATCATTGAAAATTCCAAATTAGGGCAACTGCCCAGATTCTTCTCTTTCTGCTGCCCGAATTCCTTACTCAGCTGCCCAGATTCATTGTCTGCTGCCTAGACTCATTGTCTACTGCCCAGACTGCCCGGAATGCACAGGCTGCTGCTTGAGCCCTTTTAAATACTGCCCGAGATTATTTATAGGCTGCCCGAAGTTTCTAACAGGTTGCCTGTGAGCCTGACATGCAGCCCAGAGAGAAGAGTGAAGCTGCCCCGGTTTTTATGCTGCTGCCTGTGACCTGTCTTGCTCGTGGAGGGTAGCAGGCAGCCTAGATTCCAAATAGACTATGTGGCAGCCTGCCTGATAGTCTGTTTTTGTTGCCCGAGTGTAGAGGAGGCTGCCCAATAGTCTGTTTCTGCTGCCCGAGTGTAGAAGAGACTGCTTGAGCCCAGTCCAAGCCACTGCTGTGGCTTCCTGGATAGAGGAAGGATTTGTTTTTTAGCCCGAATCACTTTTATGGCTGCCCGGAGAAGGAAGAGGTATGTCCGGAAAAGGAAACAACAGTCTATTGCCCAAATAAACACTGCTTGTGAGTAGGAGGATGCTCTAGGGTGATGCCCTAGCCCTGCTACTCTTGTGCTCCTGCTTGCCGTGACTGTAAGGAATAATACCCTAGCTGTTTAGGGTAAACATTGCTGATTGTGAGTGAAGAGAGTGATGCCATAGCCCGTGAAGAAGAACTGTGGCTACTGTGAGGGTTTAGGGTGAAGACCTAGTTGCTTAGGGTGTGATAGTAACAAAAGTATGAAGATGGAGATGCCCTAGCTAGAAACCTCCTTGCTAGGGCATAAACCAAAGACAACTTCTCTTTATTTACTAACAATGAGAACATCTTTTTGGAGCAGCTCAAAGTGTTGAAGTTCAAGTGTGTACAAATGAACTGGAGATGATCTTTTGTATCCTTTAAGTCACCTGGAAGTGGACCAAAACTCAAAAAGAATAAAATAATATGATTTTATTCTTTTTACCTTTTGACTTTTACTTAAGGTACTAATAACCTTTTTATGTTTTCACTTTGACTCCTTAGTGGTCCAAGGGTCCTTATGTATTTTTGACTTTCATCTTTTAGTCTTCTTGTATTTTCACTTTGACTTCTTGGTGGTCCAAAGTTCCTTATGTATTTTTGACTTTTACCTTTTAGTCTTCTTCAAGTGCCCTGTGGTCAATACAAGTGGTCATAGGGGTCCTCCATACCTACTCAAAGTACATCATCATAAATAGATAGAATTGCCAATGCTTTTATCTCAAACTCCTTGTGACACCAAGATCGGGTACTAGGTGTCTTAACCAGGGGTAGCTAATCCTTGGAGAAGATCACAAAGCCCATAGATCAAGGATAGGAGTGCCTCACATGCCCAGACCCGGTCTAGGACTTATAGTGATGTCCTGGTAACTGACCATGTGCCTCAACCATAGGCTGCATAATTTGACCCAAGGTCAAATACTTGGTAACTGACCAAGATCCTCCATTCTCTCGGAGAATGGCCCTCAGCCCTAGGTTGAGTCCCCCAGTTCTAGACTTGTTCATCTTCCTGGTAACTGACCAGGTGCCTCCATTCGAAGAATGGCTACTTAGCTCTAAGTTGAGTTCCCCCAGTGCTGGACTGGTTCCACATCTTGGTCCTTGACCAGATCTCCCCATTCAACAGAATGGCTACTCAGCTCAAGGTTGAGTTCCCCCATTGTTGGACTAGTTCCACATCCTGGTCCTTGACCAGATGTCTCCATTCAACAGAATGGTTACTCAACTCAATGTTGAGTTCCCCCAGTGCTGGACTTGTTCCACATCCTGGTCCTTGATCAGATGTCTCCATTCAACAGAATGGCTACTCAACTCAGGGTTGAGTTCCCCCAGTGCTGGACTGATTCCACATCCTGGTCCTTGACTAGATGTCTCCATTCAACATAATGTCTACTCAACTCAGGGTTGAGTTCCCCCAGTGTTGGACTGGTTCCACATCCTGGTCCTTGACCAGATGTCCCCATTCTCCTAAGAGAATGGCTCTCGATGTTGCTTAGGAAAAATCAACAAAATTTATATACATGTTAAATTTTAACAGTAGCATGATGTGTTTTGGACTCCAGAGGCCATTTAAAGCTTCTTTGTTTGTGTATTTTGATTCAGATATGGATTGCACTTTAAACATTAATTTGTATTTTCAAGTTTAAATTCTTTGGAATATATTAGCACACTGCATGGTTTCTAGAAATTGTATTTCAATTTCTGATCATAAAATCTACAAGAGATAGAACAAGGGATTTTGGCAGCATACTTGTGAAAGAGAATCCAATTAATTGTATATAGCATCTTAACATCTCCGGTGCTTTCCAAGAGAATTAGCTGAGATTATTAACTCTTAAATCAAATATTCACACTAGATTAAAATAGGACCCTTTATATATAAATAATTATAAAAAATCTTCAATGCTACAAAAGACACACATATGTATCCATCAAAATCTTAAACCTTAGAAAACCTGAAATGCACTTGATCGGATCCAAGAAATTCTTCTTTTACCAGATTCCTCTGAGGGTGGCTGTAAAGGGTGCATTTTAGGTAATCATTATGGGGCCATTTCTTGACCAGTGTTATCTTAAATGCATTGATTACATCATACGTTAAGAGTTGGTGGGACTTAGCGTTGATTTTGTGTTGTAAACGTCCTCTGCCATTAAAATCCCTACTTATTCCTAGACAACGTAACGGCTTTTGAGTTAATGATGCTGTGAGTGCAGGGCAAAACACTATAGAGTTGGACAGGTGTAATGATAGGAGTATTCCCCTGATATCGATAATCCTTACTCTTATTAAAATGGTGGGAAGCTATGAAAGTTTAGTAGGATTATTTTAGTCAGTTATCTGATATGGTAAGTATGAGAGGCACAAGTGTTATGTAATGTTCATTATCTTGCAATAGGATTTTGCAAGTAGGGTTAATAAAGCTGTTGTTGATACCAGAATGGGTTATGTATCTTCTCCATATAATTCTGAATTCTTGAGTTTTTCCTATATTTTCTTTCCATTTATTTTGGATCCAGGTACTTATGTTGTAAAGCAGTTACTCTATTCATGTTCACATGTTGCATGTCATTTTCTTATGTCAGATCTTGTTTTTGGTCATTTGCAGCAAGTGAATGGATAAAGGGGAAAGAAATTGAACACGTGATGTCTATTAAAAACAGGTAAAACATTTATTTATCAAGTTTTTTTATATTGTAGTCTTATTTTTTTACAATTTCTGTAGTGCAATACTTTCTTATCCCAGTCTAATCTTATGTGGATCTTCCAATGACAATTAACTAGTGCCTAGTGTTTCCTTGTGCTTAAAGTGATTTTTCTTGAAAATAGAAATTAGGACCTGGATTAGAATTGCATCTCAACTTAAAATTCCCAGGTCAGAAAATGTGATTTGTTATCTCAGTCTAATCTTTTGTGGATCTTCCAATGAAAATTAACTAGTGCCTAGTGTTGCCTTGTGCTTAAAGTATTTTTTCTTTAAAATGGAAATTAGGACCTGGATTAGAATTGCATCTCAATTTAAAATTCCCAGGTCAGAAAATGTGATTTGTTTTGGCTTTGTAACTTATAGGTTGCTTTTAGCTTGTTGCAATATGCTACATTAGTTACTTTGTGGATTTGTGGCAAATGAAAGCTTTAATTTGCCATTTATGTCTGGGATATGGAATGATTAAAAAGTGAGGTTGATTTGTTGGTTTTGGAATTTATTTTATTTTTGTTTTTTATTAATGGTTCAGATTATTTTTATGGAGCAGATAGAAATATCCTTCATCTGGTGCATCACTTGCTAGTTTTTACTTTAGCAACTGCTACTTTTCTTTGTTGTTAATGAACTTGTGATGAAGCAGCTATATGTAGTGTGAACTTTTAAGTTTTGCTGCTCACATTAGTGTGGTACTGCACTTCTACTTTATCGTCTTGATTTTCTTGTTTTCCAATTTTGAAATACTGGATTAGATAAGTGGACTCCAGCATGGTACATACGTGTAAATTATCTAATCGTTTGGTGGTATCCAATATGAAGATTCAACCACCCTCTTTCATGTCTTCAATAAACAAGACATAAACAAGAAAAAACTTTTTGCAACCTTGATCATTTTACTTATGCTGTTATTTCGTCTTACCCATGTATGTCTTTCTTTATTGCAGAGGGTTTATCCATTATGGATCTACCCTGATTTTGTTATGGTAATATGTTATTTAGTTACCATGTATTTTGCTACTATTATTTGCTGTATTTAGCCCTGTTACAAGTTGAACTAGCATGTATGATTAAAGACACAAAGAACAAACCTAGCCCAACTATAACTTAAAGGGGTCATTTACTGTCACCTCAATGACTCCCTATCTACACTTTAGGTTGGCTCTTCTCCAACTCAAGGGGTGCTTCCCTAGGATAGGGTTTGCTAGGCTATGGCAATAAAGGAACAAGGTGATTTGAAGAGTTAGCCTTAGCAAAATGTTAGGCCTTTTTGTAGTATATGATAAGGGGTGATTGGAGGACCATGAAATCTCGTGCCAATCCCCAGGGAAAATGGAGTCAAGGGAAGCTAGTCCAACAAAGGGGCATTAAGAGGAGGGAAATCAGGATTGTTTGCACATGCTACTAATAAACCCTAACATGTTGTGAAATGAATGTAGAAATCACTAGGAAATCCCATGGAGTGCCAACTCAAAACAATGCTAACTAGGGTATGACTCATGCAATGAAGTATTAAAATAGCAACACCTCTTAGATGATGATTGAAGCAATAGTAATACATTCATGCATAAACCAACAAAGGGACAGAGGAGATTTTCTCTCACAACCCTTCAAATGAGACAAATTTGTCTTTCTATTGCCCTAATTAGCAAATCTAGTTATTCCACAAATCACTTGCAACATTATGATTAAAGATGAAAACAAGAAAAACCACACTTACAAATGTAGAAGAAACACTTAGTTTGATTTGCACCATGAAAGATATGTCTATTAGGATCCAAAAGAGAGAGAGCTCCCAAAATCCAACCGAGTACAAATGAGGAACAAACTCTCTTATATAGGAGAGGAGCTCAACTTTATTCACAATAAAATAATAATAGATCTACCAAAGCCCTAGATCTATCTTAGGTAGGAGTAAATATTTAAAAATACTCCTCTAAAATCTAACCAACTCTAAGAAACATCCATATTATGAGGTGGTCAATGCCACATGTACAAGAATCAACCTATAACCTTCTCCAATCAAGGAGGAAATGACTCCAAAGAAGTGGGACACCCTCAACAAACCATGGGTCCACGTGTGAAGCCCTCAATACATGATGCCAATGACCTTTGAAAGGTAAATGTGTGTATGGAAACTCGACAAGGCGATGACCCCTCCTGAAATAGAAAAACAAATGCTTAGGCAAGGGGGATGATGATGTGCCCACTCAATAACACTCCTAGGGATCACCATCATGCATAAAAATATGTAGTAGTAGCTCCATAAAAGTGGAATATTTGAAATAACCTCGTAAACATGAAGTAGATGATACCCAAATGGTCAAAATAGCTCTAAAAAGGTGGGAAAATGGCTTGAAAGATGACCCTGGTGCTCTTAAAACCCTAGGAATTTGGTTGATCGTTTTGCACCTTTGGAAAATTTTTAGAAAGAGTTTTTGAGTCATATATGGCACTCCCCAAACCATAGTTACATATATCGTGGGCGAATATATCGTCGAGGGTCTGGAATGTAACTTATCTGCAACAACGATGAAAATATCGACAAATGTCGTAAAGCATCAACAAAATACAAAAATAACCATTTTTTTCAAATTTTTTAACATTTAAAGCAACAAAAACATCAAATAAACATATTGCTACATAAATATGAAAATACAACTAATATATACGATGCATAAGGATGTCAAATGGTGCATCATGATCACATATCGACTATAAACTGAAAATACTGAAATATGTTCCTGATGGAATGATAGAAAATCACATCAAATGATCAAAATAAATGTCTTTCAAGAGATGAATCATCATGACTCATTAGGCATCTAGATACTACATAGTACAATGATAAATAGTAGGAATCATCGATCCCCTCCACCCCTTTTATTGGCAAGGGGCACCACTCTTCCTCTAGAAGCAGTAGGGGGTCCTGCAGGTGCTTTGGATGAGTTAGGCGTTAAATTGGAAGCTCCAACTACTCGGGCTATGGTGGAAGGTAATGGGGCTGAGGTGGAAACTAATGTGAGTTATCTCCTCCCATAATTACATATCATAAAAATTATTTTCTATATTGGGATCCTATTCATCAATAGCACCCTATGCCCCCCTCCTCTATGCTCTAGCCGTTGCCCCTACCTTGAATCTCGAAGTTGATCCTCCAATGAGAATTTAATATTACCATTTATTACTTTAAGAATTTAATATCTCTGGTTTTAATAACACTGCCAAAAACTTAACCCATGGATTTATTTCCCAAATTCTTGCAAGTTTTTTTAGCAGGGCGATATTTTCCAAAATATCGCGATATTTTCCCAATATATCGTGACACATTCAATATATATCGCGATATATTCAAAATGTCGTAAATGTCGCGATTTTTTAGTGGTGATATATTGCCAAGGGGAATGACTCACGATATGTCGCGATATGGGCGATATATCATCGATATATGTAACTATGCCCCAAACAGAGCTAGGATGAGTGAGATCAACCCTCGTGAAGAGAGGGTACTAAATTACTAAAAAACGTCCTAGAAGCCAAAAGAACACTCTGAAGTCCCTAGGATTCTTGTTGAATATTCTACACCATTGGAAAAGAACGTTCCAACCATATATGGCATCTCCCAAACAAAACTAGGATGAGTGAGATCAACCCTTTTGAAGATAAGGCACCAAACTGTTGAAAAAGACCTATAAAGATGGTTTCAATGCCCCCAAAACCACTAATAATCTTTTTGAGCATTTTGTACCATTTGAAAGGGTTTGGAAAGAGCTTTCCAACCATATATCATATGACTTGTTCTGAGCTAGGGCTGTGGAGAACCAAAGGTTTGAAAGCAACGTCCTGTTTTGCTCAATTCGCCTTAGAATAACCATGAAAAACCAGCTGCAAAATGTGAGCAACTCTCAAGAGCTCAACACCACCAAGAAAATCATCAACATGCCATCCAAACCCTCATTAACCAACAATAACAAAAGGCATCAAATCTCTAGAATCATCCATTGGATAACATCCAAAGCATCATCATGTCACCCCTACTAAGAATTGGGATGAAAATTACATATGAACACCCATACAAAATGGGGGGTATCATTTGTCTCCAATTGTAGGACATGTGCTCATGTCGAGAGTGCATGGGAACCCCAAAATCTCAACATGTACATGATAACAATGACCATCCAAAACCCAAACCAAAAACCATGTGGCAAGACGAATGACCTCAACATCCTAAACATCACACTTACATCCATGACTACATTGTTCCAAAATTTGTCTTTACAAGTAAGGCGCAAGCCATAAATGCCAAGGACATGAAATAAAATGCACCTACTCTAATGCTCATGCAAGAGCTTATTCTTCTCCCACATACTTACTCTAAGCAAGAGAAGGGAGAAAGTCAAGTAAAATCATACAACCAATGTGTTATAACCAACCTTGTAGCTGCTTGTGCAAGATGGATCCAGGATGGATGGTAGAGGGACAAGCAACTAAGGAGGTGGAACCCAGACTGCCTAGACTTCCGAAGAGATGGTTGTCACGCCAATCAAGGTAGTCTTCGCTTTATGTTGTTCGATTCCAAGACAACAATGGGGGAGACCCAGATCTGCTCCCGATAGGAGAGATCAGACCTAGACACCAGATCAGATCAAAACAAACTTTGAGGTACGTAGGGTGTTCAGAAACTCTAGATCTACAGTAGGATTAAGTAGATGGATCAGGACTTTAGCAGTATATTGGCTGATCCAAAGCAGTAATCGAATGACCTTTGGGGGAAATGGTTAGATCTAGGGTTTTGGTAGTAGCAACTAAAGAAGATAATCTTTGCCTTGGGAAGCGTAACCGAGGTAGGATGGGCAGGAAAATGGTCGGGACTATCTAGTACCTGGTTGACAGACTCAATGAAGAAGGTGAACAGGTGTGATTGTCTGAGTCATCAAGGAACAACCAATTTTGTCTGAGTCAGCAAGGAACACCAATTTCAAGGGGAAGAGGTCAATTCAGGGCTAGCGCTAAGGATGGGAGATCAGTGCCTTTCGTGCATTGGGCAATGGAGTCAATATATACCCAGCGTTGAGGTGAACCCACCTAGAGTAGACCCTGATCTATGGACCCAGATAAGTGTTTTGGTCCGAATGGCTCAGTTAAGGCAGGAATTCAGTCAAGGAAGGCTAGCGCTAGGGTTGGATGAGACAGATCTATTGATCTGAGGCCACCAGCAGACAACCAGCTCAGCGTTGAAAGAGAAAATGGGATTAGGAGGGCTTGATCTACACACGGTTCAGAGAAATTTAGGAAAAGTCAGATCCCGAAAAAGTGATGAATGAGGCTGAGAGGATGAAAAACTGATTTCTTCAGATCTAGGGCAAGCAGGATGGATCTAGCTCAGCGTTAGGGGTGTTCTGGAGTGCTCAGGACCTAATCTATCAGCCTAGCCTGTCAGATTTCGAAAACAGTAAACTCCGGAAAGGCTCAGTTTTTCAGTGTTAGCGCTAGGGTTGTTTCAGTCTAAAATTCAGATCTAGGTCACACTGTCATGAATTTGAACAGCGTTGGGGGTGATTTGGGATGTGTGATACCGGATCTATCAGTCTATGAAGTCAGAAATTAGAAAAAGTCAAAACCCTAGCAGGTCAAATTTTCAGTGGGGGCACTAAGTAGTTTTCAGACAATATTTCAGATATAGGTCAAACCAACAGGAATTTGACCAACGTTGCAGTAGATTCAGTGAGAGGGAGGCTTGATCTATAAGAAATCCAGCAGTGGTTTGGCCAAAGATCGGATGGTTCCCAGATTTAGTACTTTTTAGGGTTTTTGTTCAGTATTTTAAGGATTTTCAAAAAAATGGAAGGAAAACAGGCACAATGAATTGAGATTCGCTAAGAGAAGAGAATTACCTGTTAGATCGTACCTGGAAATGCTTGTAGAATCCTTAACAGCGATGATCCTTGCTATCTCGATCAATTCTGGAAGATCCACGTGATTTCTATGACGGATGTAAGCCCCAAGCCACCAATGTGCCCCTTACCCTGCATGAGAAAACGTCAACAATATCAGATTTGCTAAGACAAGATAAATAAACCAAATGCTATAGGAAAGTAAAAAGAAGTAATCATAGATCACAATGACACTAATGAAAACCCTCTGATCCAAGACGAAGATAACCGAACGAGTTGAGGCCCCCCTGCAAAACCGCTCCAGCCAAAACGCCCTCATGTAGACAAGACAATGATAGCAGAAAAATAATAGATTTCATATGAATTTCCACAATGCTAGGAAGCAGAAGACTATCCAATCACCATTTGAGAACATCAGATGCAAAGCAGATCCAGAAAATATCCATGGAAAAATCTTTTTATTATTCAGATCCAAATGCCAAAGACCCTTTACAAATGAGAAGCTCTCTCCTTTAAATAGAAATGAGAGAACCACAATCATAACCGAATCCTAACCACTTTCAAAATGAGTGGCTAAGATTAAAAGATAAAATATTCTAATCAATGGTTGAGATGAGCTCATCATACAATACATGGATCAATATAACCATAGAGTACCAAAGTGGACTAAAACACCCAACAAGAGGGTACCCCACTCAACAAGAAATAAATGAAGCACATGGTGGGTCCATGGAGTGTTAACTAACTCCCTATGGGTGCCCCATGGCACAATAAAATAATATAATATTTTAATTCTTTGACTCTGAGCCTCGAGGAAATCGTGAGCCTCCCAAAAGCTCTAGAAAATAATATAAAAATGCCCAAAAAATAGGTGTGGGCCCGATCAGGTGCTGCAACTGCTGGAGAAGGTGCGGAGGACATCACTCTCATCATCATGACTTGTCCCATGTCATTTCCTTGTCTCAGTAGCCCAAATCAATTTCTTTAATAGCCATTTAATCATTTTTTAATCTGCCTTGGGAAACGTGAACCTGCCAAAACAACCTCCCAGGGTGCCTGCGTTATCAAACTGAGCCCACCAAGCTCTCTGGGATGGGGGTACTATGGTACAAACAAGTGGCTGCACCTCTATGTTCCATAGAACGCCCTAGGAGATCCAAATAAAACATCTCCCTGCTCAAACACATCATCTTGTGAAGCAAAACTGCATGAGAAAGGTAAAATGAGCCTGATCATCTCTGCAAGTGCCCGACACTGAAAATAAACTATCTCATTAGACTCAGAGAGTCCAAATCCATCTAGGGTGTATACTCATACCCTTTCTAGGTCTCTGCCTGATTATCAACAACATCCAATAAACAATATAATCACTTGCAAATGACCAGATACCAATAATATAACGCAGACTATCATCCATCTGCTGTAAGTGCTACAAGGCTAAGACATGCTCTACAAATCATTTAAGCAACAATCACAACAAGTAGCAATCATTTCACAGGCGGTACATCAACCAAATACATATATAGGGCTTTATTTATTATTTCTCAGACTAGACTTTCAGGACTATACTCACTTCATAGCTGTAGTCAATTTGCTAGTGAAAGGTAAAGGCTGAAATTGACAAGGCTAGGGAAAATGATGACTTCCTACTTAACATCATGACACTTTGGATATGGGAAGGAAAAACTCACTATAACCATATGCAGGACAAACAACAACACAAGGAATGGCAGTGCCTCACAAATGGTTGAGTTGTTTACAGAGTGCTTATTCAACTTAGGCAGCATGTCTACATCAATTTTGATCCAGTTTCATTAGGATCCTCAACTTATTTCCATGGCCTTTTTGGCCTATATGTTCTTTTGGGGACTTCACCAGTGCTTAAAAGCACAGCTAATTACAGCTTTCATCTAGGACATATTTAAATTTATAAGGTCAGCAATATTTGGATATAACATATATTTAACCATTGCCTTTTTGGACCTTTTCTTATTACCTTCGAGGAGTATTTTAACATTTAATTGCTCTTGCCCTTTTTCACATATGCTAAGAAACATAGTTTTAGCATTTTCATTTTCCATGGGCGCATATAAACATTTCCAATATAAGTAGTACATGAGCTTTTAGTTTTAGTCAACAACATCTCAAGCGACCAGGAGGAGTTCTGCACAGTGCCAAACATCGGGACAACTGACCAGAATGATTTAGGCATACAATCCAACTCACCAAAGGCAAGTTCTGTTACCAACTCAGAGCCGAGACACAATATAAACAGGGAGGTTTGTCCAACAAAGGTTCTAGCAGGGGAAAAGGTCCTCCATGCCATAAGTCAAGAAGTCAGTCGGGTTGAAAACAAAACTGGAAGGTAATGGATGGGTGGAGACAATGAATGATGAAGCCTACACTAGCAAGCCAAAACAATGGTGGGAATGACTACCTCTATTCTCCCTAAGGAGGGTAAAACCAATGAGTATAGATCAGGAACTTTCAAAGTCAGAGTAGGGACATCAATACATAATACAAATACATCCAAGTCCATATAATTATGACCGCCAGATCATGACACCACATGTTAATACATGTCAGAAAGATGAGTATAAGAGCAATGATAACCACAACTGAATATAAAAAGCCGAGTCATAATCATGCATATAATCCATTTGAAACATTATCTGTCCAATGAGAAAGCACTGATATAAATTTGGGCATCAATAACTGCTTTGTAATGACTAAATGGCTACATCGGTCCTCAAATCAGAGTGTCCTGAGACTCAGTCCTGACATGGGAGAGTACAATAGTCCACAAATACAATAATGATCCGTCATAACTGCTCATCTCAGCATCTCATATGTAAGAGATCTGGCTAAAAAATGTACTGTATCTGAAAAATAGAATATGGTAGCCCGACTACTATATATGTGATAACACAATGTAGCCACTTTGACATCTCATCAAGGCCATATACTCTTCCCTTGTAATTGGTCATGGACCTGTTGTCACACAAACTAGTAGCGCTTGGATTGCAATGAAAAATCGACTACTAACCTGTCGAAAGCTCAAGAAACCGCCCCTAAGTGTCACATGGGCATGGTCCTCTCTCTTTAGGTTTCCTAGGTACACTTGAATAGACCTAGACTAAACACATGAGGTGTTCCCATCCAAGTTTCTCTGGGTACTGTAATAATAAATTAATAAAATAATATTAATATTAATTTATTATTAAGACTATCTAAGTTAAGAGTCATGCCCTTTATGAAAAGGTGCATGACGAGCTTATATAAAGCCCAAAACTATGTAACTGCAAATTATCTATCATACATTACATTTTACATTACTACTTAGCCATTTATGGCTTTCTTACGTTACTTGTATTGGCTATTCTATTATTGAGGAGCTTTATTCTTTCAGTGGTATTAGAGCGCTCGTTGCTTGATCTCGACGGTGGTCATCAATCCAGACCTTGTCTGAAAAAATCAGGGTTTTCCTAAAGTTGTAGGTCTCTGACCTTTCCCCTCTCCAAAAAATCAAATACAAAAAAAGGAAATCCTGAAATTAAAAAAAAAAGAAAAGGAAGAAAAAGAAATCTGCCAGCACCACTCTACTTTCGCATCGTCTTCCCATCCCTGCGCCCTCCACCACCAGCGTCCACCTCCCACACTCGACCCCTTCCAACCACGCGCTCCTTCTAGTTTGTGCTGCTTCCATTCCTCACATCTCACACCATCTCCTCGCATCCACTTCTCCTCGTTGTCACGCTTCTCCAGACCGCACCACTCCACACTCGCCTGATTCCTCGCCTAATCTCCCACACTTGCCTGACCCTCATTGCTTTCACTTCCGCGTGCTCCCACCTGAGCGCTCTCCCTCCCATCCATTTTCGCACTCACTCCCTTACCTCCTGTGCATTACCTCTTGCGCTCATTCCCTCCTGCGCACCCTGCTGTTGTAAAGGAAAGTATCCTATGGCTAGGGTTTAAGAGGCCATCAACATATTGGGGTTGAAAGAGAGATGCACAATGTTCAACAGGCATATATAAGCAAGTTTCAGAGATAAGAAAGGGCCACACCTGATAAACAGAAGGCTGGTCCAAGCTTTCTCTTCAATCCTCTTCTTGCTCCTCTCGCTCCAAGAGACCTGCAAAACGAATTATACCTTCCTCAAACCATTATGACCACATATAAAACAATGATAATCAAATAAACATGAACTAATGATCTGAATAACATCATCATATGATCATAAACAGAAATCCAATCACACATTGAACAATGATTTGGGGAAGAAGAAGGACATCACATCTTTATTAATCTTGAAAACAAGTACAAGTATACCTTCTCTTCAAGTTCGGCACCTCATGAAACCTTGATCCGGTTCTGCTGCTTCTCTTCTCCAAAGAACTCGGCCTCCAAGCTCTGCAACACAAGGGTATGACTGCCAGGGCAAAGATGTGGGCAAAGAGAGCTCCAAATCCTCCAGCATAACAATGCAAAATTCAAGTCTCCTCTCATGGACCTCCCTACCTCTATTTATATGCTTAAGGAAGAGTTAGGGGCGAAGACAAAGTAGTTACAACTGAAGGAGTCAGTTGCATAACTACCCAAACTACCTGAAATTCAAAAGGCGTGTTTTTTGACATTTTTAAAAGGCATACGCGGGTTGCATAACTAGACAGTCGCGTACACGAAAAGTATACGTGGGTTGCTAGTGCAGAAAGTTGCGTATGTAAGCATACGCGGGTTGTATAACTGACAAGTCGCGTATCATACGCGGGTTTCCTTAAGAGCAAGTCGCGTATAGACAAAAAACTCATTTTTAGGGCATTTCTGGGCATTTTCAGACTTTGGTGTCTTCTGGAAAGTTTTAGCTAATGGAAATATCTTTCCAACGGTGCAGAGATGAGGTTAAACGGAGTTACAGAACTCAAGATATAGGTCCTCCAAGTTAGGTGTTTTTTCAATGACTTTCAATGACTTTCATGAAGTGTCGTCATGGAAGTGTCGACATGCGACGGAATCATGGGAAAGTGGTCACAGGCAGAGAAGTGTCATTTTGAGCTATAACACCTGCCATCTCCCCTCATTACCTCCTGCGCTCATTCCTTCTCGTCAACCCTCCTCAACGCTTCCACGCTGCCTTTGCATATTTTCCTCAAGGTCCAGCTGCCCAAGCTCCCACTCTACCTCACCACGCTCCACACTCAATCCACTGCACCACACTCAAAATCCAGTCGCACAGTGCACCACACTCCAGCCACTACACTCCGTCTCCATCTGTGCTCAATCCGCCTCCATTGACCTGCACGCCACCATCTGATCATTCCTACCGTCGGTCACCTTATTCGTAAAACCTATAAATCAAAACAAATTTTAATTTTAATATTATATATAAAAAGATTATAATATTTATTTTATTAAAAAAAATTATAATAAAATTATTATTATTAAATAATAATATTTATTATACTATAGTTTTCAACATATATAAAAAACTTTTCAAAATATAATAATAATAATAATATTATTATTTAAATTTTCAAAAAAAATTATTAATATCATAATATTAATAATTAAATACCTAATAATTGTAATAAATACAATTATTATATAAAGAAAAAGGGAACAAATCAAAATCAGGAAAGAAGACAAGCAAAAATGAACGAGACAGATTTTAATTAAGCAGAAAAAAGATTTCTCAACGTTTCGACGAAAGTACCGATGGCGATGCTGAAAGTTAATGGGATATTTGATGAAAGTCCAATTGCCATCACTATTTGTCCATCCACCAAGGAAAATTTTATAAACATTGATGTCGCAAATCAAGAACAAGTTCAAGAATCAATGAAGAACGAGTCAAACGAAGATCAAATAGAAGTACCATTACAAATCGATGATTATCATTTTGTAGCTCAATTCATCGTCGCAACTATAGAAGACCATCTCATTGACATAATGTTGGGTCTAGGAACATTCTCCGTCAATGCAAAAAAGAAGTGTACCACCTTTTTCCATGAGAAGAAGAAAATAACGCTACAGGATTTCTCTGTGGTAGTCGCTGTATTGCAAACTATAGACGAAGAATCAACTGATGGACGATATGAAGAGTTAGAAGAAGAAATAAAGCTTTTAAACAAACTCATCATGGACAAAGATAATGAATTAATGCAAGTCCAAGAAAAGTTAGGAATTCAAGAATCCAAGTTAAGTCATCGTCAACATCAAAAAGAAAAACTCTAGCAACAATATGACGACATGAAGAAGACACATAAATTGGAAATGACAAAAATCAACAATGTGTTATCTAGCAATACATAAGAAATTTTTCGTCTACGAAATCATAACAAAACACTGATTACAAAGATTAAAAAACTAAAACACAGTAGTAAAAGGGAACACCCCAGTGAAGACCTCAAAGGAAGAATACTAGAAAAACAGGTCGACAACCAGTGTCAAAAGAATCTTATTCAAGAACTAGAGAAACAAATCAAGAAGTTAGAAAATGACAAAAACTCGCAAGATGAAAGATTCGAAAAGATTTAGACTCATAACAATTCTCTGGAGAACAAAGTAGCGCAAATCCTGGAAGATGTGTCCAGAAATCAAGTCAAGGAAGTGAAGATAGACCTCGCTGCAGTTCAAAAGAAAGAAAAACAAACAACACATACGCCTTACAGACATCCCAATTATAATCGTCATTTTGACCAACGATAGGGTCAAAATGAGCATTCACAAAAGAGTTATGTTGTCAGGAAAACAATTAGACATACTAAGCAACAATTAAGACGACCCATTCCCCAAAATGATCTCAGAGGTGTGATGATGATGTTTCCACCTTGCAGGGCTTTTAGCCCATGTGTTGGTGCTTCGGGGTCTCTAAGGATGACCCACTAGGGCACATGCCCATTTTGATTTT